>OZ012739.1:367183614-367783614 GCA_963859935.3 Lathyrus sativus
CACGACACGACGATGTTTGTCATTAATACCTCTGGGGCGCCACCCTACAAAAAGTATATTTTTCTTCCAAGGTATGACAAGTGTCATAAAATTTGCAAGTGGCTGAATTCACTCAGTTCGCGGCGCGCAGGGTGGTCGCGGCGCGAACTGCTTAGCCTGCTGATTCCTTGCTTTGCTTTCCATCCCCGACACATCCTTTCCCAAACTTGTATCTTTAAGTGTTGCTTCAAAAACTTCTCATGCAATAGAACATTTCTTGATAAAAATTCTACAAAACTAGAGAAAAGGTGAAACATCTATTCTAAATAAAATAATACGACTAAAATTGAACGCGTACTAAATTGTGATAAAAATGTGTGACTTTAGTAAGAAAAAGTTAAAAAGGGACCGATAAAAAATATACAAATTAGTATCAATTTGGTCCCTAACAACTCTCCCCAACTTATCATTTTGTTTGTCCCTAAACAAAAGTCAAATAAAGAAAACCAATTTACGAAAGCAAGGCATGAACTAGTGTTAGAAGATGGAATTCAAATGGTTCAAAAGCATACAACACCTCTTATGCTACACCCACTTTCAATATTTAGACAAAACATAAATAAAAATAATGATTGGCTACAAAATCCTACCAAGAAACTCCAAGCAATACATGTCAAAATTGAATCAAAACTACACACACATAATAGTGATGATGAATAATCATAAGGGTTTTCTTCCACTCATCCGAACAATCCAATCAACATCGACTCAAATCATGCATTTATCACAACATACACTAAATCATGAAATTTTTTGAGAATCAAGAGGTCTTTTGAGGGTTGCATTGTGGCTCGGGTTAGAGAGAAGACATGGTCACAAGAATTTAATTAAAGATTGCCTATTCTAAGGGAGTATTTCATTTCTTTCAACAATCTTCACTTTCATTTTTTCTTTTTCTTTTCTTTTTGATAACACACCACCATGAGCTTTCTTTTCATTTTTCTTTTTGTTAGCTCTACTATTTTTACGGTGATGTTTTCTCCTCAACTTTCTCATTTTGCCCATAATTGATGCAGTCAACTCTCCACTTAGACATAGGCAAAATTCATTATGTGACCAACTTTGGTTTAGGTTCACTTGAAACAAAAGAATTTAAGATCCATTTCTTTACCATATGATCAATGGTATTTAAATTTATATTTCGGATGGATCCTAATTTAGGCTCAAAGGGGGTTTACTACGGATCACTCCTCACAAGGTTTTTGATTTCTTTGGCCGAGTGGTTTTTCTCAATAACAAAAATTGCCTCTATCCTTTTCACAAAAGTTTTCTCAAAAATTAGATTAATGCATGATTTAGCATGATAAGAATTAGTTGAAAAGAAATTGTCGGTCTCCCGCATTTTAGTGTACAATGAAAGGGTACCTCACAATTGGTTAAGTCCTAATTTGATTCAATGTAACATGTATCTCAAGGAATTTTATGCTAAAAATTTTGTAACACACCATTAAATTATTCATCTAAAGTCTAAAAGCAAAAGTAAAGTGTACCTTGAAGTGTCGACAACCGGTTCTTATCATCACCACTCAAATTTTTCCAACTAGCTCGCCGCAATCCTTTTGGTTCCTTCAACTTACTCAAGAATAAGGATGATTAAAATTTTAAAACAGTGGGGTATACCAAAAAGGTTTTGAAAAGCACCCAATTTAACATTCACAAAGTAGAAATGCATCCACCAAAGTACATAATGCAAAAACGAAATTAAAATAACAAAGCTAAAATAACAAAGCTAAAATAACATTAAAAAAAATATATAAATACTACCACATAAGATCTTCACTCTTCTTCATCATCTTCACCACCTCCCGCGATTCCTAAAACATCTTCCATCTGTGCATCTTGGTTCGTGCCTGAAGCGTGACTACTGCTTCCTGTCCCCTCCATAAAAGATGGTCTGCCCTCAGACCAATTAGCATAAGTAAAGAGTGAAAAATGAGGTTTAAGGGTGGCGGGAACCTTGGGGGTTTTCAAATGTGGAGGTAGCATTTTCAATTCTAACTTTGATTCTTCCACTTTCTTCTTCTCATCCAACTCCTCAATATTCTCTTCATGAGAGGTCATCTCTCCACAAGACTCTAATTCACACAAATTTGTTGCAACTTCTTTTTCCTCCTTTTCGGTTACATCGATTCGGAAGGAATCATGCTTGTCTTTAGGATGCTTCATGGCTTCAAAAAGATTAAAAGTTACTTCTTCATCTTGCACTCTCACTTTCATGAGACCATCATCAATGTCAATCACCATCCGGGCTGTCTTCATGAATGGCCTTCCAAGAATTAAAGGAACATCACGATCCTCATCCATGTCTACTACCACAAAATCCACCGGAAAGAAGAACTTCTCTACCTTGACTAGCATATCTTGAGCAACTCCGCATGGTGAAGTGGTAGACTTGTCGGCTAGTTGGAGAGTCATTATTGTAGACTTCATCTCAATGTTCCCTAACCTTTTGACAATAGATAAGGGAATTAGATTGATGCTGGACACTAGATCAACCAAACCATTTCCCATGTACGTATCTCCAATGGTCACCGGTAAAACTACTCGGCCCGGATCGGACTCCTTCCTTGGGATGTTTTTTTGAATTATAGCGCTGCACCGTGCATCAAGTAAAACTGTTTCATCTTCAGTATACCTCTTCTTTTTTGTGAGAATACCTTTCAAGAACTTTGTATACTTTGGCATTTGTTCTAACGCTTCGGTAAATGGAATACTAATTTGAAGTTGCTTGAGTATATCCTTAAACCGTGCATATTGCCTAGCATTGTCCTTCCTTGATGGTGCGTGCGGATAAGGTAGGTGTTGAACTGGAACATGACTCATGCCTTTGTGCCCCCTTTTTCTGTTTTTCATTTTTGACTCCTTCTGAACACCACCTTTAGAATTCTGATCGTGCCCAGTTCGCGGCGCAAAGGGCTGATGCGGCGCGACCTGAGACAAAAAATTTTCCTCATCATTTTGAGCTTCCAACACTTTCTCCTCTTGGTCTTCAGCTGTGATATTTGTATCATCCTCCACTGTACTGCTTCTTGTGAATATTGCTTTACAATGCTCCCTTGGATTAGTTTGAGTGTTGGCGGAGAACGACGAACTTGCTTGTTGTTCTGCCAATTGTTTTGCAAGTTGGCCTACTTGAGTCTCCAAGTTTTTGATTGCTGCTTCATTGCTTTTTTGAATTGCCATGGAAGCTTGTATGAATTGTGCAAGCGTATCTTCTAACTTGGAACTTCCGCCTTGTATTTGTTGGACTTGTGTGTTTGGACTTTGATATGGATTTTCTTGCTGAAAATTTTGGTTGTTGAATCTTGATTGTTGGTAGCCTTGGTTGTTCCTTTGAAAAGTGTTGTTGTGTTGTGGGGGATATCTTTGGTAACCTTGACCTTGATTGTTGACATAACTTACTTCCTCTTGAAACTGGGGACAAAATCCGGTTGGATGATCTCCTTGACAAAGTTCACAACTTGCCACTTGATGTCTAACTTGTGTTCCATGAATCTCCTTCAATTGTTGCGGAAGATTGGACATTTCTTGAGTGAGCAATTCTACTTGTTGAAAAAGTAGCTTATTTTGAGCAAGGATGGCATCATTTGTATTCAACTCAAGAACCTCCGCTTTCCTTTGTGAAGGACTACGGTCATGTTGACTTTGTCGATCGTTGAGTGCCATTTGATCAATGATGGTCTTTGCTTCCTCCGCATTCTTTGACATGAGAGAACCACCCGCGGTAGCATCCAAGAGTGTCTTTTGTGATGTTTGAAGTCCGTTGAGAAAAATGTGAATTTGTGTGAGATCATCAAAACCATGACCTTTGCATTTCCTCAATATTGATTTGAATCTTTCTCAAGCCTCGTTTAGAGACTCGTTGCTTCCTTGTGTGAATACCGAAATAGCCGTTTTGGCTTCCATGAATCGGGATTGAGGATAATACCTCTCTAGAAATCTTTCTTCTAACAAATTCCAATCCGTCATCACTCTTGTTGGTTGATCAAGATACCACTCTTTTGCTTTTCCCACCAATGAATGTGGAAACATTCGCTTGAACAAATTTTCTTCACTAGCTTCATCTACTCCCGTTGAACCCGCAATCTCATAAAATTTGATGAGATGGTTGTACGGATCTTCATGATCCATTCCGGTGAATGGATTTGCATAAAGGAGTTGTAGGATTCCGGTCTTCATCTCTGTATTCCTTCCGCCTCGAGCAAATTGAGCTGTCCGCCTTGGACTATTAGCGGACATTTCGGTACGAACGTCGTCACCCATACTTCTTTCGACGGTCTCTACAACTTCCTCTTCAATTTGAGTAAGTGCAGAATTTGTTGCTTTTTCTCTTCGGTTCCTCTCTTCGGCTAGTTTCTTTCTCCTTCGTGTTTTGCTATTAAGCCTTCAAATTGTTCTTTCAATTTCGGGTTCAAATTGAAATTGTTCCTCGGTGGCTTTTTCTCGCATGCACTAGAATCTAAAAAACTAGCAAACCAAGTGAAACACAAGAGTGATAAAATAGAAATAAAAATAAGAACTTAGAACAATGAATTATTGCAATGCATGTAATATCGACACCAATCCCCGGCAACGGCGCCAATTTGTTGAAAAGTATATTTCCGACAAATATTTTTATATCGTATCCATAGAGATTGGTGTTACTACCGCCGTTCTATAATTTCAATTGTTGTAAGTTCAAAGATATTCAAATTGTTTGTTGATGAATAAATTGTTCTTTCTGCTTATAATAAAAATAGGACAATAAAATTGGTTTTAGAATAAAGTTTGGAAGCCTTGTCAAGATTGAGTTTCATTATCCTTGTTATCTATGTGTTCTTAATATCAAATGCATGCATTCAAACTCCAATGATAATATTCAAGTGTCCTCTCAATAATATTTATGTCTAAATAAAATTGTGATAGTTACTATATAAATCCTTAGACGATCTCTCCATCTAACTATTTATATAATAATCTTTAATGCTTAACACAATCGAAAAAGTAGTGAATAAATCTATCTCTATAATTTATTCTCTACTTGGAAAAATATTTTATTTCAAGAATCAAACTATCTTTCTCAAAAATAATTCAATCCTAATTTTGTAGTGTAAAAAGCAAAAATATTATTCCTTATCAAAGATGAAGTTTGTTACATGCAAGGATACAAATATTACATAAATAACAAGAGATAACTACTACCTCAACCTTGCCAAGATGGAATTTAGCTACTCATCATCTTCATTGATTCCATGGAAAATTCTCTAAGAACAACTTCTTGCATGCAAAACTCTAAGAACAAGAGAACAATCTCCCAAAAAATCTCCCCAAGATATTATGCCAAACCTAGGAGATACTAAGTTAAAAAGTATAATGATTGTGTCCCACATGCAAGGGAAAAAGTGTCGTTAATAGCTCTGGGGCGCCACCCTACAAAAAGTATATTTTTCTTCCAAGGTATGACAAGTGTCATAAAACTTGCAAGTGGCTGAATTCACTCAGTTCGCGGCGCGCAGGATGGTCGCGGCGCGAACTGCTTAGCCTGCTGATTCCTTGCTTTGCTTTCCATCCCCGACACTTCCTTTCCCAAACTTGTATCTTTAAGTGTTGTTTCAAAAACTTCTCATGCAATCGAACATTCCTTGACAAAAATTCTACAAAACTAGAGAAAAAGTGAAACATCTATTCTAAATAAAATAATACGACTAAAATTAAACGCGTACTAAATTGTGATAAAAATGTGTGACTTTAGTAAGAAAAAGTTAAAAAGGGACCGATAAAAAATATACAAATTAGTATCAATTTGGTCCCTAACAACTCTCCCCGACTTATCATTTTGTTTGTCCCTAAACAAAAGTCAAATAAAGAAAACCAATTTACGAAAGCAAGGCATGAACTAGTGTTAGAAGATGGAATTCAAATGGTTCAAAAGCATACAACACCTCTTATGCTACACCCACTTTCAATATTTAGACAAAACATAAATAAAAATAATGATTGGCTACAAAATCCTACCAAGAAACTCCAAGCAATACATGTCAAAATTGAATCAAAACTACACACACATCATAGTGATGATGAATAATCATAAGGGTTTTCTTCCACTCATCCGAACAATCCAATCAACATCGACTCAAATCATGAGTTTATCACAACATACACTAAATCATGAAATTTTTTGAGAATCAAGAGGTCTTTTGAGGGTTGCATTGTGGCTCGGGTTAGAGAGAAGACATGGTCACAAGAGTTTAATTAAAGATTGCCTATTCTAAGGGAGTATTTCATTTCTTTCAACAATCTTCACTTTCATTTTTTCTTTTTCTTTTCTTTTTGATAACACACCACCATGAGCTTTCTTTTCATTTTTCTTTTTGTTAGCTCTACTATTTTTACGGTGATGTTTTCTCCCCAACTTTCTCATTTTGCCCATAAATGATGCAATCATCTCTCCACTTAGACATAGGCAAAATTCATTATGTGACCAACTTTGGTTTAGGTTCACTTGAAACAAAAGAATTTAGGATCCATTTCTTTACCATATGATCAATGGTATTTAAATTTATATTTCGGATGGATCCTAATTTATGCTCAAAGGGGGTTTACTACGGATCACTCCTCACAAGGTTTTTGATTTCTTTGGCCGAGTGGTTTTTCTCAATAACAAAAATTGCCTCTATCCTTTTCACAAAAGTTTTCTCAAAAATTAGATTAATGCATGATTTAGCATGATAAGAATTAGTTGAAAAGAAATTGTCGGTCTCCCGCATTTTAGTGTACAATGAAAGGGTACCTCACAATTGGTTAAGTCCTAATTTGATTCAATGTAACATGTATCTCAAGGAATTTTATGCTAAAAATTTTGTAACACACCATTAAATTATTCATCTAAAGTCTAAAAGTAAAAGTAAAGTGTACCTTGAAGTGTCGACAGCCGGTTCTTATCATCACCACTCAAATTTTTCCAACTAGCTCGCCCTAATCCTTTTGGTTCCTTCAACTTACTCAAGAATAAGGATGATTAAAATTTTAAAATAGTGGGGTATACCAAAAAGGTTTTGAAAAGCACCCAATTTAACATTCACAAAGTAGAAATGCATCCAACAACAAGTATAATGATGAAACTAGAGCCACCAAAGTACATAATGCAAAAACGAAATTAAAATAACAAAGCTAAAATAACATTAAAAAAATATATAAATACTACCACATAAGATCTTCACTCTTCTTCATCATCTTCACCACCTCCCGCGATTCCTAAAACATCTTCCATCTGTGCATCTTGGTTCGTGCCTGGAGCGTGGCTACTGCTTCCTGTCCCCTCCATAAAAGATGGTCTGCCCTCAGACCAATTAGCATAAGTAAAGAGTGAAAAATGAGGTTTAAGGGTGGCGGGAACCTTGGGGGTTTTCAAATGTGGAGGTAGCATTTTCAATTCTAACTTTGATTCTTCCACTTTCTTCTTCTCATCCAACTCCTCAATATTCTCTTCATGAGAGGTCATCTCTCCACAAGACTCTAATTCACACAAATCTGTTGCAACTTCTTTTTCCTCCTTTTCGGTTACATCGATTCGGAAGGAATCGTGCTTGTCTTTAGGATGCTTCATGGCTTCAAAAAGATTAAAAGTTACTTCTTCATCTTGCACTCTCACTTTCATGAGACCATCATCAATGTCAATCACCATCCGGGCTGTCTTCATGAATGGCCTTCCAAGAATTAAAGGAACATCACGATCCTCATCCATGTCTACTACCACAAAATCCACCGGAAAGAAGAACTTGTCTACCTTGACTAGCATATCTTGAGCAACTCCGCATGGTGAAGTGGTAGACTTGTCGGCTAGTTGGAGAGTCATTCTTGTAGACTTTATCTCAATGTTCCCTAACCTTTTGACAATAGATAAGGGAATTAGATTGATGCTGGACCCTAGATCAACCAAACCATTTCCCATGTACGTATCTCCAATGGTCACCGGTAAAACTACTCGGCCCGGATCAGACTCCTTCCTTGGGATGTTTTTTTGAATTATAGCGCTGCACCGTGCATCAAGTAAAACTGTTTCATCTTCAGTATACCTCTTCTTTTTTGTGAGAATACCTTTCAAGAACTTTGTATACTTTGGCATTTGTTCTAACACTTCGGTAAATGGAATACTAATTTGAAGTTGCTTGAGTATATCCTTAAACCGTGCATATTGCCAAGCATTGTCCTTCCTTGATGGTGCGTGCGGATAAGGTAGGTGTTGAACTAGAACATGACTCATGCCTTTGTCCCCCCTTTTTCTGTTTTTCATTTTTGACTCGTTCTGAACACCACCTTTAGAATTCTGATCGTGCCCAGTTCGCGGCGCAAAGGGCTGATGCGGCGCGACCTGAGACAAAAAATTTTCCTCATCATTTTGAGCTTCCAACACTTTCTCCTCTTGGTCTTCAGCTGTGATATTTGTATCATCCTCCACTGTACTGCTTCTTGTGAATATTTCTTTACAATGCTCCCTTGGATTAGTTTGAGTGTTGGCGGAGAACGATGGACTTGCTTGTTGTTCTGCCAATTGTTTTGCAAGTTGGCCTACTTGAGTCTCCAAGTTTTTGATTGCTGCTTCATTGCTTTTTTGAATTGCCATGGAAGCTTGTATGAATTGTGCAAGCGTATCTTCTAACTTGGAACTTCCGCCTTGTGATTGTTGGACTTGTGTGTTTGGACTTTGATATGGATTTTCTTGCTGAAAATTTTGGTTGTTGAATCTTGATTGTTGGTAGCCTTGGTTGTTCCTTTGAAAAGTGTTGTTGTGTTGTGGGGGATATCTTTGGTAACCTTGACCTTGATTGTTGACATAGCTTACTTCCTCTTGAAACTGGGGACAAAATTCGGTTGGATGATCTCCTTGACAAAGTTCACAACTTGCCACTTGATGTCTAACTTGTGTTCCATGAATCTCCTTCAATTGTTGCGGAAGCTTGGACATTTGTTGAGTGAGCAATTCTACTTGTTGAAAAAGTAGCTTATTTTGAGCAAGGATGGCATCATTTGTATTCAACTCAAGAACCTCCGCTTTCCTTTGTGAAGGACTACGGTCATGTTGACTTTGTTGATCGTTGAGTGCCATTTGATCAATGATGGTCTTTGCTTCCTCCGCATTCTTTGACATGAGAGAACCACCCGCGGTAGCATCCAAGAGTGTCTTTTGTGATGTTTGAAGTCCGTTGAGAAAAATGTGAATTTGTGTGAGATCATCAAAACCATGACCTTTTCATTTCCTCAACATTGATTTGAATCTTTCTGAAGCCTCGTTTAGAGACTCGTTGCTTCCTTGTGTGAATACCGAAATAGCCGTTTTGGCTTCCATGAATCGAGATTGAGGATAATACCTCTCTAGAAATCTTTCTTCTAACAAATTCCAATCCGTCATCACTCTTGTTGGTTGATCAAGATACCACTCTTTTGCTTTTCCCACCAATGAATGTGGAAACATTCACTTGAACAAATTTTCTTCACTAGCTTCATCTACTCCCGTTGAACCCGCAATCTCATAAAATTTGATGAGATGGTTGTACAGATCTTCATGATCCATTCCGGTGAATGAATTTGCATAAAGGAGTTGTAGGATTCCGGTCTTCATCTCTGTATTTCTTCCGCCTCGAGCAAATTGAGCTGTCCGCCTTGGACTATTAGCGGACATTTCGGTATGAACGTCGTCACCCATACTTCTTTCGACGGTCTCTACAACTTCCTCTTCAATTTGAGTAAGTGCAGAATTTGTTGCTTTTTCTCTTCGGTTCCTCTCTTCGGCTAGTTTCTTTCTCCTTCGTGTTTTGCTATTAAGCCTTCAAATTGTTCTTTCAATTTCGGGTTCAAATTGAAATTGTTCCTCGGTGGCTTTTTCTCGCATGCAATAGAATCTACAAAACTAGCAAACCAAGTGAAACACAAGAGTGATAAAATAGAAATAAAAATAAGAACTTAGAACAATGAATTATTGCAATGCATGTAATATCGACACCAATCCCCGGCAACGGCGCCAATTTGTTGAAAAGTATATTTCCGGCAAATATTTTTATATCGTATCCATAGAGATTGGTGTTACTACCGCCGTTCTATAATTTCAATTGTTGTAAGTTCAAAGATATTCAAATTGTTTGTTGATGAATAAATTGCTCTTTCTACTTATAATAAAAATAGGACAATAAGATTGGTTTTAGAATAAAGTTTGGAAGCCTTGTCAATATTGAGTTTCATTATCCTTGTTATCTATGTGTTCTTAATATCAAATGCATGCACTCAAACTCCAATGATAATATTCAAGTGTCCTCTCAATAATATTTATGTCTAAATAAAATTGTGATAGTTACTATATAAATCCTTAGACGATCTCTCCATCTAACTATTTATATAATAATCATGAATGCTTAACACAATCGAAAAAGTAGTGAATAAATCTATCTCTATAATTTATTCTCTACTTGGAAAAATATTTTATTTCAAGAATCAAACTATCTTTCTCAAAAATAATTCAATCCTAATTTTGTAGTGTAAAAAGCAAAAATATTATTCCTTATCAAAGATGAAGTTTGTTACATGCAAGGATACAAATATTACATAAATAACAAGAGATAACTACTACCTCAACCTTGCCAAGATGGAATTTAGCTACTCATCATCTTCATTGATTCCATGGAAAATTCTCTAAGAACAACTTCTTGCATGCAAAACTCTAAGAACAAGAGAACAATCTCCCAAAAAATCTCCCCAAGATATTATGCCAAACCTAGGAGATACTAAGTTAAAAAGTATAGTGATTGTGTCCCACATGCAAGGGAAAAAGTGTCATTAATAGCTCTGGGGCGCCACCCTACAAAAAGTATATTTTTCTTCCAAGGTATGACAAGTGTCATAAAATTTGCAAGTGGCTGAATTCACTCAGTTCGCGGCGCGAACTGCTTAGCCTGCTGATTCCTTGCTTTGCTTTCCATCCCCAACACTTCCTTTCTCAAACTTGTATCTTTAAGTGTTGCTTCAAAAACTTCTCATGCAATCGAACATTCCTTGACAAAAATTCTACAAAACTAGAGAAAAAGTGAAACATCTGTTCTAAATAAACTAATACAACTAAAATTGAACGCGTACTAAATTGTGATAAAAATGTGTGACTTTAGTAAGAAAAAGTTAAAAAGGGACCGATAAAAAATATACAAATTAGTATCAATTTGGTCCCTAACAATTATGAGGCATTGTAGAAGAGATAACCAACTAACTCCAATTTCTTATCGATTATCTAGTGTAACTTCCACCCATATTTGATTATTTGAGCTAGTAACGAACTATCGACTTGGGTAAAATATTTTCTGGTGATTTTATCAAGATGAGAGGGTCCTTAAAAATGTTTGGTAAGTCAATCTAACACTTTAGATAACTTATAAGTCAGTCTAACACTTTTATAATACACAGGTCACTCAGATACTACGCTAAGCATACGATCGACTAAGAGGGCTTTCACACTTTCTCTCTTTCAAAAATTTGAAGCTTCAGATTCTGTGCTATATTATCTTTGATTTTATCATTTTATTAGAACCTTAAATCTTCTCCATGATGAGGCCTTGGATAACTTCAGGATGAATATCATCATCAAAGACAACTAGAAAGATATCACCAAGGATCAACATGATCAATTAAATGATCAAGCAACATGATTCCTTTGAAAATCGAAGTCCATCAAAACTACAACGATCAACATATGATAAACACATCAATTACAGTCCTTCAAGCACGTAGATCCACATTCTCCCTTTTTTATGATGACAACACATCTCTCAAGGAGGTGAACAAAAAAAGAAAAACAAGGTGATAAACTGAGATAGTTAAAATACCCCATATAAATATAGAGAGAATACCATACTTCTCTTGAGAGTATACTTCTCTCCCTTTGGTATTATAAAAAAGGCGGGAAAAATATGCAATAAAAAGCGCAATCACATAAACTACATTATTTCTCAAGTAAAATGGAACAACTTACCTAATAAAGAGGTGAAACAATAAGTCTAGAGTGAGGCATAATTAAGCAGGACATATGATTATACTTCTCCCCATGAATGCCATCAATAATGTTCTTTTAACGAAAGTATTTTGATAAATCTTCTCAATTTTCTTTGAAGCTTTCTAAATCAAGAGGCAATTCTAGAATTCCTTTCTTTCTTTTTGAGATTCCTTCCATGAAGTACATCTCCCAACATGAAACTATTTCTTCTTAGGAAATCTTTGACAAAAATTTTTAAGTGACAAATTTTTCTGTTGTTGCAACAAGAGATAACTTTGATTCCGCAATCTAAGTGACATAAAATAGGTCAAGTTATGATCATAGAAGAAAAGTGTTGGAAGTTGGAACTCCAAGAGAATAATTCATAAATTGACTATGTAGCCACGTATGTTGAATTGTTAACACCTAACATCACCGGAATCAATTCCCTCATTAAATTCAAGAAATTCCATGAGAGAAAAGGGGGAAATAGCAAACATATGATTGATAAATAAGATGGAATCATCAATGTTAACAGGTTATTACGATTTGCTGGTCAAAATTCTTCTCGAACAATTTAAATTCATGGCAAATTTCATGTCACGTAGTTCGCTTCATATGCAAAAAGGAAAATAATTAGTACATTATTTAGATGCTGCTAAAATGTCCCTTTGTAACCTAACTTGGTAAACTTAGAAAATTCACCCCATCATGCACAATACATTCAAACCTCCTACCCATGACCTATTAAAGCTAAATAAGGTAGAAGAAACATTAAGGAAGATGGATAAACAAAAAAGTTTACATTTTTAGAAAGTTAGATTTGAGTATTCATACCTTTGGAAGAAGTCAAAATACAGTTTCGTCTTCAAACGTGAGAAAGATAAATAATGAAAATTATTCATTTTGAATGCAATTTGTTTCTCCCAACTCTTCATAATCTGAATTTCACTTCTCTTCAAACGCAGTGGTCTTCATCTCTTGTGTTTGGAATTGAAAGTGAAAAGAGCTAGGGCTTGCATAAGATGTTTTTCCTTTGTTGTTTTAAAAAAATTTATAAATTGATGCAATAGCGAAAGAAATAATCGATGTCAAATAAAAAATTTCATGTCAATTAAACTAATACCAGTTGTAGTCTCGCATATATACAACTTAACGATTTTTGATAAATTTTAACATAAAAGACTAATGAGGCTAACAAAACTAGATTTAAGGGACTTAAAATGAACGTTTATTAAATAAAGGAGTAAGTGAAACCTTAAATTAAGTTAAGGGATCAAAATATGCCTTAAAAACTCATATCAATTTCAAAATATTAATATAAAAAATAAATATTCATCATTAACATATCTTAATTTAAAAAATTCATATCGTTAAATTAACAAAATAATTATAAAATTACACAGACACGCCCGCGCGCGTACGTGCACACACACGCACACGCATACACACACACACGCGCGCGCACACACACCCACACTCACTCACACACACAAACTCACACACACGCACACACAGACAGACACACACGCACACACACGCACACACGCACACACGCACACACACACATATATTGAATTTTGGGAAAGATTAAATATTGTACATTAACCTTTAATAAATCAGAATTTTGGGGAAAGTTTTATTTGATTAACAACATTGAAAATTTATTCCATTAAACATTGACGTGAACAATAATAAGAACAACAACAACACCATTACGTGAGATAGATTGTAAGAATAGAAAAATGATTTTATAGCAAAATCTAGGTATGGTACCTATCAATTATTTGAGAAAACCGAAGGAATATAATATTAAATAATAAAATAAAATTTTAAATAAAATAAAAAATGAGTTCGTTTTTTAAAAAAAAGTTTTAGTTGTAACTTAAAGTATGTGTCTTGAATTAGTTTACTCCTAAAATCTTAAGATGTGTTATATCGATTTGAAAGATAATGGTCATAGTAAATCTTAAGATGCATTATATCGATTTGAAAGATAATGGTCATAGTAATAGTCATTTGTGATGATGCATAGTGATTTTTAATGATTAGAGAAATAGTCATAATAGTAATTACCATCACTATTGATCAGAATATTTATTTACAATGATTATAGTGATAGTCATTGAAGATTATAATATTAACTTATAGTAATTAGAATGGTAGAATAGTTAGATTGAATCATAGATGAATAATTGAGTGATTGATAGGTGCACAGGTAGTTGAAAGTTTTTAAAATAATAGTTGATAATAGTCAAAATAATTATTAAAAAGTTCAAAAAGGTGATTAAAATAATGATTAAGTACTCGTTTCAATTTTACAAAATTGACTTATAGAATAATGATCGATTCAATAGTAACAAATTGATCTAGATAATATAATAGGTCTTAAATAATATTCGGATGTCATGTTAAGAATTATGGTTGAACTAACTCAATTTTATAAAACATGTTTTTAAGAAAAATATTGTTCTCACTTATAACCAAACTACTAATATAATTGACTTTTAAAATTAAAAATTAAAAAGTAACAATGAATAAATTATTTTACTTTGATCTCAAGCTTTTAACATTGAAATGGAAATGAAGTAAAAGTAAATAAACTGGAACGGAATCAGTCAAAATATAAAGTTTGGGACGAAAAACATCGTTCCCGGTGATTCAGTGCCTCTCTTTTAACGCTAATGAGTCAGAAAGACTCCTCGGCACTTGCACCTACTACCTACCATCCCTCACACCATTCACCTGGCTGAGAAATAATGCAACGAACTTTCACTTTCCTTTTAACTTTACCTCCACTTTTTACTGAAACCAAAAAAGGCGTGCATTTTTTACATCAAAATCTCAACAAAAAGTGCTTTAAAAAGCAACCAAAAGCTAACACATGGCTTAAAAAAATGCTATCGTTTTTGAATTTCTTAATTGGCAGCTCAAAATTTCTATATTCCTGCCTTATTCAAATTATACTGGTGATATTTCATTACTGCTTCTGCTAGAGTAGCAGCTTTTAGCAAGTATTGGATATGGAAGCTTGCCTGGCGCTCTGAATTCTCTCTCTGACCTATACACACCCACAGTTGAGTCAGGTCGGCAGCTTTTACTAAGATGTGTGATCAGAACCACCTACATTCGCGTTGGGAGATGAGCGTAGTTTCTGAATGGATGCAATTCCTCGGAGCACATGGAACGAGTGTTACCTCACGAGAGTAGTGACTATCGTGAATAATTCAAGTGGATGCGAAATCTAAATAGGAGTATATACTAGTAATATTGAGAACCCGTGCTTATGGAGAACGGTTTACAACAAATCACAATATAAAATACTGATATAGAGGAGACATTTATGTAGGCTGAACTAGAATTTCATGGTGAATAAGGTTTAGGGTTATGATTTTTCCTCTCTCCCGCTTGAAGTAGGAGGTGTATTCGTAAATGAAAGGTTTTATGAATAGAATAATATCTACAGAATGTGAGATATTTGTTTGATTTATATAGTTGAATTTTAGGATCTTTAAGGACTTAAAACCTTTTATTTGTTTACAATTATGGAATTTTTTCCAGAAATACCACAATTTGAAATTAAAAATACTATTGCTACATATTGAAAAAAAATTCCAAAAATACCACATATTCACTATGGGCTCGTCCATTGGAAGGACGACCCAATCAAGTCCAGAAAAGATAGTTGAAGTTCGGTCATCCATTGGCCGACCCTATATTACGTGTTTTCTTTTAATTTCAGAAATAAATATATATTATATATTATTATTTTATGTTTTAAATTGTTTTTTATATATTAAAATTATTTAAATGATATTTTATATTAATAAATAAATAATTTAATTATTTTAAATAATTTTTTAATATTATTAAATATTTTTCACATCATCTAATTATATAATTTAATTAATTTTAATATTAAATATTTTATACATTATATAATTTAACTATTTTAAAATATTTTTTAATTATATAAAATAATAAATTAAATCATAAATAAAGGAAATTTTATTAATATTTATGAATGAAAAAAATACATAAATATTTTTCATAAATTAAATCATAAATCATAAAAATTTCCTTTATTAATATATCATAAAAATACATAAATTATAAATATTTTTCATAAATTATAAAAATACATAAATATTTTTCATAAATAAAATCATAAATCTTAAAAATTTCCTTTATTAATACATAAATTATAAATATTTTTCACTCATAAATATTTCCTTTATTAATACATCATAAAAATTCATAAAAATCATGTTAAATTCATAAATATTTTTCACTTATAAATATTTATAAATATTAATATAGGAGGTATTGGATTTGAAATAAAGGAAATTTTATTAATATTAATGACTGAAAAATGATGTTAAATACGTCATATTCTGTTGATTTTTTATTTAATACATCATAAATTTTTTATTTAATTAATGAGATTTTTACTGAGCGAAAAGAATACATCATAAAAAAATGATGTATTAATATTTGGAGATAAAAATGATGTATTTTTTCACTCATAAATTATAAAAATACATAAATATTTTTCATAAATTAAATCATAAATCATAAAAATTTTCTTTATTAATACATAAATCATAAATATTTTTCACTCATAAATATTTCCTTTATTAATACATCATAAAAATTCATAAAAATAATGTTAAATTCATAAAAATTCATAAATATTTTTCACTCATAAATATTAATATAGGAGGTATTGGATTCGAAATAAAGGAAATTTTATTAATATTTATGAGTGAAAAATAATGTTAAATGATGTTAAATACATCATATTCTGTTATTTTTTATTTAATACATCAAAAAAATGATGTTAAATACATCATAATTTTTTTATTTAATTAATGAGATTTTTATGAGTGAAAAAAATACATCATAAAAAAAACCATGTATTAATATTAATATTAATAAAGGAAATTTTATTAATATTTGGAGATTAAAATGATGTATTTTTTTCGCTCATAAATATTAATAAAATAAAAGATTTTATTTATGATATTAAAAAATTAATATTAAAAATAATTAAATTATATAATTAGATAATGTGAAAAATATTTAATAATATTAAAAAATTATTTAAAATAATTAAATTATTTATTTATTAATATAAAATATCATTTAAATAATTTTAATATATAAAAAATAATTTAAAACATAAAATAATAATATATAATATATATTTATTTCTGAAATAAAAAAAAACATGTAGTATAGGGTCGGTCAATGGATGGCCGAACCCCAACTACCTTTTCTGGACTTCATTGGATCGTCCTTCCAATGGACGTGTAGTGATTATGGTATGAGGAGCCAATGTGTAATGATTTACACCATGAAAAATGTTTCTTTGTTGATGCCATGTGGCTCTCTGCCATTGGTTTCTTATAGTCCTTAGATTTTGAGGCTATGTTTGATATTTTGGTCTTCATTAATTGCCAAAATATTTTCATAAAAAATGTGAAATGTTTTCTATTTTCTGTTGTTTTCTTCTTCATATTAGACCTTTGGTATCTATTTTGGGCCGACAAAAGAAGCAAATAACTAAACCCCAATTCAGCTCAAATCCATTCAATTGGACCTAAGATATAAAATCAGTTCACACAAAAAGGAAGACATATTCTCTGATCTCCACTTTCCACTACACTCATCTTAAATCTGGAACTGACTTGGGCGTTAGAGAGCTAACCTTGGGGTCCCACTTTGCGTCGCCATATCGGAGATCAATACCACATGTTCAAGATCTCTAGTTCAACAACTGCATCCAAGTCTAATTCTAGGACGAAAAAATATGTGTATTTTTTGGGAAGTTCTTCTGAAGTTATTTATGTTGGACATATGACTCCACATACAAGAGGACAGGGTTAATTTTGAGTTTTTAAAAATTTTGGTTTGTGATCTTGACGGATGATCAGAACCTGAAGTGGACCAGCGACTTTGTCTGTGATGCTAGGTTTCATAGATGAAGAGGGGTGTACCTATAAGGCACTCCGATGCTAAAGTAAGAATCAAGAGAAGAGAAGACAAGTACAAAGATAGTGCGTCTTAGGGTGATTTAGGATGATTTAGAATACCTGACCCTCTCAAATGAGAGGGTTTTTATAATGCCCTCAGCGCTTGACCATTGGTCCCTATTTTTGGGGCGAGATATTCGCTCTCAAAGAATAGGTAACTTCCATAAACTAGCCGTTGGAACAGACAGATGTGCTCGGAACTAGCCTTAGCCGCGGACAAGGCCATGATCGCGGACACGGGTGTCGTGACTGTTTCTGGATGGTGGAACCGTGCATGACGGGCATAAATGTAATGAGGGGAAGCTGATCCTGGGGGTCAGCTGGCCAGCCTTCCTCAGCAGAGGGGGAGAGGAGAAAATACTTCCCTTTGCCCTTAACTAGCAGGGCTTAGGCTATTGGGTCGTTCTGGGAGCAGAAGTGGATTGGGCCATGCCTAGCCATTGGGCCAGTCCAAAACAGAAACCCCCAAATTCATTGCTCTTGAGCATAAGAGTGATGACTTAAGGGCAGCCCGCGGTCCCGAGGAGGAATAGGCGCGTTCGAAGTCTGTTACTGAGATGGGGTCGTTTCTGTGTGCATCGAGCCATGTGTTGTGTTTAATGCGTAATGATGGCTATGTTAGGGTTATGATGACGCCCCTTCGCCGCGCATGCTCGTGCATTTGCCTCTGGTCTTCCTATAAATAGAGGGAGGAAACATTCATTTTCACTTTTCACTTCTCTCTCTTCTCTTGCTGCTTGTCCTTGATTCCGTCATCCGCCGCACGAGCAACGTCTAGACTCCACCGACCAGCCTTTCTTCTCTTCGACCCTGTAAGTTTTCTTCACCCCTTCTGTTTTACATGTTTCAATCCTTATTTCGCTTATATTGCACGTGGTTAGGAAGAAAACGGGTAGAGTATGGGTGGTTTCCGACGAACGTTGGTGGCTGGCGGTGGTTAGGCCATTTTCTGTCGCCGTCGCCATCGCTGGAGCGTTAGAACTTAGGATTTTTGTTGATTTTGACACTATTATGACAACGAGTGAGTTTGTCTCTGGTGGAACTTATTTATTTTCCGGTGTACTCATGAGTTTCCTGGTGGATTTTCAACGAAATTATGGGTAACCCACTGGGGAGGATCTCCCCGCGTGGGTTTGAAGGATTGCCAGGGGCGTCTCCTTGCACTGTTGCTGCGCTTTGAGTAAGGGCTTAGGTCAGGGACGTTGTCCACGAGATTTCACACGCCTTTTCACTTGACTAACGGTGGAAGGGTAGATTTGACTATGCCATTGAATTCATTTTTGTCTTCTGCTTTTCAGGTAAAGGAGATGTTTCACGATCCAACGGATGAAGTCACGGGGGAGTTGTCTGAGAAGAGCTCTTCGGATGATAGCCGTGCTGATGAATTTTTCGCTCCTCAGAATATCGGCAAAATGTTCGCTCCTAGTAGTTTCGGGGAAGAGTTGGTTGTCGCTGAGCCTCTGGAGCATGCCTCCCTTTTTGCTTTTCACACTCAGGATGTCTTCACGATGGCGGGGGCCGAGGGAGACTGGAGGGTCCACTTCCTTTGGGGAGAACGATCGAATATGCTCGGCATACGTGGAAAGGTTCCTCATGTACGAGTTTGTCTTCAATGAGATCGGGTTGAGGCTGCCATTCACAGACTTTCAAGTGGCAGTTTTCAGACATCTAGATTTAGCACCCTCTCAAATGCACCCGAACTTGGAGCCACTTTCCCTCTATTATTCATTGTCTTCCATCTCCAGAGCCAGGTAGTTAGGAGGCAGTTCAGATAGGTCTCCCTGAAGCAGGGGAGAAAATTATTCAAGCCTTTCTCCGAGTCCATCAGGACGTTTAAGGAGATATTTTACATAGATGAGCCCGTATCGAAGAGGGTCAAAGGCTCCTCGTTCGTCTTGAAAGTTTCGACAGACAAGAGGGGGAGCCCCTCATCGATGAGCCGGGCAAGATAAAGGGGCAAAGGTTGCTGAAGTTCCTCTTTGTTGGAGCGGGGACCATTTTACCCGTGGAACCGATTATTATCTTGCCATTATGCACATGCTGGGGGAGGATGATCGGGCCAGCTACGACAAGCTTGTGGTCTTTGTTGATGGTTTTCTCCATACTCAGTGCTTGACCAAGAGCAGGGAAATTATTTATGAAAAAGATAGGAGACCTAAGGTGGAGACCCTGTACATTAATATGAAAGAGATCCTCGAGTGTGGCACTCGCGAGAAAGCTCTGGAACTCCTGGGTAGCCTTTCACTTCTTAGCTTCTTCATATTGGTATTTTCCCTGTTTACTAACGTGCACCCGTTGTTTTGCAGGTAAGATGTCCACGGCCCAGGAACGTATGGTGAAGAATGTCCAAACGAAGCTCAATGGGGCAAGAAGATCGGAAAAAGCCGCCTGGGCGAGCAAGTGGTTCCGCCCCTGATGGGGTCGAGGACTTCATCCTCCGGAGCCACAGCCACCCATACCTCTTCGCTGCCGGTAACCCCGCGGTCCAAGTGCCCTTGGATGAGGGAGGTCCTCGACCTTACTCACAAAGGGGAGAAGAGAAAATTTGAGCTTCCTTCTTGCTTTCACAATAGTCGTTTCTTCAAAGGCTCCTCCCTCGCACTTCTTTGGGCAGAGTCCTTGCACCTCGAGGAGCTGGACCGTCCGAGCAAGAGGAAAATGCTGTCCCAGGATACCGCTACTCTGATGAGGGTCTTGGGCATGGTGGTGGTCTATACTGAGCAGGGTCCCTTCAAGAAGTGGAGCTAAAGAAGGCACAGGGCGCGAACGCGGTTCTGGAGGAAAAGTTGAGGGTTGCGGAAGAGGCAGCGAAGAAGACCAAGGAGAAACTGGCTAAGGCCACCAAGGAGACTATGAAGAAGTATAAGGGTGAGCTGGGCAAGGTCACTAAGGAGAGCGATACCCTGGCCACAGAGAAGAAAGTTACGGAGGACATAGTCACATCACTGAGGGCTGCCACCGCTTCTGCTGGGGATGAAAGCAATGAGGTGAAGAGTCTGAAGACTCGAGCCTAGCTTATTGCCCGCATCACTCAGGCTGAAGAGGATTGCGTAGGGATCTCCAAGGATGCTTTCAACAATGCTGTGGGGAATCTGACGATTGTGAACCCTGGGGTCGAGTTATCTACTGAGGGGATCGGGTTCCTCTACAGTGTGGTAAACAGCCAGATCGTAGTCCCAGAATTCCTCAGATTCAGCGAGGAGCAGGCGTAGCTTGGCCATGAGGAGCCTCAGCATATGGTTGACTGATTTTCTCTTTGTTGTATTTCCGGCCTGTGTGCTGTATCTTTGTATTTTTATCTTTTTGTATGGGGCTTGGCCCATTTTAATTGTAATTAACACAATTGCGGTCCTTGTGGCTGTTTTATATGTTAATATTTATTTTCGGCCGTGGTGGTTGGTTGTGTATGATTTGTTTTTGGTGCATATTTTTACTTCGCTTAAATTCGCTAAGTGTTGCACACTGCTCGTTACTTGTGCCCGTTGTATGGGCTATTTAAGTGAACGATTTCATTACATTTTGATGTTCGCTCGACAAATTGGTGTTCGACAGTGACGGGAACTAGTCGAAAGACCTGGGTCGTTTTCGGGCATAGGAGTGGAGCTCAGACTGCGTTTGTGGCCTAAGTTCGCGGCGTGAACTTCCCATCACGAGCTGGGTGTTCTGCCTTTTGTGGTACATCGGTGACGGTTGACTCGGTCGAGTGACCGCTGTTAGGCAGGGGGTTTGTTCGTTCTAGAGTAAAAGCCTGCCTTGATTCATTTTAGTATGCAATGCTTGTACCGAGGCACGGACTTCTGGTCGGTATGTTATGCTCGTTGTGTCGACGGAGTACGACGACAGTTGTGGCCTTAGCTATAATATTGTTTTAACTTTTTGGAATTCCATGGTCGAGAGAGGTCTTCCCCGTTGATATGTTCTAGGTAGTAGGCCTTATTCTCTGTTTTGCTTGAACACAATAGGGTCCTTCCCAGTTTGCGGCGAGTTTTCCTTCACGAGAATCTTTGTGATTTCTTCTTAGGACGAGACTGCCCACTTGGAAGTCTCGTCGCATGACTTTTGCGTTATTCCTAATTATGATTTTTGCTTTAACGAGGCTTCACGGAGGGCAACTCCTGATCAGACCTCTTCGACAAGATCGAGCTATTCCCTTATTGCCTCGTTGTTATACTCCTTGCTCAGGGGAGCTTCAATCCTCTTGGAGGGGATGTGTATTTCAATAGGGATTACTACCTCAGTCCCGAATGCTAGACGAAAAGGGATTTCCCCAGTCGAAGAGTGGGGCGAAATATGGTAGGCCCAAAGTATGTTGTGCAGCTCTTCGACCCATTGTTTCTTAGTTTTGTTTAGTCTCCATTTGAGACCTCGTAGGATTACCCTATTGGATACCTCGGCTTGCCCGTTCGTCTGGGAGTGCTCTACGGACGCAAAGTGTTGTTTGGTGCCCAGATGGGCGTCGAACTCTTGAAACTTTTTGTCTGTGAACTGTGTCCCGTTGTCTGTGACGATTTCCTGGGGGATGCCAAAGCGAGCAAGAATGTTTTGCTTGTAGAAGTGGAGTATATTGTGGGCCATTATTTTGGCCAGAGCCTCCGCTTCTATCTACTTTGTAAAGTAGTGCACGCCTACTATCAGGTATTTTTTCTGACTTGACCCTACGACGAATGGTCCTAGGATGTCCAGGCCCTATCATGCGAAGGGACACGACGGGGATATTGCTTTGAGCTTATTTGGTGGTGCCGAGTGCATGTCCCCATGACATTGGCATTTGTCACATTATTTGATGTGCTCCTTTGCGTTATGCTGCATGGTCGACCAGTAATACCCTGCTCGTAGAGCCTTCCTGGAAAGGGATCTTCCTTCGAGGTGTTGGGAGTTGATCCCTTTGTGGATCTTGCACAGGATGTAGGTGGCCATTTCTTCCTCAATGCATTTGAGGAGAGGAACGAAGAACCCTCACCTGTAGAGCTTATTTTCGACCAGGACATAGGAACATGCTATGCATCTGACCATGCGGCTTCCTTTAGGTTGGACAGTAGTTTGTCTTTGGCGAGGTAGTTGTAGACTAAGGTCATCCAACAGTTTCTGTCGCTAATGACATGCACGTCGAGGATCGTGGGAGCTTTCTCGATGCTAGGTCGAGGAAGTACCTCATGGATGACATATTTATTTCCTCCCCTTTCCTTTGTGCTTGCCAGCTTTGATAGGACATCTTCCTAGACGTTATGTTCACGAGGAACGTGCTTTACCTCCACCGATACGAACTTCGTCATTTTTTCTTGACCAAGGTCAAGTGCTCGGATAGGTTATCGTTCTTGGCTTGATACTCTCCCCGTACCTGGAGGGCCACAAGTTGAGAATCTGTGTAGATTACGACTTCCTTGGATCCTAGGTCTTCAGTGAGGCGCATACCTGCAAGGAAGGCCTTATACTTTGCTTGATTGTTGGAGGTGGGGGAAAAATAGGGTAAGTGAGACCTTGACAAAGATCCCTTCCTCGTTTTCCAAGATGATGCCTGCTCTGTTCCCTACTGAGCTAGATGCTCCATCGACGAAGATTGTCCACCTGCAAGCTCCGCAATCCAGAGAGTCGGACAAGGTCATCTTTGCCAAGAAGTAGGCCAATGCCTGAGCTTTGAGGGATTTCCTGCTTTCATACTGGATGTCAAACTCGGACAAATCCAGTGACCATTTGAGCATTCTGTGGCCATGTCTGGGCAGCCTAACAGTGTCCTTACGGGCTGATCTGTTTGCACCATGATCGTGTGGTCTATAAAGTAGTTCCTCAACCTCCTGGAAACATTGATAAGGGCTAAGGTTATCTAAGCTCCGATCCTTGTAGCGCTTTTCTTGTGAAGTATATGGGTTTCTGTCCCTCAGGGGTTTCACGAATGAGGGCGGTGCTAACGACCTCTGTTGCAACGGCGAGATAGATGGTCTCCCTGGCAGAGAGAGGACTAGTGGTTCCGATAGCTCTTGTTTTAGGTGGAGGAGGGCTTTGTCGTATTCCTTCATCTATTTAAAGGCTGTCTATTTACGGAGGAGTTTGAAAAAGGGGAGCACATATTGAGAAGACTTTGCCACGAAATGCGATAGCGGCGCGAGCATCCCATTCAGCGATTGGATCGATTTATTCAATTTCAGCATGGGGAATTCGGAGAAGGCTCTACACTTATCGGGGTTGGCTTCGATTCCTCGTTCTATTAGGCAGAAATCAAGGAACTTGCCTCCCCGTACCCCGAATGCGCACTTTTCAAGGTTGAAGCGCATCTTGTACTTCTTGGCCTACTCGAAGACTTTCTTTAGATGGAGTGTGTGATCGGATTCCTCGTGGAATTTCACGATCATGTCTTCCATATAAGCTTCAAGCATATCCCTGATTTCTCCTCGGAAGACTTTGTTCATCATTCTTTGGTAGGTAGCGCCAATGTTTTTCAAGCCGAAGGGCATTACGTTAAAGTAATAATTGCCCGCCTCGGTCATGAAAGTTGTGTAACTTTTATTGCTTTTGGCCATAAGTATTTGGTTGTATCCCGAATAGGCATCCATGAACGATAATAATTTAAAACCAGCAGAATTATCAACTAATTTATCTATTTTAGGGAGGGGATATGCGTCTTTAGGTCAGACCCTATTAAGATCGATATAGTCAATGCAAATTCACAATTTTCCATTTGATTTCTTTACAAGTGCAATATTGGAAACCAAGTAGTGTACTTGGCCTTCGAGATAAAATTTTCCTCTAGGAGGTCTTTTACAGCTTATTCAACAACCTCTGTTTTTTCCGGAGACTAATTTAGCATATGTTGAGCTACTGCCCTAATGGCGGGGTCGATGGTGAGCTGGTGGCAGGCCACCTCAGGATCTAGCCCAGGCATCTCTGAGGCACTTCATGCAAACATATTTGCATTCTCCCGGAGAAAGACTTTGAGCTGCTTCCTCACAAGGTCAGGGAGGCCGGTCCCTATTTTCACTTCTTTCTGGGGGTCGTCACTGAGCAAGACTAGTTTGAACTCGCCATCCGGGATTAGTCGCATCAGATGGATGGTATGGACGCTGCTAGATGATGTGGAAGGGCTGCTCGAGCTTATCTGGATCTCCTTCCCCTTTCGCTTCCGGTCCCTCAAATCTTCCTCAGAGAAACGACTGTCGAGGTCAATGGAGTCGACACAGGACAAAGGCTTTGCCTCTTCGGAGCTGCAAGCCAGAGTAGGCTTGCTGGGAGTCTTTGGCTAGATGACAATTATGTTCAACCCTTTCGAGGCTACCTCGTAACATCTTCTCGCTGCTTCAATGTCTCCGTGCAGGGTGGCCACGAGCCCCTTGGAAGTGTAGTACTTCATTTTCAGATGCACGATCGATGGTACAACTACCCGTTCAGCCAGAGTTGGCCATCCGAATATGCATTGGTAGAGGGATGTGTAGTCAATGACCAGGAACTGGACTTTGATGGACCTGGCCGTTTCTGCCACTCTGAAGATAATGATCAGCTCCATGTACCCCCCATGACTTTGTGATTGACTCTTTAAAGCCTTGTAGATCAGAGCTTACATAGGGCGTCAGGTGGGTTTCATCCAACTGAAGGGTGGAGAATAGTTGGGAATACATAATGTCAATCGAGCTTCCTTGGTCAAGCAGAATGCACCGAGCGTCAAAGTTGGCCATTTCACCCTTATAAGCATAGGAATGTTGGAGTTGGGAGCTCCGCCGAGGAGTTCTTTATGGTAGAAAGTGATGGGGACCTACTCTCCCCGGGCCTTATCAAGTGTAGAACTCCGACCCAAGCTTGTGTTGATAAGATGCTCAAATTTCCTCTTGACGGATCCCATGGTCACCTTGTTGAATCCCCCTCCCGAGATGGCCATGGTGGAGGGGAAGGTTTCCCATGGGCAGTGTGCAGCGAAGTAAGGAGGGATGTTGAGCCCCTCGGGGACGTAGAAGTCTTTCGGCCGCGAAATACTCATGGTGACTTGAAGACCAGTCTCTTCCAAGGAATGCACCTCCTCTTTGACCTTCTTTGACTCCTGGGTGTCTTACCGAGGAACATCCTTCTTCTTGGTGAATTATTTCAGATTCCCGTCCCTGATTAAGATCTCAATTGCATCTTTCTGGTGGCTCCATTCATCGGTCATATGGTCGTGGCTCTTGTGGAACCGACAATAATTCATCTTATTTGTGTTTGACTTGGTTGGTATCTGTTTCGGGAAGCGGACCCCTACTTATCGAAACTCCGAGTTTACGCACTTGGAGAGATTCTTCTCACGAGAGACGGTCAGTGGAGTGTAATCATGGAATCGGCTAGATGACCCCTTATGATCCCGGGATTCCCGGGGGCAGTCATCCCGTCTTCTCTCGGCTCCCAGACGAGATGTTAAGCCTTCATCGTGCTTCGGAGACCTGGAGTTCTCCTGGTTCCTAGAGTCCCGGTCGGTGTTAGCTGTTTCCCTCTCTTAATACTATATGTATGCATGCGTCTTAAGGAGGACGACATCTAGGGTTGCAGGGATTTCGATGCCAACAAGGGATGGAGCCTGCATTCGAGCAAGTAATTCTTCATATCATCGGTTGTGGTGGCCTAGACGGATTCTTTGTTGAACCTTTCGATATAAGCTCGAAGAGGTCCGTCTTTCCCTTGAATGATGGCCTCAAGGGAGGCTTCTGTCTTTGGGAAAAATATGCATTTAACGGTGTTGCACCCTAATTTTTGACCATAAGATTCCTCCTTTTTATGCTCATTTCCCTGCTTGTTTTTTATATTATATTTTTTTGCATATATTTATTACGACTAATCAGTTTTACGCAGGTGACAAGTTCAAGCATAGATCAGCTGATTTCTCTCATTAAGTGTTGAGTTTAATCATTCAGGACCAATTATGGATGGTATGGCAAGTGAGATCGCAGGTTACATTTATGGGGTTCGGAGTATCAAAAATTGGGTATGAATTGATGACTCGGGGAATGATAGTTTGAAGCCAAGTCGGGACTCTGTTGGATTCACAATGCTTGATATTCATTTATTGTCTTGAGATAAGGATGTAATTGGTTCAAGGACCTCTTTTTCATGAATCACCTCCTATCACTAACACGCTTTACAATCATCAAGAGAAAGCTGCTGTATTTGAAGACATAAGGGATTAAGGAGTGTTGATCCACACGTCCTTGGTCTTATATGTTTTCCTCCATATATAAGTTTTGATTAGAATCTTGTGTTTGGTTTGCATAACTGTTTCCAACAAGCCAAACATTAGAGTTTGGAGGGTAATGTCACTCGGTTATACCGCCAAAAAGTGGCGTTGGACCTTAAACAAGATGCTCATACTCATCAGCCACATTAAACACTGCATTGAGAATATCAACAGGAGAATGCCTATTTATTATACATTAGCAATTATAGATTTTGTGTTTAGTAATCACAATTTGCTAACTGCTCCAATTATGGGAAACTATAATAATAATACAAGTGCCGACCACAGTACTCTTGCTACATTAGTCGAGCTCATCGCTTGCCATGACCTTTTCTTCCTTCATCAAGTCTCTCACAAAAACCGGCCTAAGCTTTTATCGTCCGTCACTTGGTTGTCGGCATAAAAAAGATTTCTGAGCAGGAACAGGAAATTACATGCAAAGCTCCATGTATGCCATTGATTTGATTTCGACGGTAGAATGAATTGACCCAATTGAGGCACATTCTAGTTGATATTGCAACACAAGTTTTGTTGAACATGAATTAACCGAGAATCCACTTACACAATTGAGTTGCTCCTCTCCGTTGATCTGAGACAAAAGCAGAAGAGAATCATTAAACAGTTATACGGTTACAGACTCGAGAACAAGTTTAACATCATGAGACATTATTACCTCGGATATGCTGCCATTTTTTCTTCTAGTAAGACGAAATCAGCCACCTGCATCAAGCATACATGAAAAAATGCAAGCAGCAGCAGCACATCAGCCGCTGACATCATCTGCAAACAAACAACAAAATCACCACACAATACACGCATTGAAAGAGAAGGGGTAGAAAAACATGATAAATCATAACAGGTCATAACACGAAATTTATTTCAGGATTTTCTCACCTAAGCATTCACAACATATATATATACAGCAGAAAATAGAGTTGAATCGTATCGCCGCAGGAAATCAGTAGCAGCATCATTAGCATAAGATTTACCCACCTGCATAACAACAAGAATCATGATCAGTATCTCAGCCAACCAAGGAACCAAACTGCGTGTTTGGCGGTTGATTTACAAATTTGGTTCAACTCATACTTTCCCCACATGGACCAGCAAAGGTAGAGTAGGAAAGTAATGTAATACGTTGAGGGCAGCTCACGACAGTCAACAGCAAGCATGGAAGGAGAGGCAAATGTTGATGCATCACTTTTCTTTACATGTGCATGAAAGATACATTAGTACAAAGGTTGATGAAGCACAGATTCTTGTTTTGAGGCATTTATTAACGAGAATGTTACCAATATCAAGTTGCATATTATTCCTACAACTTTAGAAAGGACAAAAGCTACCTGTTTTGCTGTTGGTCAGGCAGGAAGTGACTAAACATCCACAATACAACCATTACCACTCAGAGCTGCAAATGACCTTGTTAGACCATTGCATCAACCTGTTTACCGAAATCAGAAATTTAAATGGTGGCTTAGCTACTTCGGGATATATGGCGGAATCGCATGATCTTCTTGGTGACAGGAAGAAGCTCTTAATGAAAGAAAGTGGACGACAACAGTTTGTCGATTTTCTTGGCGCCAACGACATCTGTTTAACCCCATCCCCATTGTCGGCATCTGCAACATGTTTGAGATAATATCATGAGAATTGCGGGAAATTTCTATAAGGTTATTAAGCAGTAGCAGTTTCGAATCGTCTCACCACCTTCAAGTAGTCATGTGCAGGGTATTGAAAAGTCAGGTTCACCATTCCAGTTTGCACGCATACTCGGAGTGGTTTATCCTCATGGATGACTAAGAACAAATCAGCTGTAGCACCTCGCCAACCTGCTGAAAACAGAGAATTACGCAATGACAGGTGAGACTTAGAGGACGATTTTGACAAGAGTAAATAAATGCGGTTTTCGGCACAAGTCAGTTTTAAAACCATGTGCTCATCAAAGTGATCGACGAGAATTTAATTCAAGAGAGTTGGAACTGAATATACTTATCTTTTCATTATGTCGCGACCATGCCGTATTCTACAAGGTAGCTCTCAAATTCGGTACGCCACCCAATCCTTCATTACAACAGCATAAAACCCAGACTCTGAATATGTGGAAATAGAACACAAGAGAAGCGTAGATATACACAACTGCGACTCTTTTGTGATTCAGCTACGAGGGCGCAGCCAACACAACCAAAGCAGGTCCCTGTCAACTGCAATAGCCTTAATTCCATATTACTAACCATTGCAAACACAATGGGTTATAAAACAAAACCAAGACTGCAAGAAGTTTAGCCACATATGCGTATAACTATCAACTTACAACGTTATTAATTTCCGAATCCATCCTGCGAACGTTACGACAGCTGCAAGCATCAGCAACAGAGCATTCTCACATCAGCTGCAAGTAATGGCGTAAAACATCAGAAAACAATGGTAGGTTCAGAAGGATGCGTGATTCTTTTAAAAAGCCAGGCAACTGAACATGTTTTACCAAAGCAAAGGACCTACCGCAAGATCTGGATGTATGATTTGAATTAAATTTGTTGCTAATAAGTTGAAGAACACTCGAGGTCTCTTGATTGGCTTGCTCTCCTCATTTCCTTTTGAGAAGCGTCCTTAATTCACTTGAACAACCTGAACAAGATCAGTAAAAGATCATTAATTCGACATTCCAAGAGTAATCAATTTCGATTTGAAATGGCTTAATACAAGTTCAGAACATATCCAGACCGGAATAGAAATAACTTTACAAGCATTACCTCCTTCCCAAAATAGAACCGACAGCTCAATCATCACCATTAAACTCAAGAGTCGTTTGAGACCTATAAAGAGAATAATTAAGAGGAATTCAAACGGAGAGAAAATACACACATGTCACAGACAGAATCGATACACAAAATTGCAACCACAATCCAAATTCATAAAAATCCCAAACCGAAGAAACCCTAAAAAATTTTGTAAATCAAAAGAGAGAAGAACTTATCTCATTACCGCAAGTCCACAACCGCCGATCCGCCATCCGTCACGAACTCACCTTCGTCGACGCTAAAAATCGCCATTCCCCCTCCGACCACCACACCTGCGAAGGAACCATTAAAGCGTGAGGCATTTTTTCGCTAACAATTAATCTTTTTGCTGTTTGATTTGAAAATGCAGAGAAAAAGATTGTGAGGAGAAGTTGATGGGAAGAGATGAAAGCGAGAAGGAGAGAGAATCGAAGGCAGAAAGGATCGTTTGAGAAGGCAGAGAGAAATCGCCACGAGAGAGGAAACGGCTTCTCCGGTTTGGGGCTTAGGGTTCTTTGTCTTTTTTTTCTTTTCATTTTTATGTAATGATCGTATGTAAATACACACACACTAATTATGCTGCACCCTCACACACGAGCCATAGGATCTCCAACGGATCCTATTGTGCGTTCCAGATCGCGTTCCACGTTAAGCCTTCGTAAGCCACCCACACACGATTCGTCGCCACCCCTTTAATTTAACCTAATGTTTAACTTAACTTTAATCTGGCCAATTAACCGTTATCCAATTAACCTAATCAACTAGTCATCCTTAATATTAATTAACCATTTTTAATAATCAACCTTTTTTATTATTAAACACTAATATTCATTTGTCCCTGAACTTTTTTTATATAACTCTTTTCTAGTTAATACATAGTTTTATCTGAATATTAAAAAGAGGAAAATCATTTTAATAGTAAAACTTATTTTATGATTTAATTAACTTAATTCTCTTTTAAATTAATTAATATTTAATCTTCCCTCTTAATTAATTAATCATCAATTTTTTTTTAATTTTAATTAACCAATAAATTAAATCACTAATTAATCTTTTAATTAATTAACCTATTTTACCTTTTTTCTTTCCATCCCACTATAACTTAATTTTTTTTTTAATAATAAACATATAACTTGTTTTTTAATATAAATAATAACTTGTATCTATTTAATAAAATAAACTATTTTATAATGAAAATCATTTTCTTTTTTAGGTATTTGCTTATTTTAAATTTTTTTTAACCTAAAATCACTTAATTCAATAATAAAATCCAATTCACCCTTTAATCTCCCGTTAACCCTAATTAACTATAACATAATCATTAATTCCTTTTATTTAAATAATTAACCAATTAAGTAACCAATTTTTTAATCAATTTTATGAATTTATTTTATAATCAACTTTTAATTTAAATTAACTAATAACTCTTTTAAATTAACCTCTTAATAAGTTAAGTTTTTAAAACTAATTAATCCATTAACTTTTAGATCTTTTTTATTTAAAATAGACTTAATAATTTTTTTATTATATAAATAGTTTATATCTTTACTCTCTAAAGAAAACCTTTTATTTAATTAGACATTAAAATATTTTAAAAATAAAAACAATTCTTTTATATTATTTTATAATTAACAAATTAATATTGGTTAAGTAATCACTTCACTTAGGTTTTTATAATAAAATTAAACTATTGTAGCATTTCACTTAAAACTTAAAATAATTTATATTTAATATCACCTAAAATAATTTCATGTAAGAGCAATACAACCTTCCTATTAATTAATTCAACAATCAATTAAAATCAATCAACATCGTAAAACTCGATCTAATCGTGCACTCCACGACACCCTCACTCTCACACACTTCAGCGCTTTCATGCGTGTGTATGGTTTACTTTCCGCAATTTACATCACCGTCATTTACATTTCCGCACTGCATTTCCGTCCAAAGGAAAAGCCTACACATAAGTCAACACTTGTGTGTAGTGCATCTCATTCGCATCATTATCCCCTCGATCCTTGATCTCATTCAAGTCGATCAATTAAGTCAGATCCTACCCCATAGGAAGGACCTTCTTTATTTTTATAACATAGAAAAAACAAAACAACTCATACAATATTCAAACACATTAGAGAAAGATGTTAATCATCTTAAGTGAGATAGAATCTCCATCCCACATCAATTAAAGTCAATACCGTAGGAACTTTGCCTTAAGAGAGATAAAGGCGTACTCGTCAAACAATCCGAGTACTTGAGCCCTTTCCTTAAGACGATGCAAAGACTATTTTCCTACAACTTGTGGCGGTTACATCTCCCTTAAAATGAAGACACATCTTTTCTCCTAAAATCAATCAAATCAACTACCCTAAACCCGTAGGAACTTTGACCACAGTCAAAGAACTCCTCTAACCCTTTAGGGGAACTACAGATACTCCGATTCCACTCCCGTCAGGATATGTAGGCACAAGATGCGACGTCTTGGCGAGTATACTTAGAAATAAACCCCCTAGGTCTTTTAGCCTTAAGCAGATAAACACTTAGCAATAAACAAATATAAAACAAGAGGTTCCTGTAGAGTACTACAGAAACTTAGGATGCTAGCACCTTCCCTAAGTTTAACCAACCCCCGAACCTAAAACTCTCTAAACCTTGCATTTGCATTGCATTGTGGGAATTTCGGTCTTTATCCCTTCCTTTGGACAAATCAAAGTTCGGTTGCAAAATGAATTAAAGATTCAAACTAATCAATAGTTTGGTATCCGATTTTCACCGCGACAGATGGTGCCTCAGACGCCATAGTAATCGAGCAGGGCATCGATGTTCTTGATGCGCTCTTCAAGATCTGTAGTGCCATTATATGTGCCTAAGAGTGGGGGGTTTCTCTAGCCCTTTGGGTAGGCGCATGGCCATGATTTATTGGGACAACAGGCAGCAAGGCTCATTATCGTTGTTGCTTCTTGACCGCGAACAAGAGTGGGTACTTTGTTTGGGGAGAGGACCGTAATCTTTGCAAGGAGATAGAGTTCATGCTCGACCCTTGGATCGGGGCGGAGGCGAATGATGATGCTCTGCCCGTAAATCCCTTCTTGTTCTCTTGGCCCCTGAGGAGTGCTGGCTCCGAGGAGAAGTATGGTCATGCTTTCTCACAGCGAGAGAGTCTGGATCTACTAGCGCCCGATGCTCTCTTCCTCGTCTAGGAAAAAGACTCAAAGATCTCTAATGTTCTCTCCTTGGTGGAGGAGATCTTGGTCGGCGGGATTCTTCTAAGGCTCTAATTCTTGAATTCTGTTGGAAGATCAGAAGGTTTGTCTTGTTGAGGGCCTAGAGTAGGACCACCATGGCCGGATCGCCGTTGGGCAGAACTGGGACGATGTGATGGTCTTTGGAGGGCTGGACCCTAATATTGTCAGCGTGATCGGGGGAAGGAGATGCAGAAGCTTTATCTCTCTGCTGATGGACGTCACTCCTAAGAAAAGGGGTTGCTCCGTCAGCGTATGTCTTGCTGAAGGGGAGGATGACATTGTGAGAATCATGGATATTGTCATGGCTGCCTTGATCAGAATCTTGAAAGAAATGCTTTGGTCTTGAATTCATGAGGAAAGAAAGACGAGGAGAACAAAGTTTCCCACAGACGGTGCCACTGATCTTGATGGCTTATTAGAACCTGAAGTGAGCCAGAGACTTCGTCTGCGATGTTGGGTTTCAAAGTATATGATTGGTGTATACCTGCAAGGCACTTTGATGCTAAAGTAAGAATCAGAAGAAGAGAAGACAAGTACAAAGATAATGTCTTTGGGTGATTTAGGATGATTTAGAATACCTGACCCTCTCAAATGAGAGGGTTTTTATAATGCCCCTAGTATTTGGCCATTGGTCCCAATTTTCTGGGCGAGATATTCGCTTTCAAAGAATAGGTAACTACTAGAAACTAGCCGTTGGGACGGGCAGAGGTGCTCAGAACTAGCCATTGTCGCAGGCACGAATGTCGTGACTGTTTCTAGATGGTGGAACCCTGCATGACAGGCAGAAATGTGATGAGGGGCAGCTGATCCTAGCTGGCCAGTCTTCCTCAGCAGAGGGGGAGATGAGAAAATACTTCCCTCTGCCCTTAACTGGCAGGGCTTAGGCTATTGGGCCGTTATGGGAACATAAGTGGATTGGGTCATGCTTAGCCATTGGGCTAGTCTGGAAGAGTTTGAAAATATTTTTGGGTAATTTTTAGAGTTTAAAAATATTTTTAAAATGCTTTATAATTAAGAAACAAAAATTAAAAATTTGAAAAGTAAAAGTTAATGGAAGACACAAAAATACCACAAATTATATAGGTTCAGTCAAAAGGCTTAATCTTGAAACCAAGATTTGATCTTGAGAGTATCCAATAGAGAAAAGACTTGTTTTAGTGTGTGTGCGTGCGTGTGTGTGTGTGTGTGTGTGTGTGTGTGTGTGTGTGTGTGTGTGTGTGTGTACGTGCGTGCATTACTATAAATAATATATTTCATAACCAAACCTTCATCTAACCCTCCCAAAAGTCGAGGTAAAAAGTCAAGCTGTGTCATGTTTTATATTATTTTTTTTAATAAATACCACATATTCCCTCAGTTTCAAAATATAACTGAGGAGAAAATTATTTTAGGACGCGCTTTGAATCCCAGCATCAGCAGTTTATTTTTTTTATTTCTTTAAAAGTGGTGTCTTTTTTTTATATTTTATTTTTAACTTTTAAATTAATGATTTGTTCCTTTAGTTATATATAATAACCGAAGGATTAAAGTATTATATTTTACTATAAAAGCACACGTTAATCAGATATTATCCTAAACCTAACTTATATGTAACCGCTCCAAAGTCTTACGCATCATTCTTTAGGATGGATTGTAAGACAGAAAAAAATCTCAAATGTTTTTTGTTATGGTGAGAATCGGATATCAAGCTATTAATTAACTTGAATCACAAATCATGAAGTTCACCACCGAGCTTTGATTTATCCAAAGGAAAGGGTAAAGATCGAAGAAAACCCTAAGTGCACTATGTAACAACAAAGCTAAAGATCTAAAGTTCGGGGGTTGGTTATACCTAGGGAATATGTTAGCATCCGTAGTACTCTACAGAAATCTCTTGTTAGTATTTGTGTTATGCTAAAGTTTGCTTGCTAAGGGAACTAGTGTTAAGGTAAAGATCTAAAATATATACACTAAGTATGCTCGCTAAGACGTCGCATCTTGTGCCTACGTATCCTAACTAGGATGGAATCAGAGCATTCATTGTTCACCTAACTACGAGTGAGGAACTCTTTACTGTGGTCAAGGTTCCAGGGGGAAGTAAGTGTTCATCACCATGACACTTACATGGAATGCGGCGACTCCAATCCTAAGGCTAGGATAAAGGGTAAGGTAAACTAGTCTCGATCGCGTGGCGACGTGAGATAGGGGAGTTAGTTGTTAGTGGTTAGAGATCTCGATAAGATATTGCATCTTGTGCCTATGTATCCTAACTAGGAATAAGGAATCAGAGCCTTTGTAGTTCGCCTAACTAGGGATGAGGAACTCTTGACTGTGGTTAAGGTTCCTAGGGGAAAGTAAGTGTTCATAACCATGACACTTACATAGAGTTCGCAAACTCTCTAAGTCTAAGTTGAAAAACTAACTAAAAGAAACTAAGTTTTCATCACCATGACACTTACATGGAGTGTGGCGACTCCAATCCTAAGGCTAGATAAAAGGAAGAGTCTAACAAAGTCTCAAGGGAATGGTGGACAAGACTATCCTAAATGACATGACAACCAACGAGGAGAATCATTTCCTTTGGAATTAGGCAACAATGATGGTTATGTGAAGCAATAAGTCAATAATCATGTTAAAGACTAAAACCGTTATCAACTAAAGAGCACCAAACCAATCCGAGAAACAAGTGAACTAGGTAAATGGCTAACAAAACATAGAATAAAAACCTTATTTTGAATTTTTAATACTTGGGAAACTATATTTTTGGATTTTCTTTTAAGCATTTAAAAAAAAATTCTAAACTAAAAATAATGTGAAATAAACTAAATAAAACCTACACATTTTAAATTCTTAAGTCAAAAAATTAATTAGAGGAAGAATTAAATATTTTTGAGTTTTTTAATATAAATAAAAATAGGAAAATTAACCTAAATAAATGACTAATAGGAATAATGGTAACTAAATAGGAAAATCCTAAATCATTAGAATCTAAACAACCATAAAAATTCAAAGAAATAAATCACAAAATTGTTGAAGCGGTAAAGCAGCAAGCAAAAATATTATTTTCGGAAGAATTTCCTCCGGGATTTATCGTCTCCACAGGGATCAGTGTGAGGGAAAGAATGCCATTCGACAATCTCTACGTCTCTAAGCTTGGGTTTGTATGGTTTGGGATAAAAATTCAAAAGGAAAAACATAAAACAAGAAAATAAGTACATTCTTAAGAAATGAGAAAACTCGTCAGGAGTTGTATTTCGTTCTACCCATTGTGTACTAAATAATATATGGATCAAATGCACGCAACCTAATTCGCTCGTCAATATCATCACGTATCGCTCACAACAGAGTTTATCTCTAACACAAAGTCGAGAGATCAACCGTATCGTCTCATTGTTGATCTCTCACACAACTCGACAACACAGAGCATTAAGAATCGATACCCACGTGAATATTAGTCCTAAATCTATCTCTAGCATCCAGAATCTAACAGATGTTCATCTTAGATCGAGTTTGAACCGTATATCTCTATAGCAATCCAAACCCATTAAGTAAAAAATCAAGATAAGCATCGATAAAGAGTTGTAAAATAGATTTTATACAAAGATCCATAAATATACATACAATCAAGATAAACTTACATACAAAACCCCAACAAATGAAAAATACATAGAGAGGAAGGAAGAAGAACACAAATCTCACGGTCTGTCAACTCCGATTAAAGTGGATTCGACTCCGGATCGTCAAGATGCACCCTCCAATGTTGTTTCTAAGCTAAATCTACTCAAGAATGTGTTTGATGAAGTTGGGGTAAAAAGTTCCCAAACAACATGCCCTAAAAAATGCTCAAAAATCACTTAAATGGACAAAATTGGGTCCCAGTATTCGCCTGGCGAAGTCCCGTTCGCCTGGCGAACATATGCAACTTTTGCTTCTGTAAAAACAGCGTTTTTCACGCGTTTTTGAACTTTCGGTTCGCCTGGCGAACATTCGCCTGGCGAACTTTGGCGAACATGACAGCAAACCAACTTGTTTCGACCATAACTTTTTAACCGTAACTCCGTTTTTCGCCCGGTTCGAAGCATTGGAAAGCTTATTCAATGCTCTATCTAACAATGCTCCAACATCAATGCTTTATTACCTACAAAAATGAACTAAATTCAATTAAACTCAATGATATTTACAGGAAAACATAATATATACACTATAACGTAAAGTAAACGCATTTATAAACAAAGCGGGGTTTATTCGAACGATTTTAACATAAAGTAACGTTAAGTGCAACAAAACTTATATACAAAAATAGGTAAAATTTGCACTTAACAACTCTCCCCAACTTACCTAATTGTTTGTCCTCAAACAAAGTCGACAACTAAAGGAACAAAAGCGAAATCCAAGAAATCACGTAACAACAAGTTTTGACAAACGGAAAACAAATGCAATGGTTCAATCAAAAATTGATACGCGCAAAGTGAATACTTACCACTAAACTTCAACGATAACATAATCACGAAACAAATGCTAAATACAAAAGTCATGCCAAACATTCTAAAACAACACAAGCTCAAACGTGAATCACACCTAGCAAAAACAATCATCGGTAGATGAAAAACACAAAATGAGGGCTTTTTTTTTCACTCACACAATAATCTTGCAAACAAAAGACTAAATTATGCAATCATCCAAAAATCATGTTGAAAACACAAAAGCAAGAATCAAAAGGACTTTCAGGGTTGTAATGTGGTCGGGTGAACAAACAAGGAATAATTCCTAAAGCTAATCGAAACAAAAACTTGCCTAAACCTAAGGGAGTGATAAACTCACAAAGTTTCAAACACCAAAATTCCAATCAAACTTCTTCCAAAATCCCAAGTGTTATACCAAACACATAGAACTTATTAGCACAACATTATTCTACTCTTTTTGTTTATCTTTTTCTAAGCTTTTTCAATTTTTCTTTTCTTTTCTTTTCTTTTCTTTTTCATATTTTTCTCATTTTTCTTTTCTTTTCTATTTTTCAACCTCATAGCAATCAACAACACAAGTGAACGATCATCATCTCCCCAACTTGAATTCAACCACATCATCATGTGAATACTCCCTACTTTCTAAGGCAAGGTAAAAATTCATACAATAACACAAAGTTGAGGGCTCAAGAAAAAACAACAATCAAGATCCACACAAAAAATGAATTTGATACTCATAGACAAGAATAAAACTCAAACAACATGGATAATGACCAAAGGCTCAAAGGGGTTACAAATGATCACACACTCACAAGGTGAATTGACTATTTGGCTAGGTAGTTGTGCTCAAAATGAAACAAGTGCCTTAATCCTTTTCATGCTTTCATATAATCAACACAAACAAAAGATTAAGCATAATAAAATCCAGTTAAAACAAGAATATTGGTACTCCGAGCATATATGAACAACAAAAGGCTTCCTCACAAAAAGGTGGGAACTAAAGTGATTCACAAAATGAACAAGTATACAAAAGAATGAATGGCATGGAAATTGTAAAAAGTCTAAGTATCATGAATATGATAAAGCCTAGAAAGCGATAAACACATACCTTGAATGTGTACAAAACTTTAAACACTATCATTACCATGCATTCGCAAGTTGAAACACTCAAACTTGGAAAATCACCTCAAATACCTCAAGCTACCAAACAAAAATTTGAGTCCAAACAACAATAAAATACCGGGTGAAAATGGATTAAACAAGTTGTAAAGTGAAGATTTGAGAATTTTACGAATAATCCGAGAACAACTTGTTTAATGAATGTTCACCACACTACCTAAGCTAGAAGGAAAAAGTAATAACGAAACAAAAATGGAAAAAAACATGCTTGTTTTACGTCGTAAGCTCGACGCCTTTATTGTGCTTAGCTAGTAACTTCCTTCCTTCATGCCATGTGATGTCTCACCGCGCAAACCAAAAGCAAGTGTCCTAACCAACCACTTGAACAAATGTTACGAGAACAAAATATATACAACACTTAAACAAACATACTGGAAGACAAAAGCAAAACAAGTATCTATACAAGCATATATATACAATTATGTGCAAAGCTTAGAAATATAGAAACTATCGCAATGCGACTCAATATCACAACCAATCCCCGGCAACGGCGCCATTTTGTTGAAGCGGTAAAGCAGCAAGCAAAAATATTATTTTCGGAAGAATTTCCTCCGGGATTTATCGTCTCCACAGGGATCAGTGTGAGGGAAAGAATGCCATTCGACAATCTCTACGTCTCTAAGCTTGGGTTTGTATGGTTTGGGATAAAAATTCAAAAGGAAAAACATAAAACAAGAAAATAAGTACATTCTTAAGAAATGAGAAAACAAGTCAGGAGTTGTATTTCGTTCTACCCATCGTGTACTAAATAATATATGGATCAAATGCACGCAACCTAATTCGCTCGTCAATATCATCACGTATCACTCACAACAGAGTTTATCTCTAACACAAAGTCGAGAGATCAACCGTATCGTCTCATTGTTGATCTCTCACACAACTCGACAACATGGAACATTAAGAATCGATACCCACGTGAATATTAGTCCTAAATCTATCTCTAGCATCCAGAATCTAACACATGTTCATCTTAGATCGAGTTTGAACCGTATATCTCTATAGAAATCCAAACCCATTAAGTAAAAAATCAAGATAAGCATCGATAAAGAGTTGTAAAAGAGATTTTATACAAAGATCCATAAATATACATACAATCAAGATAAACTTACATACAAAACCCCAACAAATGAAAAATACATAGAGAGGAAGGAAGAAGAACACAAATCTCACGGTCTGCCAACTCCGATTAAAGTGGATTCGACTCCGGATCGTCAAGATGCACCCTCCAATGTTGTTTCTAAGCTAAATCTACTCAAAAATGTGTTTGATGAAGTTGGGGTAAAAAGTTCCCAAACAACATGCCCTAAAAAATGCTCAAAAATCACTTAAATGGACAAAATTGGGTCCCAGTATTCGCCTGGCGAAGTCCCGTTCGCCTGGCGAACATATGCAACTTTTGCTTCTGTAAAAACAGCGTTTTTCACGCGTTTTTGAACTTTCGGTTCGCCTGGCGAACTTTTGTTCGCCTGGCGAACATTCGCCTGGCGAACTTTGGCGAACATGACAGCAAACCAACTTGTTTCGACCATAACTTTTTAACCGTAACTCCGTTTTTCGCCCGGTTCGAAGCGTTGGAAAGCTTATTCAATGCTCTATCTAACAATGCTCCAACATCAATGCTTTATTACCTACAAAAATGAACTAAATTCAATTAAACTCAATGATATTTACAGGAAAACATAATATATACACTATAACGTAAAGTAAACGCATTTATAAACAAAGCGGGGTTTATTCGAACGATTTTAACATAAAGTAACGTTAAGTGCAACAAAACTTATATACAAAAATAGGTAAAATTTGCACTTAACAAAAATAAATATATAAAAAAAATTTAAAAGTTTTTTTTATTAGAAGTATTTAAATCAAAACCTACATAAAGAAATAAAGAGATCAAATAGTAGAGAGGGGTTACATGGGAACATAAGGGTGGTGTGGGCATATGAACAGAGGTGTGGGCATGAGAGCCCAAATTGAATAAGAAGGAAGGGGTCCAAAACTGTGATTGGGCGCGAGTCAGGGCCTATCAACTGACCAATTTCAGACCAAACATGGTTTAAGTCAACATCTAACCTAAAATTGTATAGAAAAGAGAGAAAAAATGGCGCATTCACATTTACAGAACACTCTGTTCTTCACCCTTGCATCTTAAAAAAAACTCAACCGCTCATAGCTATATTTTTGTCATTCTCTCTAATCGCCCTCCCAGTTTCTCTCATGTGAAAACCGCAGTAACGACAATACAACCATCATGGCCAGAGAGGACATGCAAATGACAAAACAAAGATATATACCTTCACAAGAAACGACGCTCAATCGCGACCTCAGGTGCTCTCTCTCTCTCTCTCTCTCTCTCTCTCTCTCTCTCTCTCTCTCTCTCTCTCTCTCCCGTTGCTTATTTTTCTTTCTTCCCTTTCTTTGATTCTGAACTTGATGCAAATGTCAGAGTAAGTTCGAAACTGTGATGTTTATGGGTATGGATCAATGGAAGTTAAGCTCTTATGCTTCAAGTTTCAAATGAGATTTGTGTGGGGTGAGATTTGAAGAAGGAAGGATCAAGGTGGAGAGGGATTGAAGTTTTTTCGGAATTTTTTATGAAGGTACAAAGTAATGAAGAGGTTTTGGTTCTTGATGATCTTCCAAAGTATCAAGGTCAGTATTGTTTTTTATGGTTCAGAATGTTACTATTTTTCTCTTTTTGATTCTAGTCTCCCTCTCCTCTTTTAAATTTTCAACTATACTATTGTATTGTTATTTTCTTGCATAGCAGCTTCCTGGTTTTGTAGTGGACATGTTTTGTCTTGGTTCTGCAAAGTTTTATGTAGATTTTGGAATAAAGTAGATTATGCAGCATTTTGGAGTAGGGTTTGGATGTTGCAAGGAGTAGATTATGTAGGATGTTGTAGGTTGTTAAAGGGTAGCAGGGTTTGGCGTTTTGTAGACCAATATGAAGGGTTGCAGAATTTTTTTGGAATGATGATATGTCCTATTGTGTTTATGTTTGGCAGATGATGTAGCAGAACTCTTGCAACTTTGGTGCAAGATTTTTTGCATGTTTTGAGGATGCTTGATGGTACGGGGTCGTGGAGCAGGAAGCTACGTAGGTTTTGGAGTGGTTACATTGGTAGAAGTGCGGGATATATGAAGGCTCTTTCTTGATTTTTTTTTTGAAATTTTGTTTTTGATATAACAATGTATAATGTAATGGTTTTTTTTAATGATTTTTGTGTGAATGTTGTAAAGAAAAATAAACTTGGACATGGACACTTGTAGAATTTGGACATGATTTAGAATGGATAAAAAGAGAAATGGTTTAATGATGGATAAATGGATATTTAATTTCTAAAGAAAAAATGAAAATTAATGGATAATTGGATGAAAAATAGAAATGGATAATTATCAATATATGAATAATTGAAATGATGTTTGGAAATGGAAAATGGATAACAATGTGGATTTAGAAATAATGGATATATGGATGATTGGTTAAACAAAAATGGGTACAAAGGAATGAATCTAGATAGTGGATAAGAAGAAAAGGAAGACTGAAATGGGTAATTGACAAAATGGACAAAAAATATTACTGGAATGAATATGCGCTTCCACACTTGAACATCACCTAAACCTCGACAATTGCACTTGACCACCACCAATCTTAGATTATATTATAACTTTGAATTCATCTCGAAATGATCTTGACTGGACGATGAATCTGACAAGTTCTTTATATCAATGACGGTAGCCTGAACCACACAATCAATTCTTGCACACAACTCCACTGCTTTGACCTTTGATGGCTCTATAACCTGACCAACACCAGATTACATCCAACTGAAACAATACTGTGCATACATACTTAACCTGCTAGCCTCAGGAGAAAATCAACATGAACGACATTTGCCTGACTTAAACACAAAGGGTGAGAAACCCTAATCTTCGCCTTGAGTGCATACTTATGAACAAAAACTTGATGAGAACCAAAACCTTGATTCATAATCTTTCCAGTCAAATCACTGATGAAACCCTAACAAATGACATATTTGTGGCAATTCAGAGAAACTGATGTCTTGCCTTAATAAACCTCTGATAGGAACTTCTCATGACAATTGAAAACTCAACACTTCTGCCTCAAACTTGAGTACAATAACTGAAAAAAGTAACCTATAATAAAAAAGGAACTCCAACTCAACAGAAAACTTCTGGTACCATGTCTTGAGAGCCCAAATAGTGGATGACCTATCTAACATCCTAATTTACCAACCATGAAGTCTCCTGAAACAAACCCTGATTCACAAGAGAAACCAAAACGATCAAAGCCTAAAAATCTGGTTAGTTATGCAATATGATTGACCTAAATGATATGCAAAAGATCAAAGAATCTTAGGGTAAAATTTGGGGTATGACAGTTTCCCCTATTTAAATATCTTTACTGGATGACACGACTGATGAAAACCCACATGAAATCATGGTGAAAGGTATATGCATATAGATAACCAAAATTTTTGCCCATAGATGCAATGACATGTTATGCTATAGACAAAGAACAACTAAAATGCAATGCTGACATGCAGTGAACTCTAGTATGATGAAAATAATAGAATTCAAAATGTAAGATGCAGACAGACACGAAAGCAGACAGAGAGAAAGTCAACAGAATGAGTAACCACTCACTGGGGATGACAACAACACTGGGGAATACGAAACAAACTGGGGGAATATAAAGTGATTGATCAACAGGTCTGAGCATGACCATGTGACAATTTAGAAGGAAGGGATCCTCACTAGAGGTAGAACCAAAATATGGTCTCCAACAGGGAATATCCAGAGTAATGAATTAACAGGTTCAAGCAATGACTAGTTGATACTCTGAAACGAAATAAGCAGGAATAGGACAAAATCCTCAAAGCTTTAAGATTGGACCAAAGAAAAGGTAAAAGTAAAATCCTTATTAGAATTAGAACTAAAAGATGGGCTCCAATGGAGGTATCTAGAATGATTGATCATCGAGTTCAAGCGTGATTGGATGACATTCTAGAAAGAAAAAGATCCTCAATGAAGGTAGAACCGGAAATACGGTCTCCACTTGGGAAAGAGGATAAAACAAGATATCTAAAGTGATGGAACAACCGGTTGGCACTTTAGAAGAAAAAAAGATCCTCACTAGACGTAGAACCGGAAAGACGGTCTCCACTGGGGAAAGAAAAATAACATAACTTCATTGGAGGTAGAACAAAAATATGGTCTCTAATGAAGGTATATAGAATGATTGATCATCAAGTTCAAGCATGACCTGATGACATTCTAGAAAGAAAAAGATCCTCAATGAAAGTTGAACTAGAAAAACGGTCTCCACTGGGAAAAACAATACATCAAAAATCATGGAACAACAGGTCCAAATCATGACCGGTTGGCACTTTAGAAGAAAAGATCCTCACTGGAGGTTGAACCGAAAAGAAGGTCTCCAATGGGAAATATCCATAATAGTTGATCAACAAGTTCAAGTATGACTGCTGGCACTCTAAAGAAAATAAAGTAACCTCATTGGTAGTAGAACCAAAAGATGGGCTCCAATGGAGGTGTCTGGAATGATTGATCATCAAATTCAAGTATGACTGAACGAAATTCTAGAAAGAAAAAGATTCTCAATGAAGGTTGAACCAAAAGATGGGCTCCAATGGGAAATAGATAAGCATATCCACTTTGTTGGGGAGTGAAAGAGTCACAAGACATCACCGGGGAAAAAGGTGTCCAAAAATTCACTAGGAAAACACATCCACTTCACTTGGAGAAATATGAAGCCTAGGCAAGCTTATTGGAGATCTCATAAAAGGGATACATGCTAGTTGCTTTATGAGCAAATTTTCGCAAATAAAGAGAAAAACCAACAGAGTTTTCATCAACTTCCTCAAAGAGATGCCATTTGATAGAAGCAAAACTAGGTAGAGGACTTGCTAGGGAATCATCACTTGCAATAAAATCCTTGTAAAGAGGGTAACTAAAATAAAGAGGAACCATTTGTAAGGTCTTCAACAAAATCTTTCTGATAGAATTACAGGGGAATACTAAATTATAATTTCAATAGGTTAAATAACACCAAGGTCAGATAAGCTTCTCGGGAGAGACTGCCACTTATCACCATAGAAACAAGCTTTTCCAAGAGATTGCCACTTGTTATGAGAAAATTTGAAGGAAACACCAAAAACGGATAAGCTTCTCATGAGAGACTGACACTTATTGTTGTAGAGGTAATAATAGCAAAACAAGCTTCTCAAGGAGATTGCCATTTGTTGTATACAAAAGGTTGAGGGAAACACCAAAGACGAATAAGCTTCTCAGGAGAGATTGCCACTTATCGTTGCAAAAATATAGCAAAACAAGATTCTCAAGGAGACTGCCACTTGTTGTTGGGTATAAATTCCAAGGAGATGTTATAACAACCCTGCTGGAGAAAGGATTATGTCTTTAATAGAGATCTGTAAAAGATTCTTCCTGTGAGACATAATGCAAAATAAATGCACGCTCAAACTAGGTTCAGCGACTAATTATGTTCAAAAGCAACACTTGCCAGGGACCAAAGTTCATTCTAGGAATAAGCTAGAAATAAACGGTCAAACAAGACTCTACCCAATGAGGAATGAACTCAAATGGAGAATTTATCTTATCCAAACATGGAAAAGATAACTGAAGCAACCATCATCCACGAGAACCAAACTCTGTGGGGAATCTAGAAAGGATGGGCACTTTATGCTTAAGGCTGATGGCCCTATTGGAAAGAAGAGACTAACCCAATCACTTGGGGAATAAATGCCAAAGTGAACAAAATGGGTAAACACCAGAATGGAAGCAAAAATTCTCAGATGCCATGCCTATGTATGAATGCATGTATGCCATGTTTATGCTCATGCTGACGAAACAGACAAAGGGAAGAAAAACTGGAGATGAAATAAACATCTCGACAAAGATACCCAACCAACCTCACCAGATTGGAACATCATTAAGGATGAATATAAAGAACCAACAGTTCAGTTCAAGGTCTCAACCTTCTCTAGGGGAAAATAGTACATCATTTGGAGGCATAACGTCATGACTTCACCAAGGATTACCATTATGAGCCTGATTTCCTCGTTGAAAGAGGGAGATTCGTGGGAAATTGCCAAGTTCAACTAAAGTAACAACTTACTGGGGAGCTGGCAAAAAATGTCATAAGAACAATGTAGTCTTGTATTTTAATTACATAATGATCATCTTCAAGTCTCATATGCCTCAGATTACATGGTCTGTGAGAAGAAGCCATCAAGAGGATTTTACAGAAGAATTGGCATACAAGATGCTTCAATATCTTTGAACTCTTTGAGAGATTCACAAATCTCGACGTAATTGACCCAGTTTAACTGTATTTGCACTACAAAGTCCTTAGACTGTGGGAGTAATAGTTGGGAAAGAAACTTTCCCCTGCTATCTAATTGATAGAGTCCTTGCTTTAAAAGGAGTTGGGAAACAACTTGCCATAAGATGACCTAAAGACGGCTTGCCCCAATATTCTGAACTCTAAAGAGTTCTGCCCCTGATTCACTAACTCCTTGGATGGTTAATTAACAAATCATTTAAATTGGTTGCCCCAGGATGAGCTTTCCTTTACCAAGTCAAATTCCTTAGCTGACTGCTTTTGTTGGGATTACTTTGATATTGGATTGTCTTGCAAACATCGTTGTTCATTAAAAATTGGAAATTTCAACACAACATTCATGCAAGCTTTTGAAATCAAAATTTATTGGTAAAACAACATAATGAAGTGATTTAAAGATAAAAAACAAAGTGGATCTTGTCATTTATAGAATGACAGGATAAAGTGGTCAACACACACCATTAACGAAGATCATTAGGAGTCAGGTTATCTAACCTTGTTGCAGTATGCTTTCAAAACAACATTACCTCAATTAGGTCTTTTAAAGGTTGTAACATGGCTTGGTTCACGACTTATGAAACAAAGGATAAATGCTCAAAGTTTGTTTGTCCCCACCCAACCTTCATAACAAACTTCAATCTTACGTTCAGTTAACTCAGGTTATACATTCAGGTTCCTATAGGTTAAGAATTGAACTGATAATAGTTGGTGATGGTTCAAAAACCTAGGGTAGTCACTACTCCCACAAAACATTTGTTTTTATTTTATTTTTATATTGAGGACTTTCAGAGTGGAAGATTTAAATAATTCCTCTTTTTATTATCCCTAAATTTTGTCTGAACTGTTTCTTTTGAGTTTACAGTCAACGGGATGCCCCATTTTTGCCTAAGTCTCCTTCATAGATTTTGACTTAGCACTCTCTCTCTCTCTCTCTCTCTCTCTCTCTCTCTCTCTCTCTCTCTCTCTCTCTCTCTCTCTCTCTCTCTCTCTCTCTCTCTCTCTCTCTCTCTCTCTCTCTCTCTCTCTCTCTCTCTCTCTCTCTCTCTCTCTCTCTCTCTCTCTTTTTAATTTTCCTTTTTGAGAAAGAAAGTGACTACCTAGTGTATGGTTATGGTGAACCATCATTATCCTTTAGGCTTGGAAAACATCTTCAAAATTTTGTTGTTGTGTGCGAAGAACTACTCATCCTAAGGTACCTTGTATGCACATATTGCCAAGTTAACTGAGAACTACCCACCCCAAGGTTGAGATTACAGGTTTTTTGTAAGGAAATAAAACTCCTACTTCTAGGCTCAAAGGGGTTAACGAGGGATTATCTTCCTTATTTCTCCAGTATTTGGGGATTGAAACAATGCCTTATATCATCGGCAAAGTTTATTTGAAAGCATACCAATGGAAGTTATGAGTGTCGCTACTGTGAAAAAAGGTGTCGACAAGGATAAAAGAGTCGCTATCGTTTGTTATTTATCCTAAAAGAGGGAAAGGAAACAATCAGAGAAGACCTGACGAAAACAGGAGAAGACAGGTCATCGCAACCATGTCTCGGGTTCGGGAGTCGGTTACGTAAGGGGAAGGTATGAGCACCCCTCACGTCCGTCGTACTCGACGGGATCCACGCTTTGTTGTCTAGTCTATGGGTGAAAAACAAACTATCTACGACTTCTAAAGCTAAACGGAAAGAACTAACTCGATAGAGCATCGCCACTCTATGCCTACGTATTCCCTCGTGCAATGGGAAAGTTAGAGTCAACGTAGTTCGGGAAACTACGGGGGGAATGCTCGCCAAGACGTCGCGTCTTGTGCCTATGTATTCTCATCTAGTATGAGAAATCAGAGCAAAACGTAGTTCAGGCTAACTACGGGACGAAACAGGGTGTTCTCGATCACACGGGGGTGAGAGAAAAGGTAGACGATACTAGCGCACGCATTCTAGCAGTTAGGTGTATACTGCTCGACCATTAGAGACTTAGGCATTACCTGTTTGCGATAGAATGGGCGGAGCACGTCATTAGGTTTAAAGGGTATGGGAACCTAACAGATTCAGAGCTATAGGCTAGTCTCAATTGCACTGGGGCAAGAGAAAGGGATATTAGTCGTAAGCGGGAAAGTCTCAATCACATGGAAGCGAGAGAACGGAGAAATTAGTTGTTAGTGTGCTCACCAAGACGTCGCGTCTTGTGCCTACATACTCTCAATAGATATGAGAGATAAGAGCAGTCGTAGTTCAGCCAACTATGGAAAAACGGTCTTGATTGTATAGGGGCAAGAGAAGGGATCTCAATCGCCAGGATGCGAGAGAAAAGAGTCTCAATCGCCAAGATGCAAGAGAAAAGAGTCTCAACAGCAAGGATGCGAGGGAAAAGGGAAACAAGATGCACACGCAAAGTCCTAATACATAGGAGTAAATGCGTCTCATATCACCCAAAGGGTGTACACTAAACACTCTAGGCCATTGAGAGGAAGCCCCCCAATCACCATTTCCCACGTATCTAACACTACAACTCACAACACTTGATGGTTGCATAAAAGAAATGAAATAAAGACAATGTTACCGAACGAAGTGGTTCCGTTGACCCTTGACTTTGCGTGCAAGATCCATTCCAAGCTCTTCTCCTTTGATCCTTGATGATGACGTTTCGAATCAGAACCAATGTGATGCTGAACCATCATAGTTTGACTTATAAATGGAAGTCAAGCTATAAGAGGTTGCGTATTGATTTCCTTGTCAAAGACAAGATAGAGAAATGATATTGCGAATCATTCTCCAATTAAATCGTGTCACACATACCAAACCAGAAAAAAAATCAAAATAAAATCAGAAGGAGGAGAAAAACGAGGAGAGAAAAGTGGTCTCAGATCCTACATTATCCATCAACAAGTCGATTAATAACGGTTTACGGAAGTGTTGTCATCGACCTACAAAATGAAAATGATGTGAAAAGTCCAATAACAAATGGAAACAAGAACTCAACTTCTAAAATTAAAATAAAACTTCTAAATAAATTTAAAGGAAATTGAATATGAAAATAGAATATAAAATCTATACAAGATATATGTATATATTCTAAAAGAAAATACTAATTTTCTAAAAGAAAATACTAATTTTCTAAAAGAAAAATAGAAAAATATTTACATATATACAAAAGAAAACTAATCAAAAAGTATTTACAAAACTAATGGCACTAGGGTACAGCAGTCCAGCAGGGGTGCAAGAGGAAAAATCCGGTTGGGCATTAAAGCCCAACCCACAATCACATACAACAATAAAAAAAGGGGGGGGGGGGTGCATTATGAATATGGAGGGTGTGAAGTAACCCAAGAGAAATGGACGGGCCAGAAGGCCCACTAACCGCATTGAAGGTGTCTGTGAAGCTTCCTCATCTTCCTCATTTGGCCAAAAGAAACCCTAAATTAGCCGCTCTCACCCGCAGCTCAATCTCCCTCTGTCTCAATCTGAATCCGCCGTCCTCAAACCTCCTTCCGATCCTTCAAGCTTCCTCCGACAAACCTTCTCCCTCTCAGCTCAAGAATAATCCCCAACTCTCCGGTTTTCAAACTTCTTTTTCCTGTTCAAACTACAAAAAGAAACGGACAAAAATCCAATCGACCAAACTCAAAGTTCAAGATGAACTCCACTTTCTGTTGAGCACTATGGCTTGAGCTCTGTTGAAGCTTGAGGAACGAAGATCCATAATGAGAATGAAAGTCAGAATCATGTTTTAGAGTTTGTGTTGCTTTGTTGTTATTGATGAGTCTTCAGATGGTGTTAATGGAAGTTTCGGAACTGGAGTTTGATGAATTGCTGAAAGTAGATCTTGCATGAATTTGGAAAAACGTTGTTGAAGATATGAAGGTGATGAGCGTACGAGTATGTTTGAGTTTAGATCTTGGTGATGTTCATGAAGTTGGATGAGTAGTGAAGATTTCTGGATCCAGATTTGGTTGAAGTTGCGTATGAAGCTGATGAAGACTTATGAAGGTTTCTTATGAATTTTGAGTTCAGATGATGAAATATGAAAAAAAAATCACGAAGATGATGAAGTTGATTGAAAAATTGGAAAAAGTATGGAGGTTGATGCGTTTCATATGAAGCTTGATATGGAGGTTTGTTGATCTGAAAAAGATGAATGGATGAATGTAGATCTAGGTTGGATTAATTTTTTGGAAAAACGGAAGAAGATCAGATGAATGCATGAACGTGTTGAAGGTTTAATGAAGAATTCTGGAAAATTATTGATGAACATGATGAACACGGATGAATTTCATGAAGATATGATGAAGATCGTATGAGAATCTGGAGAAATTGTGATGAACATGATGAACACGTTGAAGTTTCCGGCGGGATTGATGAATTTTCCGGTGGATGGATGAAGTTTTCGGTGTGGATGGGCGACGCTTGATTTTGCCGGCGAGTGTTAGTTAGGGTTTTTTCGGGTGATATGTGTCGCCACCTCATGAGAGAGAACGTACAGGCTATTTATAGCCTGACACATGTCAGTGAAATCTGCAAAAATTTGACTAAAAAGCTTATTAGTTGGCAGATTAGTTAAATGATATTAATTAAAGCAAGTGATTAAAACCTAACTAATATTAAACTAACTAAAAGCAATTATATGCTAACGTGGGTTAAAAACAAATGCTGAAGATTAATTGCAAACTAGAGATTTAATGATGCAACGTTAAACTAACTAAAACTTAATCAATTAATAACAACTAATCAATTAATACTCTAATATCCAAATTAAAATTCACTCTAAATTTCCAACCAAATTCACTCTAGATTAATAAAATCTAATCAAAATCTAAAAAAATTAATTCTAAAAATAAAACCTAATATTCTAAAAACAATTAATTCTAGAAACTATTAAAATAGAAAATGCTACTTAAAATCTATTAAAAACTAATAATATTCTAAAAATAGAAAATATAACATAACAATCTATTTAAAATCTAAATTCTATGCTAAAAATTAAGAAATAAATTCTAGAAAATCAAGATAATAATTCCCATGCAAAGCAATTAAATCAGTTAACCAAAAATGCGAGAATGTAATGAAATAAACGGTAAAACGACGGACACCGAAATATCCCCAAAAATAACAGCATAGACCGAATCACCGGGAATGGCACAAGTAGCACAATAAACCTCCTTATTCGAACTGGTTTGAGTCTCCTGAAACGCGAGGACATGGCTATGATCCCGATAAAATCAATCCGGCTGAAAAAATGCACAGTATGCGATATGCAGATGCAAATGCAAATGAAACGAAACATAAGCCAAATTTCCAGAAACGGTTGGTCAAATTTTGGGGTACAACAACTGCCCATATTCAAACGACTTGGACCTGAAGGGTTGAAAAGTGAACGGCTTTCTTAAACATTCAAAGGTAAAAGACGGTTGAATACCAAAGAACCCGAAAATTTGCGAACTGCAGAAATAAACTGCAAACCCTGACCGGGTACAATCTCCGGACATAACTGCACTGATAGTTGCAACGACGACACACCATCGAGAGAAACATCTGACGTCACCGTCAGCCACTCGCTAAATAAAAACAATATTCAAATCCAAAAGATAAAGACATTTTACATCGCCGCCAGACATTCGCTAAATAAAAGCGAGCAGATCACATCGTCAAATGGTAGACAGCAAGAAACATATCCAACATTCACATCATCTAAGGGTAGACAGAAAGAAAACCATAGTTCACATCTCACATCGTCTAAGGATAGACGAAGAGAAATATCCAAATCTAAAACTTGCATCGTCTAAGGGTAGACAGAGAGAAAACCATAACCAAAACTCACATCGTCTAATGGTAGACGGAAAGAAATATCCATAATCCTAGGAACCACATCGTCTAAGGGTAGACGAAAAGAAAATCATATCCAAGATCACGTCGTCTAATGGTAGACAAGAAGAAATATCCATAATCCACATCGTATAATGGTAGACGGAAAGAAATATCCATATCTGAGGAACCACATCGTCTAAGGGTAGACGAAAAGAAAATCAAAAGCTCACATCCTCTAATGGTAGATGGAAAGAAACGCCATCCGAAGAAACACATCGCCTAAAGGTAGACGGAAATAAATATCCAAATCCGAAAGTATCACCTCGTCTAAGGGTAGACGGGAAGAAATACCATATCCAAAATACCACATCGTCTAATGATAGACAAAAAGAAATATCCATATCCGAGGAACCACATCGTCTAAGGGTAGACAGAAACAAAATCATTCAAAATACCTCGGCGAATCTCCGAACCACTTCGTCAATTGGGGTCGACAGAAGGAAAATCATCCAAAATACCTCGGGGAATCTCAAAACCACTTCGTCAATAGGGATCGACAGAAGGAAAATCATCCAAAATACCTCAGTGAATCTCAGAACCACTTCGTCAATAGGGATCGACAGAAAGAAAACCTGCTAAGGGTGCACACCATCTAGGGGCTGACGGACAAAGAAAATCTGCTTGGAGATGTCATCATTAGAGGGCTGATGAACAAAGCATAACCGACGCATGACCTGAAACCCAAAAGTAAGTAGATGAGCCGACTGAACCAGGCTGCTGATATATCACTGTCTTGATTGAAGAGTTGATTCAGGTTGCCACGGAAGGCTAACAGAAACTGGCTTATGCTTCGCATGCATATGTTTGGATTTTTTATGGCGTAATGCTCCATACGAAATGGAAACTCTACGCATTTGGAGGATGTAATGCAAAGATGATGCAAATATGATAATTATATGCAAAAATGCAGATGCAGACTCGGGCTACCGGGGAAAGCTGTACAACCACTCCAGCAAAATAAATGCTGAAGCCAACTCCGCTTGGAATAACTGAATGTGCCAAATACGATTGGAATTTGCTGGGGAAGACCAGGTGAAATATTCTTGGGTACCAATGGGAATTGGATTTTGGAATGAGGCGCCAATAGGGATTGGGCTTTCTGGTGGTTGCCAATAGGGATTGGACTTTAAGATATTTGTGAAGGGTCAGATACGGCTGACGCTGAAAAGGTCCGGTCTGGATACAAGGTTGGAAAACGGCTTGTCTGAATACAAGGCTTAGGGGTCAGGGGATGGCTAAGATGACTTCTGTAACACCCCCTTCTATACCCCCAAATAAACAATTAAATCACATAAGCACATAATAAATTTTATCAGAGTAAATTAAATTATGGTATAAAAGAAGTATGCCACATCATTCACCAAAATAACATACAACACATGCTCTATAAAAGACATGCAACGATGGGGTAGTTCAACAGAGGAACTTAGTCCTATACCCACATCTCAATATTTAGAAATGAAAGCAGAAGATTAAAACATTGAATTACTTAAGACATGTTATCATTTAGATACATAATTCAGTTTGGTTCACAATATCATTCATGTTTACAAAACATTATCAACAGATACATACACAATGTATCCCAAAAGAATACTATACAATCCTAACTACCCGGTGCTACATATCAGAGCATAACCGACCAAAAGGATGAAGCTAAACTTCACAAAAGGCCTCCAGCAACCTAATCTGCAATGCCTCATAGAGCATTATAAAACAGCAGAAGGGTGAGAAATATTATCATAATAGTCAAAGCATATAACTATATATATATATATATATATATATATATATATATATATATATATATATATATATATATATATATATATATATATATATATATATATATATATATATATATATATATATATATATATATATATATATATATATATATATATATATATATATATATATATATATATATATATACACACACACACACACACAAGTATAAAACACATACATTTCACATTTCTCACTTTAATTCATTTCAACCATTATATACATCACAACATAAGTGTAACAAACATGGATAATCACCAAACACATTTCATCATGCATACATCCATAATTATCAATTCAATACTTCACATAAAGGTAAACTTTCATTCAACATTACACATTAATCATGTGACTCAATGCAACTCAATGCAACTCATGCCATGTGGTACCAACACTTGTTATCATTTTTCGGTTTTTACACTTAAACCAGATCCACCCTTCTAGACCGATAACAACAAAAGCCCGTTCCCTAAGCTTTCAAACCCACCCTTCTAGGTTTGAGACAAGTCACTAGTCTCCACGAAACTAGCAAACATTGCCTCTTGACTAAATGATGCATATGCAATCCACCACCAAATGCACTTAAGACCGTCTCGCATCTTAATCCCATGCATTCACATAATTCATCACACAAGAATTATAACATGATTGCACACACAACATATTCATATATCATTAATACATTTATCAAACAATGCACACATATTAACAATATGTTCTCATGCACTCTATTCATACAATCTCATACAAACAATATGTATTTATAATCAATTCCACAATCTAGGATTCACGCCATACGGCTACCCACATCATATATTTCACAGTATACAATTACTCACTCCAACCAGGATCAAACACAATCGAACAAAGAAATCAACACGGAATGGAATCACAAGAAAATAAATGCTGTCACACTCGCTGACTTGCTCGCCTAGCGAGTCTCTAGCGAATGCTCGCTATCTGTTCGCCCAGCGAACAAGCTCGCGAAGGCAAACAGAAGCTGCTGACTTCGCTCTCCACCTACACCGCTACAGCGAGGCCCTAGCGAATCCTTTGCCACCTCATTTGCTACCAGCGAACCAGATCAAATGCATTCTGCCCAAGTCTGGGACCTCTCGCTAACTATTCGCCCAACGATTTGCTAGCGAATATTCGCCTAGTGAACATGCTAGCGAACGTTTGCGAACACAGAATTCCTACTGTCCCAAAACTTCGAAACTCACTAAATTCACCCGATTCGATCCCGACTCGTCCCCGCAGCTTAAACTCAGCATTCCTCGACTAAACTCTCCCACTTATTCTCATTTTCTACCGTTAAAACTCGGTTTCTATCGATTAAATCCACTTTGCCCTAAAATGGAAGTTGTAGAAAAACAACCAACAATCTAACCCAAGCATACACAATCATATACATTGACTAGATAATGACATTTCACACCCTTACCTCGATTAAATCGATGCTTGAGAGTTGTTCTTGAGCTTTTCCAACTTTTCCTTCTCTTTCCTTCTACTTTCTCTTCTTCCTCTTTCTTTCTCTTATGTTTCTATCTTTTTCCTTTCTCTCCAGTTTTCCTTTATATGTCTTTCCCTTCTAATTCTCTCCAACATCTATTAATTCATTTAATTAATCACACATTAATCAAAAAATCCTCTTAAATCATTTAATTAATATAAATAATTAATTAGTGAAAATTGGGCTGTTACAACTCTCCCCCACTTTAAGAATTTTCGTCCTAAAAAATGTTACCTGATTCAAACAACTCTGGATAAGACTCCCTCATCTGACTCTCCAGTTCCCAAGTCACACTTCCACCAGCCGGTCCTCCCCAAGTGACCTTTACCAAAGCAATCTCTTTGCCTTGAAGTTGCTTCGACTCTCGATCCTCTATCCGCATAGGTGATGTCTCCACAGTCAGGTTATCTCTCACCTGCACATCATCTACTTGGACTACATGAGACAGATCCACAATGTATTTTCTCAACTGAGATACATGGAACACGTCATGAAGATTAGCAAGCGACGGCGGCAAAGCGACACGATAGGCTACCTCCCCTATCTTCTGAAAAATCTGATAAGGACCAATAAAACGCGGCGTCAACTTACGTGACTTGAATGCCCTACCAACACCAGTCATAGGAGTAACTCGAAGAAACACGTGATCTCCCTCTTGAAATTCAAGTGCCTTCCTCCTCTTGTCATGATAACTCTTCTGACGGCTCTGAGAAATCTTCATCTTCTCTTGAATAATCTTAATCTTATCGGTCGTCTGCTGGACTATCTCAGGTCCAACCACAGAACTCTCTCCAGATTCATACCAACACAATAGCGTTCTACATCGTCTACCATACAACGCCTCGAACGGTGCCATACCAATACTCGAACGCAAACTGTTGTTGTAAGTAAATTCAACCAAAGTTAAGTAGCTATCCCAAGCTCCTCCCTTCTCCAACACACAAGCTCTCAAAAGATCCTCAAGTGACTGAATCGTCCTCTCAGACTGACCATCGGTTTGCGGATGATAAGCTGAACTCAAACGCAACTTCGTACCCAAAGCACATTGCAAACTTTCCCAAAATCTCGAAGTAAACCTCAGATCTCTATCTAACACAATGCTAGACGGAATACCATGCAAACTGACAATCCTCTCAATGTATAGATTTGCCAACCTCTCCAACGGGTAATCCATTCGCATAGGAATAAAGTAAGCATATTTGGTCAATCGATCCACAATAACCCAAACAGCTTCAAAGTTATTCGGCATCCTCGGTAAACCAGATACAAAATCCATAGAAATGATATCCCATTTCCACTCAGGAATAAACAAAGGTTTCATCAAACCCGACGATTTCTGATGCTCAATCTTCGACTTCTGACAAGTCAAACAAGAATACACAAACTCAGCAATATCCTTCTTCATGCGAGGCCACCAAAATACTTTCCTCAAATCTTGATACATCTTAGCAGCACCCGGATGAATACTCAACCCACTACGATGTCCTTCCTCAAGAATACTCTTCTTCAGCTTAAAAACATCAGGAACACAAACTCGATCATGACACCTCATGATACCATTCTTATCAATCCGAAAATCACCACCTCGACCTTGATTGATCAAAGTCAACCAATCAACTAAACTCAAATCAGATTTCTGTCCTTTTTGAATCTCGTCCAGAATACCACTAGTAAGCTTCAACATACCCAGCTTAACTCCGTAAGAAGTCTTCTCACATACCAAACTCAAATCACGAAATTGCTCAATCAATTCAAACTCTTTTACCATCATCATCGACATATGCAACGATTTCCTACTCAACGCATCAGCTACCACATTTGCTTTACCTGGATGGTAATTCAAACCAAAATCAAAATTTTTCAGAAGTTCCAACCATCTCCTTTTCCTTGCATTCAATTCTTTCTAGTAAAAAAGATACTTCAAACTCTTATGATCACTAAACACCTCAAATCTCGAACCAAACAAATAATGTCTCCAAAGTTTCAGCACAAATACAACAGCGGCCAATTCTAAATCATGCGTCGGATAATTCTTCTCATGCACTCTGAGTTGCCTCAAAGCATAAGCTACAACTTGTTTATCTTGCATCAACACACCTCCTAAACCCATCAAAGAAGCATCACAATACACAATGAATGGTTCTGTTGGATTCGGCAAAATCAATACAGGAGCTGTTGTCAATCTTTGCTTAAGCTCTTGGAAACTTCCTTCACACTTTGCATCCCACACAAACGCTTGACTTTTCCTAGTCAACTGCGTCAACGACAATGATATCTTGGCAAATCCCTCAATAAATTTCCGATAATATCTTGCCAAACCAAGAAAACTTCTAATCTCAAAAACTGATTCCGGAGTCTCCCATTGCGACACCGCTTCAACCTTCGACGAATCAACTGCAATACCTCTACTCGAAATCACATGACCAAGAAAACTCACTTCCTTCAACCAAAATTCACACTTAGAGAGCTTAGCATACAACCGCTTCTCTTTCAATACAGATAACACAACCTTCAGATGCTCGACATGTCCTTCTTCACTCTTCGAATAAATCAAAATATCGTCAATGAACACCACCACAAACTTGTCCAAATAAGGATGGAAAATCCTATTCATGTACTCCATAAATACACCTAGTGCATTAGTCACACCAAATGGCATCACAGAATACTCATAGTGTCCCCACCTCATTCTAAAAGCAGTCTTCTGAATATCTCCAGCCTTCACGCGAATCTGATGATACCTAGATCTCAAATCTATCTTACTGAACACACTCGCACCAACCAACTAATCCATCAAATCGTCAATCCTCGGAAGTGGATATTTATTCTTGATATTCACCTTGTTCAATTGTCTGTAATCCACACAGAGTCTCATAGAACCTTCTTTCTTCTTAACCAACAACACCGGTGCACCCCACGGTGACACACTCAGACGAATAAACCTCTTCTCAAGTAGATCTTCAAGTTGACTCTTCAACTCTTTCAATTCCGATGCGTACATACGATATGGAGCCATCAATATTGGACTAGTTCCAGGATTAAGTCGATCACAAACTCCATTTCTCGTTCCGACGGTAAATCTATTATCTCCTCAGGAAAAACTTCCGGAAAGTCATGGACAATTAGTAAAGCATCAATCGTTCCACTTTCACCAATGCTCACCGTTGCCATTAACAAGAATACCTTAGCACCATCTTGCAATGATTCCTTCACTTGCTTAGCAGTCATAAACAATTCTTCTTCCTTCTTAGGTTCAGGAAAAATAACAGTTTTGTCAAAATAGTTAATATAAACACGATTGAATTCCAACCAATTCATCCCAAGAATAACATCAAGTTGATCTAAGTGAAGACACACTAAATCAACTCCAAAGTCTTTACCAAAAATACTCAACGAACAATTCAAACACACATACAGGGTAGTTACCGAACCCATAGCAGGAGTATCAATAACCATATCTCCACTCATGACCGACAACTCAAGACTTAATCTCTTAACACAATCCAAAGAAATAAAAGAATGTGTAGTTCCAGTATCAATTATAGCATCAAAGGTATACCATTAATGAAGCACGTACTCAGATCAATCGATCATCATTAGCAGTCTCCGATCCTGATAGAGCAAACACTTTCCCACTCCCTTGAGTCTTCTTTGGCTTATCACACTTGGTACTAATGTGCCCTTTCTCACCACAGTTGTAGCAAGTCACATTCATACCGCTTCTGCACTCTAGAGCTTTGTGGCCTGGCTTCCCACACTTAAAACATTTCTGCTCAACACTTTTGCACTCGGGAGCATGATGTCCCTCTTCACCGCATCTAAAACATCTCACCGGAGTAAAAAATCCTCCCCTACTTGGCTTCTTGCCGAAACCAGCTTTCTGTTTCCCTTTCTCTGCAGGAGTCACATACGACTTTCCTCTAAATTGACCTTTTCCTTTCTTTTCACTTAAACTCTTGTAGTGGCTAGACCGAGCCCTACTATCTTCATCATAAATTCTAATTTTGTTCACCAACTCAGAAAATCGCCTAATCTCCTGATAACCAACAACTTGCTTAATTTCCGGCCTCAAACCATTCACAAACTTGAGACACTTGGATATCTCAGCATTAGCAGTGTTATAATGAGGACAAAACTTAATCAACTCCTCAAATCTCGGCACATACTCGGCTACAGTTGAGTTACCCTGCTTCAACTCAAGAAACTCAATTTCCTTCTTCCCACGCACATCTTCTGGAAAATACTTCTCCAGAAATGATTCCCGAAAAAGATCCCAAGTAATCACCATTTCATTCTCTTCAAACCTTTGGGGAGTATTACCCCACCAATCCTCAGCTTCCTCTTCCAGCATATGAGTGCCAAACTGCACCCTCTGCGCATCCGAACAATTCATAACTCGAAAGATCTTCTCTATAGCTTTCAGCCAAACTTGTGCTTTATCAGGCTCATGGGTTCCCTTGAAAACTGGTGGATTATTCCTTTGAAACCTTCCCAAAGCACAGAACTCATCATCAGCATGGTTTCCAACATTCACACTGCCTTGAGGATTCTGCCCAATCGCTCCAGCCAACCTTGTCAAAGCCTCCACAATTGCTTCGTCACTCCTACCTGCAACCATCGTTCTTGATTCCCACAACAAACCTTCATCAGAACAACCATATTGATAGTGCTACACACACGTACCAAATGCAAATGGGGAATAAACACATTAACAACTTGGTCAACAGACCGACCTGCTCTGATACCACTTAATGTAACACCCCCTTCTATACCCCCAAATAAACAATTAAATCACATAAGCACATAATAAATTTCATCAGAGTAAATTAAAATATGGTATAAAAGAAGTATGCCACATCATTCAGCAAAATAACATACAACACCTGCTCTATAAAAGACATGCAATGATGGGGTAGTTCAACAGAGGAACTTAGTCCTACACCCACATCTCAATATTTAGAAATTAAAGCGGAAGATTAAAACATTGAATTATTTAAGACATGTTATCATTTAGATACATAATTCAGTTTGGTTCACAATATCATTCATGTTTACAAAACATTATCAACAGATACATACACAATGTATCCCAAAAGAATACTATACAATCCTAACTACCCGGTGCTACATATCAGAGCATAACCGACCAAAAGGATAAAGCTAAACTTCACAAAAGACCTCCAGCAACCTAATCTGCAATACCTCATAGAGCATTATAAAACAGCAGAAGGGTGAGAAATATTCTCATAATAGTCAAAGCATATAATTATATATATATATATATATATATATATATATATATATATATATATATATATATATATATATATATACACACACACACACACACACACACACACACACACACACACAAGTATAAAACACATACATTTCACATTTCTCACCTCAATTCATTCCAACCATTATATACATCACAACATAAGTGTAACAAACATGGATAATCACCAAACACATTTCATCATGCATACATCCATAATTTTCAATTCAATACTTCACATAAAGGTAAACTTTCATTCAACATTACACATTAATCATGTGACTCAATGCAACTCATGCCATGTGGTACCAACACTTGTTATCATTTTTCGGTTTTTACACTTAAACCGGGTCCACCCTTCTAGACCGATAACAACAAAAGCCCGTTCCCTAAGCTTTCAAACCCACCCTTCTAGGTTTGGGACAAGTCACTAGTCTCCACGAAACTAGCAAACATTGCCTTTTGATTAAATGATGCATATGCAATCAACCACCAAATGCACTTAAGACCGTCTCACATCTTAATCTCATGCATTCACATAATTCATCACACAAGAGTTATAAAATGATTGCACACACAACATATTCATATATCATCAATACATTTATCAAACAATGCACACATATTAACAATATGTTCTCATGCATTCTATTCATACAATCTCATACAAACAATATGTATTTATAATCAATTCCACAATCTAGGATTCACACCATACGGCTACCCACAACATATATTTCACAGTATACAATTACTTACTCCAACCAGTATCAAATACAATCGAACAAAGAAATCAACACGGAATGGAATCACAAGAAAATAAATGCTGTCACGCTCGCTGACTTGCTCACCTAGCGAGTCTCTAGCGAATGCTCGCTATCTGTTCGCCCAGCGAACAAGCTCGCGAAGGCAAACAGAAGCTACTGACTTCGCTCGCCACCTACATCGCTACAGCGAGGCCCTAGCGAATCCTTCGCCACCTCATTCGCTACCAGCGAACCAGATCAAATGCATTCTGCCCAAGTCTGGGACCTCTCGCTAACTATTCGCCCAGCGAGTTGCTAGCGAATGTTCGCGACCTGTTCGCCTAGCGAACGTGCTAGCGAACGTCTGCGAACTCAGAATTCCTACTGTCCCAAAACTTCGAAACTCACCAAATCCACCCGATTCGATCCCGACTCGTCCCCGCAGCTTAAACTCAACATTCCTTGACTAAACTCTCCTACTTATTCTCATTTTCTACCGTTAAAACTCGGTTTCTATCGATTAAATCCACTTTGCCCTAAAATGGAAGTTGTAGAAAAACAACCAACAATCTAACCCAAGCATACACATTGACTAGATAATGACATTTCACACCCTTACCTCGATTAAATCGATGCTTGAGAGTTATTCTTGAGCTTTTCCAACTTTTCCTTCTCTTTCCTTCTACTTTCTCTTCTTCCTCTTTCTTTCTCTTATGTTTCCATCTTTTTCCTTTCTCTCCACTTTTCCTTTATATGTCTTTCCCTTCTAATTCTCTCCAACATCTATTAATTCATTTTATTAATCATACATTAATCAAACAATCCTCTTAAATCATTTAATTAATATAAATAATTAATTAGTGAAAATTGGGCTGTTACAACTTCCCGACATTCGTCTTGAACTTGAAGGTTGACTGAACCTGCTTGAATATCTCTGAGCAACTCTGGAAATATGGAGAGGAACATATCCTTTGTCTCCGATTTTGCCCTAGCTCGTGGGACTTCTTATAGGAATCTTCCTCGAAAGGGAACCTGAAATCTCCGCACCCTGATGGTTAGGTACAAACCGCCTCAACATTCTGAATCTCGAAGAAGTACCGGCTTTTGGATAAGGATAGCTTTTGTGCTCTTAGGGTGGCCTGCCCCAGCATTGCAACGACCTTGCCCCTGATTGGCTGATCTGTGGAGAAACAATCCTGACTGACTTCGAGAGATTTACCGAATCAAGACCTGATTGCCCCAGATTAACTGAACTTTGGATGGCTGATTCCCTTGATATGATCGTTTGATAAATGGCCCCAGTTCTATAGTGTAACAGGCGTTCTGCATCTTATCTCGATCAATCTTTCCACTGTAGAAACTTTCCTGATGTCAAGTGCTTACTCGCAAGTAAAACAAATTATTCTGCACAAAAGATATATTAATGCAATGCATATGACGTTTTGAAATCCAAGTCTGTTCACTGGAAAAAATTGTGACATATAGTGAATGAATCACTTATTAGAATGTCAACCTTAGTAACCACAAGTTGAGCAAAATCCTTTTAGGAGTCAGTTTCAACGCGATCTTTACCGAAGTATGCTTTCGAAACAAACCTGCTTCAATTAGGACTTTTGAAGGTTGTAACCTGGTCAGGTTCACGGTTTGAAAGAAAGGGTATAAGGCTCAAAGTTTATTCTAACCCACCCTTCTCCTTGATATTCTCCAATCCTACGTTCAGCTAATTCAACACTAGCGCTCACCTTTCCAAGGTTGAGTGACAGGAGTGATGGTTCAGGAAACCACAAGTTTTTGGGAGTGACAGTCACTCGCTTTTCGTCTTTGGTGCCTGAATCACACGACTTATTTTTCATCATTTTTTGATTTCCCTATTTTTTCCTAGACTGACTCTTTTGAGCTTCTTTTGATTTCGAAGTCCAGCGAGACACCCTAATTTTTGCCTAAGCCACTTGTTTTCAAGTTATCGACTTAGCGGGCTTCTTCTTTTGATTCTTTTCTTTATTTTTCTTTTGAACAAATCGTGTGACACCGGCTTGTCTGACTTGTTGAAGAGATTGTGACTGTTTCACTCCTTGTTCAGTAATGGATAACCACTGTGGTTTTTTTTAGGTACGACCTATAAGGGTGTGATTAGTCCTCGAACGGGACCACTCCTTTTGTAATTTGGACGCTCGGTCAAATTAGCTGACACCTACCCTACCCCAGGTTAAGATTGAGGGTTTTTTCGTTTTTCAGAAAGAAACTCCTACTACTAGGCTCAAAGGGGTTGACAAGGGATTATCTTCCTTATATCTCCGGTGTTTAGGAATTTGAAACAATGCTTGTACATCATCAGCAGGTTTCATTCAAAAGCATACAATCAGAACCTTGCGTGTCTTTCAATTTCGTCATCCTCCTCGGATTCCGCTTAAATAAGCGTTAGACATCAATTAAAAACATAAGTGAACACAAATGGATTTAATCAAAACATGCATATTCATTTCATTATCATTATCAATCGAAAACAAACAAGTTTTACAAATAAAATTTGCACTTAAACAGAAAAGAAACTACAAATGAAAAGAAATGACATGATAAAAAAAATTGCCAGCTTCCGGGAACCGGGCTTTCAAATCTTGACTTGCTGCTGAATCAGCCACCTTCAGAATTGCTCGTCAAAGTCAGTCTGATACTCTTCTAAACATATACTCTCGGTGAACTCCTCCATACCATAAACTGATATGCCCACATGGCTGGATGATGGAGGATCATTGATCTGAATACCCTGAGGCGTGATTGAGAACATATTGGAGTCCAACAGAGTCTGCACCTTGCTCCTAAGCACCTTACAATCTTCGGTTGAATGCCCCTATGCCCCAGCATGGTACTCACAGTGGGTGTTGACATTAAAACTTGGCGGATACGGAGGAATCTCTGGATTAATCTTCTTTGGCACTATCAACCCACCTCTGATCAAATCCGGAAACACTTGACTATACGACATCGACAACTGAGTAAAATGCCTCTTTGGCTTCCTTGGTCTTCGTCAGGCGTGCTGACACGGATGATGACGGTAAGATTGCTGACTCTGAAGGGGAATAAATACCTGATATACAGGCCCAACAGGTTCCTGACTCTGAACACTCGAAGTGTCTGAAAACTGAATCTGAGGTACGGGAGATTCCGAGATATCATCACTTTCTTTCTCCCACTCCTCTTGAGAACTGACAACTGATTTGCCTTCATAAACTGAGATATCCGAGATGTCTCGAATCTTTCCACTCTTGATTCCGCTCTCGATACGTTCTTCCATTATCATCAAGTCAGAAAAGTTTGATGCCCCACTACCAACCATCTTATCGAAGTAGTGGCCTTGCAAAGTACCCATGAATATGTCAACCAGTTCTCTGTCCAGAAGTGGTGGTTGAACACGAGCTGCAAATTCTCTCCATCTCCGCACATACCCTCTGAAGGATTCATTGTTTGCCTGAGATAATTCCTGCAATTGCATGCGGCTGGGAGTTATGTCGAGATTGTAGTTGTACTGCTTCACAAAGGCATTGGCTAAATCTGACCATGATCTGATGCAACCACTCTCCAGCTGCATGTACCAACTCAACGATGCCCTACTCAGGCTGTCCTGAAAATAATGAATCATAAGCTTGTCATTATGGACATATGATGTCATTCTTCTGCAGAACATCACCAGATGCTGCTTCGGACAACTATCCCCTTTGTACTTCTCAAAATTCGGCGTTTTAAACTTCGGAGGCATCACAAGGCTGGGCACCAAACACATGCTCGAAGAATCCAGATTAAGAGTGTCCTGACTCATCAAGGCGTCAAGCTTTTCATCCAACAGACGATATCTTCTCATAAAATCAACAGTCTGTGGGTTCTTAGGATTAATCTCCCGAATAGCCCTTTGAGAATCTGGCACAGGGAAAGTGAAATTCTGATAGTCTGTGTCATGAAGAGAAGATGGATCTCTATCTCAGACAACATTATGTTTTTCAATAGGAATCTGCGCAGGCTGAGAGTCCTCTGAACATTGGCCTCTCCTCTAGTCATAGTTGTCATGGCTTTCATGAATTGATCTAGCTGATTCTTCATCAATTCAAACTCGGCTCTCGTAACAACTAAATTCTGCTCTCTTGAGTCCATGATCCTTCTAGAAGCTAATTTAAGTCCAATGCGAATGTCGGGAAATCAACTGCGGGTTGGACAAAAGACGGGTAAACTCTCTGTTCCATTTGAGGATGGACATGCAAACATGAGATGCAAATGCCATGCAATGCAAAATGCTGATGCAGCACACAAAGGATCAAAGATCCCACAAAGCTCTGAAATAACTGCTGCGCTGCTGACTGGATAAGTTCGCTATGAAGAGAAAACCAAAATACCGGGTTGGCTGGAAGTCAAGTTTCCTCCAAAAACCCTCCCACTCACAGGTATGGACCTAATCCGACAAAGGTTCGACATCCTATGCGTTCATCAGCGTCGCCGACTTTCGAGAAACAATGATACGTTCACCATTTCTGGTTTGGCATCATAATCTCCCGAAGAGGCCTCACTTAGCTGAATCACAAATGATCGGTCCCTAGAGTCGAAAATCCTCAGATCCAAAATCCCTTCGAGCCCAAAGGGCCAGAAAAGGAAATCATCAAAGAGAATCTCGTCTGAGTGCGAATTTCATGGGGAACTAGTACATGCAAAGCATGCACGCCCACCACTACTTTCCACTACTAATGCTAGGTTTGTACTCAAGCCTGGGTTTTAGCTTATCTCTCAAAGGAACAACCACCCAACAACACAACAGTAACATATAATAATATAGTGCGGAAAATGTAAATACAACAATATACAAAATAGCACACACAAGTATACACACCCAAAGACAAGCAAACAAGCGCTAGGATTGACTCGCATAGGGGATATTCCTGTCCCCAGCAGAGTCGCCAGCTGCTGGGGAGCCCAGACAGCCAGGAAACAAGGTGAGGCTGCAAAAGAAGTCCCCAGCAGAATCGCCAGCTTTCGCTACTGCGTAAAAAGGTGTCGGCAAGGACAGAAGAGTCGCCATCGTTCGTTATTTATCCCAAAAGAGGGAAAGGAAACGATCAGAGAAAACCTAACAAAAATGGGAGAAGACAGGTCATTGCAACCATGTCTCGGGTTTGGGAGTCGATTACACAAGGGGAAGGTATGAGCACCCCCACGTCCGTCGTACTCGACGGGATCCATGCTTTGTTGTCTAGTCTATGGGTATCTACGGCTGCTAAAGCTAAACGGAAAGAACTGACTCGATAGAGCATCACCGCTCATGCCTACGTATTCCCTCATGCAATGGGAAAGTCAGAATCAACGTAGTTCGGGAAACTACGAGGGGAATGCTCGCCAAGACGTCACGTCTTGTGCCTACGTATTCTCATCTGGTATGAGAAATCAGAGCAAAACGTAGTTTAGGCTAACTACGGACGAAACGAGGCGTTCTCGATCACACGGGGGGTGAGAGAAAAGGTAGACGATATTAGCGCACACATTCTAGCAGTTAGGTGTATGCTGCTCGACCATTGGAGACTTAGGTGTTACCTGTTTGCGGTAGAACGGGCGTAGCACGTCATTTGCTTAAAGGGTATGGGAACCTAACGGATTCAGAGCTACAGGCTAGTCTCAATTGCACTGGGGCAAAAGAAAGGGATATTAGTCGTCAGCGGGAAAGTCTCGATCACACGGAAGCGAGAGAACAGAGAAATTAGTTGTTAGTGTGCTCGCCAAGATGCCGCGTCTTGTGCCTATGTACTCTCAACAGATATGAGAGATCAGAGCAGCCGTAGTTCAGCCAACTACGGAAAAACAGTCTCGATTGCACAGGGGCAAGAGAAGGGATCTCAATCGCCAGGATGCGAGAGAAAAGAGTCTCAATCGCCAAGATGCGAGAGAAAAGAGTCTCAACCGCAAGGATGCGAGAGAAAAGGGAATCGGGACGTACACACAAAGTCCTAAGACGTAGGAGCGAATGCGTCGCATATCATCCAAAGGGTGTACACTAAACACTCTAAGTTATTGAGAGGAAGCCCCCCAATCACCATTTCCCACGTATCTAACGCTACAGCTCACAACACTCGATGGATGCATAAAAGAAATGAAATAAAGACAATGTTACCGAACGGAGTGGTTCCGTTGACCCTTGACTTTGCGTGCAAGCTCCATTCCAAGCTCTTCTCCTTTGATCCTTGATGATGACGTTTCGAATCAGAACCAATGTGACGCTGAACCATCGTAGTTCGACTTATAAATAGAAGTCAAGCTATAAGAGGTTGCGTATTAATTTCCGTGTCAAAGACAAGATAGAGAAATGATATTGCGAATCATTCTCCAATTGAATCGTGTCACACGGACCAAACAAAAAAAAAATCAAAATAAAATCAGAAGGAGGAGAAAAATGAGGAGAAAAAAGTGGTCTCGGATCCTACATTATCCATCAACAAGTCGATTAATAACGGTTTACGGAAGTGTCGTCATCGACCTACAAAATGAAAATGATGTGAAAAGTCCAATAACAAATGGAAACAAGAATTCAACTTCTAAAATTGAAATAAAACTTCTAAAGAAATTTAAAAGAAATTGAATATGAAAATAGAATATAAAATCTATACAAAATATATGTATATATATATATTCTAAAAGAAAATACTAATTTTCTAAAAGAAAAATAGAAAAATATTTACATATATACAAAAGAAAACTAATCAAAAAGTATTTACAAAACTAATGGCACTGGGGTACAGCAGTCTAGCAGGGGTGCAAGAGGAAAAATCCGGTTGGGCTCTAAGGCCCAACCCACAATCACATACAACAATCCAAAAAAAGGGGGGGTGCATTATGGATATGGAGGGTGTGAAGTAACCCAAAAGAAATGGACGGGCCAAAAGGCCCACTAACCGCATTGAAGGTGTTCGCGAATTTTCCTCATCTTCCTCATTTGGCCAAAAGAAACCCTAAATCAGCCGCTCTCACCCGCAACTCAATCTCCTTCTGTCTCAACCTTACTCTGCCATTCTCAAACCTCCTTCCGATCCTTCAAGCTTCCTCCGACAAACCTTCTCCCTCTCAGCTCAAGAATAATCCCCAACTCTCCGGTTTTTAAACTTATTTTTCCTGTTCAAGCTACAAATAGAAACAGATAAAAATCCAATCGACCAAACTCAAAGTTCAAGATGAACTCCACTTCCTGTTGAGTACTATTGCTTGAGCTTTGTTAAAGCTTGAAGAACGAAGATCCATAGTGAGAATGAAAGTCAGAATCACGTTTTGGAGTTTGTGTTGCTTTGTTGTTGTTGATGAGTCTTCAGATGGTGTTAATGGAAGTTTCGGACCTGGAGTTTGATGAATTGCTGAAAGTAGATCTTGCATGAATCTGGAAAAACGTTGTTGAAGATATAAAGGTGATGAACATACGAGTATGTTTGAGTTTAGATCTTGGTGATGTTCATGAAGTTGGATGAGTAGTGAAGATTTCTGGATCCAGATTTGCTCGAAGTTGCGTATGAAGCTGATGAAGATTTATGAAGGTTTCGTATGAATTTTGAGTTCAGATGATGAAATCTGAAAAAAAAACTTCACGAAGATGATGAAGTTGATTGAAAAACTGGAGAAAAGTATGGAGGTTGATGCGTTTCATATGAAGCTTGATTTAGAGGTTTGTTAATCTGAAAAAGATGAATGGATGAATGTAGATCTAGGTTGGATTAATTTTCTGGAAAAACGAAAGAAGATCGGATGAACGCATGAACATGATGAAGGTTTAATGAAGAATTTTGGAAAATTATTGATGAACATGATGAACACGGATGAATTTCATGAAGATATGATGAAGATCATATGAGAATCTGGAGAAATTGTGATGAACATGATGAACACGTTGAAGTTTTAGACGAGATTGATGAATTTTCCGGTGGATGGATGAAGTTTCCGGTGTGGATGGACGGCGCTTGATTTTGCCGGCGAGTGTTAGTTAGGGTTTTTTCGGGTGATGTGTGTCGCCACCTCATGAGAGAGAATATACAGGCTATTTATAGCCTGACAAATGTCAGCGAAATCTGCAAAAAATTGACTAAAAAGCTGATTAGTTGGCAGATTAGTTAAATGATATTAATTAAAGCAAGTGATTAAAAGCTAACTAATATTAAACTAACTAAAACCAATTAAATGCTAACATTGATTAAAAACAAATGTTGAAGATTAATTGCAAACTAGAGATTTAATGATGCAACGTTAAACTAACTAAAACTTAATCAATTAATAACAACTAATCAATTAATACTCTAATATCCAAATTAAAATTCACTCTAAAATAATAACCAAATTCACTCAAGATTAATAAAATCTAATCAAAATCTAAAAGAATTAATTTTAAAAATAAAACCTAATATTCTAAAAACAATTAATTCTAGAAACTATTAAAATAGAAAATGCTACTTAAAATCTATTAAAAACTAATAATATTCTAAAAATAGAAAATAGAAGATAACAATCTATTTTAAATCTAAATTCTATGCTAAAAATTAAGAAATAAATTATAGAAAATCAAGATAATAATTCCCATTCAAAGCAATTAAATCAGTTAACCAAAAATGCGAGAATGTAATGAAATAAACGGTAAAACGGTGGACACCGAAATATCCCCAAAAATAAAAGCATAGACCGAATCACCAAGAATAGCACAAGTTCCACAATAAACCTCCTTATTCAAACTGGTTTGAATCACCTGAAACGCGAGGACAAGGCTGTGATCCCGATAAAATCAATCTGGTTGAAAAAATGCACAGTATGTGATATGTGTAACACCCATTTTAATTATTTAGTCATTTTAAGTATTATTTTATTTATTAAATATTAGTGTACCCTTTTTGGTGGGGGCGTGTTTGATTATGAAGGGTGGGTGTCCCTGATATAGAAGGATTGTTGGTGGTGATTTGGTGTAGATATAATAATATAATGGATAATAGTAATATAATAGTATTAATCTTATTATTATTTTATTATTATTATTATTATTATTATTATTATTATTATTATTATTATTATTATTATTATTATTATTATTATTATTATTATTATTATTAGCATTATTATGATTATTGGAGAGATAATATTATTATTATTATTATTATTATTATTATTATTGTTGTTGTTGTTAGTAGTAGTATTATTATTAATATTAGTATTATTATATTATTTTATTATTATTATTATTAGTTGGGATTAAATAAAATAGAAGTTGAAGGGGTAAGAAGGGAAATAAGAAAGAATTAGAAAAGGGAGAAGAGGAAAGGATACGATAGAATTGGAAAAGTTGGGAGAAAGAGATACGAAGAACATAGGAGAAGAGAGATAGTCAAGCAATCCAATCTAGGAGGATTTCCACCGATCAGAGCAATTATCCAGGTAAGGGGGGAGAAACTTGATTGGGATGGTTCATACATGTATAGGGTGGAGGGGATTTCCTTAACCCCGTAGGAACATGTCGATATATGAAGTTTTATATTGGCATGTTGATAATTATTGATGGATGTTGATATTTAGCATTTGATAATGATGAATCGATATATGATGTTGTTGGATTGTTGATGAATTGTTGTTTTTGGTGAGTTTAGTGTATAGATCGTGTTTACGGTTTTAGGGAAGTTCTGTGTGACCTTTTGATGTATCGATAGAATGTTTAAGTGTTGATTTTGGAATATGGATTAGGAAGCGATTGATTTGAATTACGTGCACTATTGGTACTGATAATAGGATGTGAGTTGGGAGTAGAAAGTTAGACTGATTTGGCTTAGATGGCACTGCAGAACTGTGAGGATTTTTGGTGTATCGCAGCATTCGCTGGGCTTCTCCTGGCGAGTGTTGGCGAAGCTTCGCCTGGAGAATGGAGGCGAGTGTTCGCCTGGCGAGTCTTAGCGAGTAATTCTGAATTAAATCCCAGACCAAAAGGGTAGGAACTTCGCCTGACGAGTGTGGCCAGCGAAGGTTCACCTGGCGAATGAATTCATTCGCCTGGCAAATACGCGATAGTGGAAAGGGGCTTCGCCAGCAGGTTCTCCTGGCGAACGACAGCGAAGGTTCGCTGCGGGGCTTCGCATGGCGAATGTCCCAGCAAATGTAGCAGCAGAATGTGGTTTTGGTGCTGTTTTGCCTTGAGCCTTAGTCTCGTAGGATCCCATTTGATCATGATAAGTTGTAGGGATGGTGAGTGGTGAACGTAGGGTGTACGGGTGGGGATAGGAAGTGAATTCCTTAATGTTTATGTGATGTACGATTAATTGGTGTATGACATATATATATATATATATATATATATATATATATATATATATATATATATATATATATATATATATATATATATATATATATATATATATATATATATATATATATATATATATATATATATATATATATATATATATATATATGTGATGTATGATGGTGTGATCTGTGAATCGTAGGCACAATGTATGTTTGTGTTTATTGGTATGCATCTGTTGCCATGCATATTATGGTGTAGTGGTGGTGGAATGAGTCATTGCTCGGGGGAGTGTAAGTGATTCATCATATTCCTTTGAGTGGGGAATGGTGAGGGTGGATCATGGTGTAGATGATCTGTCCGGGTTCCATAGAATGAACCAATGAGTCGGTACCGCATGCATGGTGTTGTGTTGCATATCTGTATTATGGTGTATATGTTGATTGTGGACTATATGTCGTGATTGTTGAATGTTGGGTGATGAGTTATATGCTTTGTAGTTACTGCCTTATTTCATGTATGTAATTACCAAGATATATTTTGATCATGTTTTCTCACCCCTCTGTTGCTGTTATGGTCTGTGCTTCTCCGGAAGTACAGATAATCCAAGTACTTAGCTAGCTTGGATTATGGTGTGCCAGTCGAGTCTAGGATGCTCTGATATGTAGCACGAGACTTGGGTGTTTTGTTATTGTCTGTTGAACTTGTATTTTATTTTCCTGTGAACGTATCAAAACTTTGTTGGATTTTACTATTTTGTTATTTTCCGCTGTATTTTGGAGAAAACCTTTTTATAAGGAAATGTTGGTTTTGCTATGTGATATCCCACTTGGGAAGAAATACTCTGATGTTTATTTATAATGTTTATTATTTTAATTGTTTTGGGAAGTGGGGTGTTACAATTGGTATCAGAGCAGGTCGGTCCGTCCGACCAGTGTTGTTGAGTCGAGTTGAGTCTGTCCTTTAGGATAGAGATTGTGTATCGTTTAACCTGGTGTTGTTATTGTTGAGCAGTATGGCAGGAAGGAACGATGCTGCTTTGGCTGCTGCTATGCAAGCGATGGCGCAAGCAGTTGCTAACCAGAACCAAGCTGCGGGTGACCAATTTAGAGATTTGGCGCAGTTCCGGAGCAACAAGCCGCCGATCTTTGAAGGAGGAGTTTTGGACCCTGAAGCTGCACAGAAGTGGCTGAAGGCGATTGAAAAGATTTTCAGAACCATGAATTGCAGTGATGAGCAAAAGGTGAGGTTTGGTACTCACATGCTGGAGGGTGAGGCTGAAGCTTGGTGGGATAATTGCCGCCAGAGGTGGGTGACTGCAGGAACTACTATCACTTGGGATGTGGTTCGTAAAGGTTTTTTAGAGAAGTACTTTCCGGAAGACATTCGTAGTGCTAAGGAGATCGAGTTCTTTGAACTGAAGCAGGGTGGTATGACTGTAGCAGAATATGCTGTGATGTTTGAAGAGCTGGTGCAGTATTGTCCTCACTATAATACTGATGATGCGATGACATCCAAATGTCTGAAGTTTGAGAATGGACTGCGTCCAGAAGTTAAGCTGGGAATTGCTTGTCAGAAGATCATAAACTATCCTGAGCTAGTGAGCAGGAGTAGGATCTATGAAAATGACAACCGGGCAAGGATTGCGCACTATAAGGCTGCAAATGACCGTAAGGGTAAGCAGAGATTCAGTGGCACTCCTTACAGTGGTTCGGCTGACAGAGGAAAACGCAAGGCTGTTACTGATAAGAAGTCCAGAGAGGGGGACATGTCTGCTGATGTGAAATGTTTCAGGTGTGGTGGCTCGGGTCATCGTGTTAATGATTATACTAAGGAAGGAGTGAAGAAGTGCTTCAAGTGTGGTAAGCCAGGCCATGTGATAACTGATTGTAGGGCCACTATGCCGACTTGTTATAATTATGGTGAGACAGGTCACATTAGTACCCATTGTGAGAAGCCGAAGAGGTCTCAGGCATCTCCGGCAGGTGGTAAAGTGTTTGCTTTGGCAGGGACTCAAGCTGTCAGTGATGAGCGAGTTATCAAAGGTACTTGTATTATCAATAATATTCCTTTGACTGCTATTATTGATATGGGTGCAACCCATTCGTTTATTTCTGTTGATTGTGTGAAGAGGATAGGAATGGTATCGTCTACTCTTGAGGGACGAATGACTATTGAGACACTCTCGATTGGTTCAGTGACTACTTCTTTAGTATGTTTGAAGTGTCCGCTGACTATTTTCGGTAGAGAATTTGGAGTGGATCTGATTTATCTAGCACTTGGTAATTTGGATGTTATTCTAGGTATGAACTGGTTAGAGTTCAACCGAGTCTACATCGATTGTTTTCGGAAGGAATTATTGTTCCTGACTCCAGAAGAGGAAGCTTTGGCAGATTCTTTGTCTAGTAAAGAATTGAGGACCTTGTTGGAAGACGAAGCCAAAGTGTTTGCTTTATTTGCATCATTATCGGTGGATAGCAAAGCGTCAGTTGAGGGATTAGCAGTGGTGAATGAATTTCCGGAAGTGTTTCCTGACGACATTACGGAATTGCCTCCGACGCGAGAAGTGGAATTTAGTATTGATCTTATTCTTGGTACGAGGCCTATTTCTATGGTGCCGTACAGGATGTCTGCGGTAGAGTTATCCGAGTTGAAGTCTCAGATTGGAGAATTGTTGGATTGTAAGTTTATTAGACTGAGTGTGTCGCCGTGGGGAGCTCCAGTGTTATTGGTGAAGAAGAAGGATGGTAGTATGCGTCTGTGCATCGATTACCGTCAGTTGAATAAGGTGACCATTAAGAATAAGTATCCTCTCCCGAGGGTTGATGATTTGATGGACCAGCTGGTGGGAGCTCGAGTGTTCAGTAAGATCGACTTGAGATCGGGTTACCATCAGATCAGAGTAAAAGAAGGTGATATTCAGAAAACGGCTTTTAGGACTCGATATGGACATTACGAATATGCTGTAATGCCTTTCGGAGTGACTAATGCGTTGGGAGTATTTATGGAGTATATGAACAGGATTTTCCATTCTTATTTGGATCAGTTCATTGTTGTATTTATTGACGACATACTAATCTATTCTAAGTCTGATGAAGAACATGCAGGACATTTGAGGATTGCCTTGCAGGTGTTGAAAGATAATAAGTTGTTTGCTAAACTGTCGAAATGTGACTTTTGGATGAAGACGGTGAGTTTCTTTGGGCATGTAATATCTGGTGATGGTATAGCAGTAGACCCGTCAAAGGTGAGTGCAGTATTGCAGTGGGAACCGCCGAAGACAGCGACGGAGATTAGAAGCTTTTTGGGTTTGGCCGGTTACTACCGAAGGTTTATTGAAGGGTTCTCTAATTTGGTGTTGCCATTGACTCAGTTGACGAGGAAGAACCAAGTGTTTGTATGGGATGCTGCGTGTGAAGAAAGCTTTAAAGAGTTGAAAAAGAGGCTGACTACGACACCGGTGTTAGTGTTGCCGACACCGAGTGAACCTTTTGTGGTGTACTGTGATGCGTCTAAAATGGGATTAGGCAGAGTTCTTATGTAGAATGGTAAGGTGGTAGCGTATGCTTCGAGGAAATTGAGAGTGCATGAGCGAAATTATCCGACTCATGATCTCGAATTAGCTGCGGTTGTTTTTGTGTTGAAAATCTGGAGGCATTATTTGTATGGGTCGAGATTTGAAGTGTTTAGTGATCATAAGAGTCTGAGATACCTGTTTGATCAGAAAGAATTAAATATGAGGCAGAGAAGATGGTTGGAATTTTTGAAGGATTATGACTTCAGTTTAAGTTATCATCCAGGAAAGGCCAATGTAGTGGCAGATGCTTTGAGTAGAAAAGCAATTCATATGTCGGCTATGATGGTGAAAGAAATTGAGTTAATTGAACAGTTCAGAGACTTGAGCATGGTTTATGAGACTACGGCAGATAGTGTGATGTTGGGTATGTTGCAGGTGAATAATGACTTCTTGGATACGATTAGAGAGAACCAGAAGTTAGATGTGAAATTAGTGGATTTGATGTCTGGAGTAGGAAGTGACTCCGATAGTGATTTTAAATTGGATAGTACATGTGTGTTGAGATTTAGAGGCAGAATTTGCGTACCAGATGATGAGGAATTGAAGAAGTTGATTTTGAGTGAAGGACATCGTAGTAGTCTGAGTATCCATCCAGGAGCTACGAAGATGTATCATGATTTAAAGAAATTATTTTGGTGGTCTGGTATGAAAAGAGATATAGCTCAATTTGTGTATACCTGTTTGACGTGTCAGAAGTCGAAGGTAGAACACCAGAGACCTTCTAGATTTATGCAACCGTTGGGAATTCCGGTTTAGAAATGGGATTGTATAACTATGGACTTTGTTACCAGTTTGCCGAATACGGTGAGAGGATTTGACGCTCTATGGGTGATTGTGGATCGATTGACGAAGTCTGCACACTTTGTGCCGATCAATATTAGTTTCCTGTTGACGAAGCTAGCGGAGATTTATATTCGGGTAATTGTGAAGTTACATGGTGTTCCGTCCAGTATTGTGTCGGATAGAGATCCGAGGTTTACTTCGGAATTTTGGAGGAGCTTGCAGGAAGCTCTGGGTACTAAGTTGAAGTTGAGTTCAGCTTATCATCCGCAAACTGATGGTGAGTCAGAGAGGACTATTCAGTCGCTTGAGGATTTGCTGAGAGCTTGTGTGTTGGAAAAGGGTGGTGCGTGGGATACTCATTTACCATTGATTGAGTTCACGTACAATAACAGTTACCATTCTAGTATTGGAATGGCACCGTTTGAGGCTTTGTATGGGAGGAGGTGTAGGACTCCTCTGTGTTAGTATGAGACTGGTGAGAGTGTGGTACTTGGACCAGAGATTGTACAGCAAACTACTGAGATAATTCAGATGATTCGTGAGAAAATGAAGACGTCTCAGAGTAGGCAGAAGAATTATCATGATAACCGGAGGAAAGAGTTGGAATTCAGTGTAGTTGATCACGTATTCCTAAGAGTTAACCCGGTGACTGGTGTAGGTCGGGCGTTGAAGTCGAAGAAGCTGGATCCTAAGTTTATTGGACCGTATCAAATTTTGCAGAGAATTGGTGCTGTGGCTTATAGAGTGGCGTTGCCGCCTGAGTTGTCGAACTTGCATGATGTGTTTCATGTGTTATAATTGCGAAAGTATGTTTCGGATCCATCTCATGTGATTCCGAGGGATGATGTTCAGGTTCGGGAGAATCTTACTGTGGAGACGATGCCGTTGGGGATCGAAGATCGTAAGATGAAACAACTCCGAAGGAAGGAAATACCTTTGGTGAAGGTAGCTTGGGGAGGTGCTGCGGGAGGCAGTGTGACCTGAGAGTTGGAAAGCAGGATGCGAGAAGCGTATCCAGAATTGTTCCTATCAGGTAATTTTCGAGGACGAAAATAATTAAAGTGGGGGAGAGTTGTAACACCCATTTTAATTATTTAGTCATTTTAAGTATTATTTTATTTATTAAATATTAGTGTACCCTTTTTGGTGGGGGCGTATTTGATTATGAAGGGTGGGTGTCCCTGATATGAAAAGATTGTTGGTGGTGATTTGGTGTAGATATAATAATATAATGGATAATAGTAATATAATAGTATTAATCTTATTATTTTATTATTATTATTATTAGCATTATTATGATTATTGGAGAGATAATAATAATAATATTATTATTGTTGTTATTAGTAGTATTATTATTAATATTAGTATTATTATATTATTTTATTATTATTATTAGTTGGGATTAAATAAAATAGAAGTTGAAGGGGTAAGAAGGGAAATAAGAAAGAATTAGAAAAGGGAGAAGAGGAAAGGATACGATAGAATTGGAAAAGTTGGGAGAAAGAGATACGAAGAACAGAGGAGAAGAGAGATAGTAAAGCAATCCAATCTAGGAGGATTTCCACCGATCAGAGCAATTATCCAGGTAAGGGGGGAGAAACTTGATTGGGATGGTTCATACATGTATAGGGTGGAGGGGATTTCCTTAACCCCGTAGGAACATGTCGATATATGAAGTTTTATATTGGCATGTTGATAATTGTTGATGGATGTTGATATTTAGCATTTGATAATGATGAATCGATATATGATGTTGTTGGATTGTTGATAAATTGTTGTTTTTGGTGAGTTTAGTGTATAGGTCGTGTTTACGGTTTTAGGGAAGTTCTGTGTGACCTTTTGATGTATCGATAGAATGTTTAAGTGTTGATTTTGGAATATGGATTAGGAAGCGATTGATTTGAATTACGTGCACTATTGGTACTGATAATAGGATGTGAGTTGGGAGTAGAAAGTTAGACTGATTTGGCTTAGATGGCACTGCAGAACTGTGAGGATTTTTGGTGTATCGCAACATTCGATGGGCTTCGCCTGGCGAGTGTTGGCGAAGCTTCGCCTGGCGAATGGAGGTGAGTGTTCGCCTAGCGAGTAATTCTGAATTAAATCCCAGACCAAAAGGGCAGGAACTTCGCCTGGCGAGTGTGGCCAGCGAAGGTTCGCCTGGCGAATGAATTCCTTCGCCTGGCGAATACGCGATAATGGAAAGGGGCTTCGCCAGCAGGTTCTCCTGGCGAACGACAGCAAAGGTTCGCTGCGGGGCTTCGCCTGGCGAATGTCCCAGCGAATGTAGCAGCAGAATGTGGTTTTGGTGCTGTTTTGCCTTGAGCCTTAGTCTCGTAGGATCCCATTTGATCATGATAAGTTGTAGGGATGGTGAGTGGTGAACGTAGGGTGTACGAGTGGGGATAGGAAGTGAATTCCTTAATGTTTATGTGATGTACGATTAATTGGTGTATGACATATATATATATATATATATATATATATATATATATATATATATATATATATATATATATATATATATATATATATATATATATATATATATATATATATATATATATATATATATATATATATATATATATATATATATATATATATATATATATATATATATATATATATATATATATATATATATATATATATATATATGTGTGTGTGTGTGTGTGTGTGTGTGTGTGTGTGTGTGTGTGTGTGATGTATGATGGTGTGATCTGTGAATCGTATGCACAATGTATGTTTGTGTTTATTGGTATGCATCTGTTGTCATGCATATTATGGTGTAGTGGTGGTGTAATGAGTCATTGCTCGGGGGAGTGTAAGTGATTCATCGTATTCTTTTGAGTGGGGAATGGTGAGGGTGGATCATGGTGTAGAGGATCTGTCCGGGTTCCATAGAATGAACCAATGAGTCGGTACCGCATGCATGGTGTTGTGTTGCATATCTGCATTATGGTGTATATGTTGATTGTGGACTATATGTCGTGATTGTTGAATGTTGGGTGACGAGTTATATGCTTTGTAGTTACTGCCTTATTTCATGTATGTAATTACCAAGATATATTTTGATCATGTTTTCTCACCCCTCTGTTTCTGTTATGGTCTGTGCTTCTTCGGAAGTTTAGATAATCCAGGTACTTAGCTAGCTTGGATTATGGTGTGCCAGTCGATTCTAGGATGCTCTGATACGTAGCACGGGACTTGGGTGTTTTGTTATTGTCTGTTGAACTTGTATTTTATTTTCCTGTGAACGTATCAAAACTTTGTTGGATTTTACTATTTTGTTATTTTCCGTTGTATTTTGGAGAAAACCTTTTTATAAGGAAATGTTGGTTTTGCTATGTGATAAGAAATACTCTGATGTTTATTTATAATGTTTATTATTTTAATTGTTTTGGGAAGTGGGGTGTTACAATATGCAGATGCAAATGCAAATGAAACGAAACATAAGCCAAATTGCCAGAAACTGTTGGTCAAATTTTGGGGTACAACAATGAGTATAACATTTTCGTCATCCTCCCTAATATTTGCTTGAACAACAAAAGTTTGACAATAAAATAAAATTAGTGGGTACGAATGGATTGATCCAAAAGATGCATAAACATTTCATTAATCTTGCCAATTCAAAAAACAACAGCGCTGACTGACGTAACCCGAACTTTGACCTCCCCTTTTGCCTTTTGCATGAGCATGTGCATTCACATAGCTGGCATACGTATTCACACTTTTTCTCTATGTTTTTTGTTGCAGAAATATTCAGGTTTTTCAAGCCCGATTAATAAATTCCTCACAAAGACATCACATTGTCATTACAAGCAAAAACAAGGTTTTCTATGCCTATTCATCAAACCAAAAGGTCGAAAATTGGAACCATGGCCACAATATCATTTTTCAAACAAAATATGCAAGTTTTTCATGTGGTAATCGATTACCACTTTGCTAGGCAAAGTAGGGTAATCGATTACCCTGTCTAAAAATGCAGTTTTTGCTGCATTTTCTGTGACAGCCACTTTCACTCTACATTTTAGGTGTCTACTTAGTTCTAGCATTGTGTGGAACATTCTAGACATCTCTAGACATTTCAAGGTTAGTTCCAAGGCTACATCCAAAGCTCACTCCAAACATAGCAACTCCGAAGCAAAACTCTATATAAGCAAATCACCACCATTTTACAAGGACCCTAAATCATTCTCCCAAATTCTTCATTGATCACTCTCAATTCTCTCACATTCTTTCTGAATTTCCTGCAACTTTTTATCATATTCATCTTCATCTATTTCCCAAAATATCACTAAAGCTCAAATCCTCCATTAAAGAGTGGCAACTTCTTCACTGGAAGAGCTTTCTCTTGAGCTTAGCCATCATCATCTTGTAATTCTACTTGATTTTCTGGATTTATATTGGATTTTGGTTCATCTCAAGTGATTACTTCAAGCTTATTCGGTGTAATTTCGTATTTGGAAATTTCGTCGCAATTTGCTCGGTTTCGCTACGGTTCTGTTCCAAATTATGATTTCTTTGATCTTTCTCATCAAATATCAATATAAACAACATCTAAGGCAAATCTCAGCCTTGTAGGTTGGTTATCCTTTGTTTGATTTACTATTTTGATCACTTTCGCACGTTTTCGATGTAGTTCGATAGTTTTCGGTGTTGATTAATCATCTGATTGTTTGATCTTTGATCTCCATGTTTAATGCTTTCAATTGATGTTTAATTGATGCCTAATTGATTTTGAACTTGATTTTTCTTGCACAAATGTTTACCATAGCATTTGGATGATTTGATAAGTGTTTTGGTTGCTGAAAGTGCTTCTAAAAAAGCTGTTTTTTTGCCACTATTACAATGGTAATCGGTTACCTATATGTGGTAATCAATTACCCTGCTCAATTTTTACATGGATTTGCAAATTTTATGTAAGTAACCGATTACCTGCATGTGGTAATCAATTACCACTATAACAAAATGCCATTTTAACCTATTTTTAAGCTTGTTTGACATTCTTTCCTCATGTAACTTCCATGGCTTGATATTTAGGAATGTTTTATGAGCTGTTTAACTTCGGTTGGATGCATGTATGCAAACTTTAAATGTGCGATTTATAAATTCTCGATTATTTTCATTTTTGATATTGTATGATCATGATCTTTCTTGCACTTTCTTTGATCACATGCTACATGATTTGTGATGCATACTAAATGATTTTGGTACTGTTTTGCACTTCCATTCATGTTTGCATTAAGTTTTTTCCTCTTTGGAATTAGCTTAATCTTGTATAATCAATAGTTCATCCTTTGCTTTAATGATTTTTCATCCTTTTGGAAATTTTTTAGCAGCATCCCCTTTTGATTGATTAATTAAAACTTTGTTTCAATTAGTCGATCCTTCCCCTCTCTTCTCTCTTAGATATTCTAGATCTTTGTCCTCTTTCTATCTTTCCTCGTGGAGTTGAAGATTTGCAACGCATTGGAGCATTGTACAAGTTTTGCGCTGTTGTGTTGTTTGTTTCGTTTCTTGCACTACACCTTGGTGTTAGAGAAGGAATGAGAGTGGAGAATTCCTACACTCATTCTGAATATTTTGGGTAGGGGATGAATGACCTTGTGCCTAGAATAGTCGCCTCTATCACTTACACCCTTATCTCCTTTTTGGAAGTGACTTCCTCCTTTTGATTCAACCTTTTTCTCTGGTGGTCAATCCATCCTTGGTTTCCCATGAAATTGTTACTCAATCCCTTTACTTGGTTGATTAAATGTCCTTCAGTTAAAACCAATTCTCTTCTTCCTTAGTGAAGTCAATCCTTTTTTCTTCGGTTAACACAATCTTCCTACTAAAACCTAGTGCATATCAGAGTTTGCAACCTTCTCTTGGTTCTCTCTCCATCTTGTTTGTCCAATCACTGCCTGGCAGTTAAACACCAGTCATCTTTTCCTCAGTTAATCACAACCTGTCTGTCAATACTGAAATTTCTTTGGGTTAATCACCTTATTCTGGCTAATCACTCGATCTTTGGTTGGTCATGGTCTACCCGTTAAAACCAGCTTTTCTATGGCCTAATCACCATCTCTTGGTTAATCACCCGCCTTTTGGTAAATCATAATCCGCCTGTTTGAACCAACTATCCTTTTTATCAATTAACCATAGTCCTTCTATTAAAATGCTGAGTTTCTTTTGAGTTAATAACCTTCTCTTGCTTAATCATTCTTTCTTTTCGGTTAACCATAGTTCGTCTGTTAAAAACCGACCCCCCTGCAGTTAACAACCTTTCTTTGGTTCAAAACTGACACCTTTAGGTTAGTAACCTTTGTTTGGTTCAAATACTTTTTTCTTCGGTCAAGTATTATTTGTTCAGTCATTGTACCGTTCTTTGGGTCACAACCTTTGCTTGGTTCCACACCCGTACTTTGGGTCACAACCTTTGCTTGGTTCCACACCCGTCTTTTGGTTGATCACCGTCTACTGGTTAAAACCAGCTCCTTTATCCTTCCGGTTAAGCACTTTTTATCAGTTAATATACCAATTTCTCCTCGGAGTCAAATACCTCCCTTTGGTTCAATACTCTCTTTCTTTTGGTTTATCGCAGTTCATATGTTAACACTAAACCTTTTGCTCTCCCTGCAGAGTTTTTGCTCTTATCTTTCTTTAGTTAATCACTGACTACCAGTTAACGTACCGAGTCCCTTATGGATCTTACCTTTTACTTTGATTCTTGTCCTTTTTTCCCCCGGCCACATCGCTATTCTTTTGTTTTATCCCCAACGAGTCATCTCTATTCTTCAGCATTCCTTAGTGGAGCTATCATTTCTCTTTTGAGTTCCTCAGCAGAGTTTTCCTTTGCATTTCTTTCTTGGTTTTGACACCATTCCTTTTGCATCCCCCATTTTGGTATTGCTTTCTCTTTTTGTTCTTGGCTTTGACGGTGTTTCTTTTTCCTTTTCTTTTAGCGTTGGTTCCCCAAACTATGTAGGCTTTGATTTTCTCATTGCACTATGAGGGTTTGTAGGCACAACATTGCGAAATTTTGGTGAGCCACCTTCCTCCATCTTCTTCCATTTCTTCTTTCTCTCTGGTCCACCCAGATCCTCTTTTTTCCTGGTTCCATAAACTACGGAGCTCTAACTTCCTCATTGCACTATGACGGTACATAGGCACGGGGTCCCCAATCCTCCGTGAGCACGTTCTTGCTATCTCTTTCTTTTTCTTTCCCATCTTTCTTTTATCTAGAAGCCTTTAGATAGATAACCCATCCAAGCTTAGAAGCAAGTGAAATGGGTCCCGTTGGGTACGACAGGTGATTAAGGTGCTAGTACCTTCCTTTCGCATAACTGACCCCCTTTCCCGTTTCTCTTCTCTTGGGTTTTATCAATATTTTCCCTGTAGTTTGGGACTAAATAAAGTTCGGTGGCGACTCTGTTTTATCTTTGAGTGTGGGATTCACTCAAGCATAATCTCGCTAGCTTCAACTGGCGACTCTTCTAGGGAGTTCTTGCACTTACAAGTTGGGGTCTCACCTAGTTTTGTTTGCTTTTCTTGCTTTTTTGGGTGTTTATATTTATGCTTTGCTTTCTTTATCTTTATGTTATTTACTGCATTTCTTTACTGCTTTAAATATTCATATGCTGCATATTATGGATATCTGCTATATTATGCTGTTGTTGGGATGGGTAGACATTATTGGAGAGATAAGTCTTAACACCAGGCTTGAGCATACACATAGGATATAACGTGGATAGTCGTGACGCCTGCGTCTTGCACATTGGGTTATCATGAGAGCCACGTTCCAGATCGTGATTCGCTTGAGAATACTTCCGTCCTACGAGAATTCTCTACGGCAGGGGGTTTTCACTTGAGTCCTATGGTTTGGGAGACCTTTCTAGGGACCACCTTGTTGTGTCTAGATCATACCAGTAAGAGGGATATTGGGTTTTTGTAGGAAACCAAGACTCTTTATACCTTTCGCTCTCTCTCACGCACGTCATATTTTTGCACCGACACATAATTATATGTAGATATCCAGCTTGTGCTGATTCGATTGTTTATATTGTGATTAGCTTCACGATCCTTGTGTTACATACCATTTCATCATAACAATTATAATTTTGCACATGCATTTAAAACTTTATTTTTGCATACTTTATGTTGTGGTGAGAATTAGATATCAAGCTATTGATTAACTTGAATAACAAATCTTTAAATATTCACCACCGTGCTTTGATTTATCCAAAGGAAAGGGTAAAGATCGAAGAAAACCATAAGTGCACTACATAACAATGAAGCTAAGATATCAGGGGTTGGTTATACTAAGGGAAGGTATTAGCACCCTAAGTATCTGTAGTACTCTACAGGAGCCTCTTGTTAGTATTTGTGTTTTTGCTAATGTTTGTCTGCTAATGGTTATGTGCTAAGGTAAAGGTGCTAGAGGTAAAGACCTATGGGTATGTACACTAAGTATGTTTGCCAAGATGTCGCATCTTGTGCCTACATATCCTAACAAGGATGGAATCAGAGCAACCGTAGTTCTCCTAACTAGGGTGAAAGAACTCTTGACTATGGTCAAGGTTCCAAGGGGAATAAGTATTCATAACAATGATACTTATATAGAGTTAATAAACTCTCTAAGTCTAAGTTGAAAGACCTAACTGGGGATTGACTTTTGACAAAAAGTCTAAAAGGTGAGTACCCATAACCATGGTACAAACATAGAGTTTAACAAACTCTAGACCTAAACTCTAAGTTATAGGGCTCCTAACAAGGTATGCTAGAGTTTTTTTACTGTAACAAAGTCAAAGACTAAATTAAAACTACTACTGACTCTAACAAGGTCAAAGGGAGGCTAAAAGAATAATGAGCTATCTATGACATTAATTCAATAGAGAGACTTTCCTTTGGACTTAGGAACACAAGGTAACTTTTTAGGATGAGAGATAACAAGCTACATCACTTGGGGAAACTTAACAAGCTTCAAGCATACATATATATTCATTCAAACATGATGAAGACATAAAATCATGGTAACAAGTAGAAAAGGATAAGTATATGACAACATCAAGAAAAGCCTTGATAAAGTCAATAGATGACAAGGTTACAACCAAGCATCCGTCTTTAGTGGTTAGAATCAAAACCAATGGTTACAACCAAAAGGTAAACGTAGATGTTACAACATATAAAATATCATGAAATAAGGTTCTTACAAGACCAAATATCAAAGATGACAATTTGAAGTACAAACAATCATATATAAGTCAAAACATTACTTATCACGATGTAGATAGAAACTCAAAATCAACATGCAAAAATTATGACAATATTTAAAGCATGGATATCAAACCAAAGCACGACAAAGGTAACAACCAAAATATCTTTGAATAAGAGTGAGACATGTGTGATAACAACTTGTGGGTTGAAGTGTAAACATTCAAGGAATAACTTGTAGGCATCAAGATCATATCATATGAGTGACAAAAGTTCTTGGAGACAATATGGAGGTGAGATGATCATGTTAAACAAGTAGGTAACAACCAACATGTAAAAGAGTTCAATCATGGTCTTTGAGTAAGATGAGAAATAATCACAGGGATTGATTCATACAAACATGCATACTAAACATCTTTCAAAGCAAAACAACAAGTATCTAAGAACACTTAAGGCATGGTATGAGAAACATAAAGCACATGTTCATTCAAATCACTTGATCATAGAAGAGAATCACATGTTAAGGGCAAGATAACAACCAAGGTCTAAGGAGATTCAAACATGTATTCACATATGAACTTGAACTTGAAAAAAGTAATAACAACCAAGGTCTCAGGAGATTCAAACATGTATTCACATATGAACTTGAACTTGAAAAAAGTAATAACAACCATGTAACAACTGTCGCACCCTAATTTTTGACCTCAAAATCCCACCTCCATCGTGCATTTTTTCTTTGTGTATTGTCTTTTACTGTTGTACGCATGTTTATTACGGATGACCAGTTTGCGCAGGTGCAACATAGATCCTTATAGTCAAGTACTTCAAGGTGTGACCATTGGATTATAAAGATCCTGGGATTATTCTATTGGTCGTCTCCTCAAAGATTTTTCAGGAGTTTCATTCTTTGCCCCGGAGGGTATGGTTCGATATCAAGTTACATCATTATTTTTATGATTTCATAAGGATGTGTCATCATTATGAGAGAGAGTTTGGCTCTGTTGATGAGTTAATACAGAAAGTATTGGATAAGAATCACGAATGAAGTTTGGCTAATATATTGTCAAGGCAAAGTTTAAACTTTAAGTTGCATTGGAGTTCATCTAAAGGTGCACAACTCGGGAGTTTCAGCAAAGACCATAGAAAGTTCATTTTACAGGCTAAAGTTCAAGATTCATGTTTGGTTAATAAATTTGGATTAAATGTCGAAATCTAGCTCAAATTCAATACAAGTTTTCCTGATAGCAAAATAGCCTTGTGTTCACCGAGTTTCCAAGATTAAGCCAAGCATAAGAAGGTCTAGGAGAGTAACTTAGATTTAAGGGCTTGCACCATTTTCAATCACCTTGAGTTCTATTTAAAACATACCAATGTTGAAATTTATAAGAAGAATTGTAATTCAAGCATAATTATGGGAACTTCAGACACTAACATTCAAAGGTGCATCAATTGATCTCAAGACTCATGTTTATTCATGAAAGTTAAATTGGGATTACTTCCCAAAGGCGTATACTAGGATGGACTCTATTGGGCAGTCCACTACATGTCATAACGTTTTTACTTTCGAAGACTCCAGGCACCTTTCTAAAATTCAAAAACGAGCATCCGATGCACATGGGATTTAATTGTAGAAGTCTTTGAATTCAAATTAAGTCGAAGCATTCGAAATATGCCAAAAGGTTTACAAAATCCATCACAAGGCCATATATGAATTCATAATAATATTATCCATTAACCTTAATTCAATAGTGTTACAAGGAGACGTTTTGTTCAGAATACAAGAAGGGATACAAGTTATGAAGCATCACAAAGGATGCTTCATTATGACTACTCACACTAGAGCTAGGCACAACATGAGCAATAGTTTCACGACTAGAATAACACAGGATTGGCCTCCATCATTGCTTGATTCTTGGCTGGGTTCTTTGTTGCCTTTTGTCTAATCACTCTGTAACATTTTTTGTCGTGGAGATTGTAGGCTGGACGACACACTTCCGACGACAACAGGACCATCAAGCTTATGTCCCTATGCAACCAGAAACAATCTGCGTCATCAAGTTAATCAGACAGGAAGCCATAGAACATCTCACATAAATCTAAGGGTAACAATAGTCATCAAATGTTACCTTATTTTTGAAAGAATTTATAAGTTAAGGATTATTCATAATGAAGACAATGCCTAAGACCGAAAATCAAGAGTTGGTTTGCTAATGGGTATAAGAGAGAAAACTCGGTCTAACTAAACTTCTTGATGCTGCTGAAGACATTGTAGCTATCGGTGCTTTGTTGTTACTTTTCTCTTGTCTCCAGAAGCTACGACCACCAAGAAGTCTCTTCCGGATCAATACCCACCGTAACCCACTTCCTTTTGCATTACGCTCATATCTCATTGTGATCCTGCAAGAAAGTAAAGCACAAGATTATCATCATTCCTTGAAGGAACATGAAGGGCAATATCAGCACAAATATCAGAGGACAAGTGGTGATGCGTTTTCTACCAAATTCTGCTTAGTTTACTACTGCGGCTTTCCGCACCCTGCTATCGCTGCTTCCTCCTTGTCCCGTTTTTTTACCTGCAAGTGCCATTTCAAACTATTAAAAGCCTACAGTAATCTTCAACATCGCACAGTAAAGTCAAAGGAAGCGACATCTTGAACATAGTACTGACACCCTTATGACTTGGATGCAACGACCGAGTTAGGTTTTGCTGCTAAATGTTTTGGTATGCATCTCATTGGAGTTGCAACGAGTATCCCACCATCAACCTTCAGCGCAAGAACGTATATCACAACAACAATGATCTAATTAACAACTGTAAGATAAGAGAATCAGAACCAAGTCAATAGAAAGTTCTAAGGCATAACCTTAATCACAACAGTAGAAGAAGAGGAAGATGTCGGTTGAATCAAGAACGAGGCTCATATTTTCTTACCATGTTCAAACAGTTATGTACAGGGTGCCAGAAGTGGTGTCTCTACCTTCAAAGGGTTTCCTGACATAATTGGAGTCGCCCGTACGGTTTTGTTCGGTCACTGAGAAGTCAATTTCACCATTTTTTTAGTTTGCACGTTTACTCTGAGTGGTTTGTCCTCATGGATGACTATGAACGGATAGGCCGCCGCACCTCTAGGGATCTGCAATCACACATTAACTGTTCAACCATAACTTGAAATCCCACGACACTTTATTACGGAAGAGAATCATTGAAGTGCATATTTGATGTAAGGACCATTAATAACCTGTCAATGATTACGAAAGAAACTGCATGGATGGAATTGATAAGAAAGCAATTCATTGCACGAGAAGGTAAACACATACCAGTTCGAACCGGAGGAGTAGAGACTGAGCTTGGAAAGAACAACATACACTTGAGATTGTTACCCTGCAGCACCAGTTTTTTCTTGAAGTTTCTCCAAAACATCGAGCACGAATTCCCCTCTGGGCTTCTAATTCATCAGTTGGCCCAAATTGTAACAACCCAATTTTTCAATAAGTGATTAATTGTGCTAATTAATTGGTTTATGTGATTTATCTGATTTAAATAAATTATTGGATTTATTTAAATGAGTTAATGGATTTAATTAATGTATTCTACTTGGTAGAATAATGTGGATTTATTAGATATTCTCTAATTAATGATAAAATGAGATATTTTGTGAGAAATGAATTGATAGATATTTTTGAGAGAAGAATTATGATGGAAAGAAAATAGAAGGATATATAAGGGAAATTGGAGAGAAAAGAAAAGAGATAGAAACATAAGAGAAAGAAAGAAAGAAAAGGAGAGAAAGAATAGAGAAAGAGGAGAAGAGAGAAGAGAAGAGGGAAACTTGGAGAAATTATCAAGAATCAACTTCAAGCTTCAATCCAATCAAGGTAAGGGTGAGAAACATTATTATTTGATCAATGTGTATGATTATGTATGAATTGTGTTGGATTTGTTGGTAGTTTTCTCTATTTTCCATTTCTAGGGCAAAGAGTTAAATCAATAGAATCGAGTTTTGAACGGTTAGAATTCAAAATAAATTGCATAGTTTAGTCGGGTAATGTTTAGCCGTGATTATTGGATTTCGTTTGATTGAATTTGGTTGAGTTTGTGAGTTTTGACATTTTTGGATAATTGAGGGTTTGAGATTTGAGTGAAAATCGGACGTCGTAGAAATCATGTTTAATGGTTCTAATTCACTGCTATATGTTAGGTGAGTATGAGTATGTGTTTGTTTCGAAAAAAAGAATTGAATCGGTCGGATTTTCGAGCAAAAATGCAAAATCCTGTAGCCGTGTTTAGGCAAAATTCTGATTTTTCGGAAAACTTCGAAAATTCATAACTCTTGAATCGTAAGTCGGTTTTGACCCTCGTTCGAAGCGTTGGTAAGTTAATGAGATTGTCTTTCTAGAAAAAATGGCTTTGAGGCCTGTACCTAGTTCAATTATAGCAGAAAATTGAAAACATATTGTTATGTTGATTTTTACCGTCGCGAATGTGTGTGATTGATGTGTTATTGTGCAGAATACTTTTGTTATATAACGTATAGCTTGTGCATGTTGTGATATGATATGCTGTGGGTAGCCGTATGACGTGAATCCTAGATGGTGGAATCGATTATGAAATATAGTCTTTTGACAAATATATGCATATTGTTTGTATGTGAAGAATGCATGAGAACATATTGTGAATATGTGTGCATTGCTTGATAAATGTGGTAATGATATTGAAGTGTAAATGCATATTGATTGTATGCGATGTTGTGAATGCATGAGAACATATTGTGAATATGTGTGCGTTGTTTGAAAAGGTAATGAGGTTGAATTATGAATGCATATTTGTTGTATCCGATTATTGTGAATTAATGTATGGGAGCATATTGTAAGATATGCGTGCATTGTTTGACAAATATGTTGATGAAGAGTATGAATACTTGATTATATGATATGTTGTATGTGCAATCTTGTTTAATTCTTGAAGGGAGGAATTATGTGAATGCATGGGATTAAGACGTGTGATCGGTCTTAAGTGCATTTTGTTGTTGATTGCATATGCATCATTTAGTAAAGAGGCAATGTTTGCTAGTTTCGTGGAGACTAGTGGCTTGTCCCAAACCTAGAAGGGTGGGTTTGAAAGCTTAGGGAACGGGCTTTTGTTGTTATCGGTCTAGAAAGGTGGACCCGGTTTAAGTGTAAAAACCGAAAAATGATAACAAGTGTTGGTACCACATGGCATGAGTTGCATTGAGTTGCATTGAGTCTCATGTAATGAATATATGATTGTTGTATGAAGTTATGCATAGGTGTATGTACATGACTTGTGTAATTGTGAACTATGGATATGTTTGATGATTGTCCATATTTGCCTATGTATATATGCTTTGTGAAGTATATGATGAGTTATGATGAAGTATGGTGAGAATGGTGGAATATGCGTATGTGCATTACTTGTGTAATTGAGAGTTGTGAATATGTGATCATTGTATGAAAGTATGCTTATGAACATGAATTGTTGATTTGAGAATTGTAAATGTGTAATTATGAATTAGTGAGTAAACATAATATGTGTATGTTTATGTGGAATGTTGAGATTTATGGATACGTGCATGATGAATATGCTTGGTGATTATCCATATTTGATTATATATATGTTGTATTGTACATGATGAGTTATAATGAATTGTGGTGAGAAAATGTGGAATATATGTATTTTGTGCTTGTGTATTTGTGTATATATAATTATATGCATTATTATTATGATAATATTTCTCACCCTTCTGCTGGAATGATGTCCTACATGACATCGTGCAGGTATCAAGGAGTAGTATTGCTCGTAGTTACGAGGTCGCTTTTGGTGTAGCCGTTTAGTGATTTAATTATGTTGGGTCGAGTCATGCTTTGGTCATGTAACACTGGGATCGCTTGGGTTGTGTTTAAGATATACATTATGTACTCTATAAATGTGTTTATATCCATTGGAATATTATGATGTTGGCCTTAGTGCCTAAGTGATGTTGTTTTATGTGATAAAAACAAATGTTTCTTTTATGAAAATTGTGGTATAATTGAATCCGCTGCTACATGCAAAGTGAAGTTTTGTAAAGTATAATTTTATATTGAAATAGTAATGAGCATGACAGGTGGTTTTGATATTTTGAAAGTTATGTGTAATGCCCTTTTGTAAATGCATGAAAATTTACTCTAATTATTCATATATTATCCGTGGGGTTTAGAAGGGTGTTACACAAATGATTGCTACTTGTACCTGCCAAATCAAAATCTCAAATTAGCAAAGTCAATCAGGAATATTCCACAAGAAGATTCGGATACCCCAATCCAAATCCCAAACATTGAATGTGGACAGATTTGATTCACATATCAGATTGAGATTTCATTAACAGACATTTAACGAGATTGGGCGAGAGAGGAAAGTTTTCAAATCTTGACCAAACAGGAATAAAAGGTCTTAATACAAGCAATCAAAACTTCAATTAGAGTTTTAAAGATCCAAAGCCCAAAATCGCTTATAAAAAGGGGGATTTAAATCGAAGAACACACTTTTTGGGAAGAAATCCGAAACTCAGCGAAAAAATCACGAAAACCCTAGAACTACCGAAAAACTGAACATAGAAAACTCAAGAAGCTGGAAAGAAGAAACTTATCTCTCTGACAGTTGAAACCCCCCACAAGCCTCCGCAGATCCAAATTTGCGAAGCGCTCACCTTCGTCATCTCCGGCGCCGCCGTCACCAGCCGTTGGTAAAACTCCACTATTCGTAACAATCCTTGAACATCTGATCGTTTTTTTTATGTTGCAGGTTTACAAGGGATCAGAGTCATAGTAGGGTGATGGATTAATGATGGAAATGAACGGGAGAGGAGACCGGATGAGAGAAAACTGGGGATTAGGGTTTCCCTTCGCGATTTTGGGGGGGGGGGGGGGGGGGGGCTTTCCGTGTTCCTTTCCATTTTTCTTTTTCTGTTGTTATTCCTGTGATGTAATTACCACTAATCACACACTAACCACACACACCCACTAACCCCGTTAACCGTTAATATCTTTTTTACTTATTTATTTTAAACCTAATCATCACCCTTTTTTTAAATTAATTAGTTAATTAATAATCTTTTCTCTAATCAGTTTTTTTTAAATAACTAAAACCTTTTAACCATTTTAATTAATCACTATATTTGAGTTTTATTTTACTTTAAAAATAATTTGGTAACTTCTTATTAGATAATGATATATTGATAATAAAAAACCTATTTTAAATAGCTTTTTATTTATTAATAATAACAACCTATTTGATAAGGAACTTTTATAATATACTTTTTTATTAATTAATAATATAATAACCAAAATCCCTTTTATTTAAACTTATTTAACATTTAAAACAATTTCAAAATAACCCCTTTCTTAATTTAAAAACTTTTGTCTAATAATTAAACCTTTTTTGAAAAACAATTTATTTTCTTCCAATCTAATCAACTCCAAGTCTTTTATTAAACCTTACCGTTAGCATTTTCATAAAAATCAAATTCAACTAAAACCAATTTTATAATCAATCTCAACAATTAATCTATTTTTCCTAAAATCAATTCGCAAATTATAATGCAACTCTTAAAATCAACCTCACTAATAAATTCACCTAATTCAATTTAACCAATTAAAATCAATCAACAGCGTAAAATATAACCTAACCGTGCACTTCACGACACATTCACTCACCTACACCTTAGCGCTTTCATGCGTGTGTATGGTTTTACTTATTCGTTCTTTTATTTCCGTAATTTACCTTACAGTAATTTACATTACCGTCATTTATTATTATCGCATCGCATTCCGTCCAAAGGAAAAACCTACACATGATTCAACAATCGTGTGTAGTGCACATCATTTGCATCACATTCCCCATGATCCTTGATCCCATTCAAGTTTATCTCTAAGTTAGATCCTACCCCATAGGAAGGACTCTTTTACAACTTAGAACAAACAAAACAATACAACTCAATACAAATATTCAAACACAATAGAGAAATAGATGTTAATCATCTTAAGCGAGATCGAATCTCCACTCCACATTAATACAATCAATACCATAGGAACTTTGCCTTAAGAGAGATAGAGGCGTACCTCGTCGATCCCTATCCGAGTACTTGAGCCCTTCTCTTAAGATGATGCAAAGACTATTCTCCTACAATTTTTGGCGGTTAAATCTCTCTTAAAATGACAACGCATCTCTTCTCCTAAAACCAATCAAACAACTACCCTAAACCCGTAGGAACTTTGACCACAGTCAAAGAACTCCTCAAACCCTTTAAGGGAACTACAAATACTCTGATTCCACTCCCGTAAGGATATGTAGGCATAAGATGTGATATCTTATCGAGTATACTTAGAAATAAACCCCTAGGTCTCTTAACCTTTAAGCAGATAAAAAAACTTAGCAATAAACAAACATAAAACAAGAGGTTCCTGTAGAGTACTACAGAAACTTAGGATGCTAGTACCTTCCCTAAGTTTAACCAACTCCCAAACCTAAAACACTCTAAACCTTGCATTTGCATTGCATTGTGGGAATTTCGATCTTTATCCCTTCCTTTGGACAAATCAAAGTTCGGTTGCAAAATGAATTAAAGATTCAAACTAATCAATAGTTTGGTATCCGATTTTCACCGCGACAGAAATGGCGACTTCACTAGGGAGAATCAGTGGGTTTCCCTACCTTGCTTTACTTGTTTATTGCTTTATATATTTACCTACTTGTTTATTTGTTTGTGTCCTTTATTTCTTTTGGGCTCTTATCCTTGAGTGGTGAGACAAAGTCCTACACCTGGACTTGAGAGAAATTAAGATAGGATGGTGATATATTCGATGAGGCTTATAGGGAGTGAGTCCCGACTAAGTTGACTTGAGAATCCCGCTTAGTTGAGACCCTTTTGAAAATAGTTTGGTTGAACGAGTTTAGTCGTGAAAACTTTTACTATTCTCAATTGGAGTCCATGATACTAAGGACCGTAGTTACCTTTAACCCCACTTTGGCCTTTTTTAGGACGTAGTGCGAGACCATGAGGGAGTACACCCGAAATAGTGCTACGCGATGCTACAATCAAAAGAAGTTCTCTTGAGAATATTATTAACCCCCGAGTTAGTTGGGAAGTTGATAATATCCGATAGATGGACTAATGACTTTGGGACCTCCTTAGAACCTTGTTCTGCAGGTACCATCCACCTCTAGTCCTTGTCCTTTGGGAATGGGTATACCCTTTGCTCCATGCTCGTTGCAAACCTAGGACTTTTGTTTGTCTTTGTGTGCCCTTATGTGCTTACTTGTGTTTGTTGCATTCATGTAGCATTATACTACATTGGACTTCATGGGACTTACCCTTTATTTATGAACATTGTAGGACATTATGGATAGAAAAAATACTCTAAAATATACTTTTAAGAGTCCCAAATTGGATGACCTAAGAGAGTTGGGAGCTTTGATTGAAGACCAAGAGAAGTTCAAGGGTAAATATGGGAAGTTACTATCTCTGTTGAGGCGTAAGGCAAATGAAGACCTCCTTTCCGCCCTATTACAATTCTATGATCCAATATATCACTGCTTTACTTTTCCAGATTATCAGTTGTTTCCAACTTTGGAAGAATACTCCTTTTTGTTAGGTCTGCCTATTCTAGAAGAATCTCCTTTTCCTTTCTTAGAAAAGGACCCCGAAGAAAGAGACATCGCTAAGGCCCTTTATCTCAAGGTATCCGACGTTAAGGCCAACATGGTTGTTAAAGTGGGAATTTTAGTTTGACTACAAATTTTTTATTCGAGAAGGCTTCATTTTATACTGATTTTACAAACAAGGCTCCATTCGAGGCAATCTTCGCCTTACTTGTCTATGGGGTGTTTCTATTTCCAAGTTTTGAGGGGTTCGTTGACCTTAATGCAATTAAGATCTTCACGAAGAACAATCCAGTGCCGACTCTATTGGGTAACACATATCACTCCATACATCTCTGAAACCATCGTGGTGGAGGAATGATTACATGTTGTGTGCCCTTATTATACAAATGGTTCCTTACCCACTTGCCCAAATACGTATCCTTTTGGCATCTTAATGACAAGCGTTGGTCAGAAAGGATTATGGCTTTGACTCATTCTGACATTGATTGGTATAGCCGTGAGTATGATGGGATTCTAATCATTGATGGATGTAGAGACTTCACTAATATACCATTACCCAGCTTTGGTGGAGGGGTCAGTTATAACCCAGTTTTAGCTCGCCGACAGTTGGGATATCCGTTGAAGGAACCGCCTAAGGGCATACAAGTTGAGAGTGTTTTCTTCGAGGATAATCAAGACCTCCGAGAGAAGATTGTGGAAGCTTGGAAACATTTGCATAAGAAAGATAGGAATAGTTTGGGAAAGCCCAACTGTGTGTCTTTAGAACCATATCTTCAGTGGGTAAGGAATAGGGCGATCAAGTTGAGGATGCCTTACTCTCGTCAAGACCGTATACCTCCGAGAAGAGAGCCCACTTATGTTTTTATGTCCGAAACTGAGAAGTTAGAAGTTGCTTTGAAGAAGTCGCAACATGAGTTAGAGTCATGGAAGAACAAATATCCAGTGTCTGTTGCAGAGATTGACGAACTCCAGAAGTAGCTACAGTTGAAGGATGAAGAGTTACTCCCCTGCAAGAAGAGGAAAGTCATGGAGAATTTATTTTTCTCCGACCCACAATACGCTATTTGGAAATTGATTGTGGACAACCTTATCCGTGAGAAGACACAATTAGAAGAGCAGCTCAAGCAGCAGAATTTGAAATTTCCTTAGTGTTTTTACTAGCTTTTATTTAACTTTTATTTGGGACTTTTAAAAGCAATTATTTGTATTCCGTTTCAAAATTAATAAAAAAACGTTTTCTTTTACCACAATGTTTATAAATAGTTAGGATCCCATGAAGTCCTACTCATCTTGCATTGCATTCTTTCTTTATTCATCTCAAGAAACTCAATTTTATTTCTCAGGTATTGTAACCATGGATTTCAAAAGAGAATCATTGAAGTACACTTTCCAGAGTCCTAACATTGAAAGCTTGAGAGAACTAGCAGATCTAATCGAGAACCGTTATGCCTTCGCAACAGAGTATGGGGAAGTCTTCCGTTTTCTCGAACTCAAGATGAAAAGAGGGCAGTTGGAGACCCTGGTTCAGTTTTTTGATCCATTGTACCATTGTTTCACTTTTCTGGATTACCAGTTGATGCCGACTCTGGAAGAGTATTCTGATTTCCTGAGGATGCCCATGACAACCCGACCTATATTCACCGGCCAGGAGGACGTGCCCAGTCACCAAGAGATTACAAACGCTACTCATCTCAGCCTAGCAGATGTTCAAGCGCACTTGACCACCAAGGAAGGAGTCCTGGGATTCCCAGCTGATTTCTTGATCGAAAAAGTCTGTTACCATGCTGAAAGGAAGGAGGTCCTTATCATGGAAGCTACCTTTGCTTTCTTGGTTTATGGGATCTTCTGGTTCCCAAAGGTTGATGATTTTGTTGACATGGATGAAATTAAATTGTTCATACTCAAGAATCCCGTTCCCACCTTGCTAGCTGACACATACTATTCAATCCACTCGAAGAACGCTGAAGGAGGAGGACATATCGTTTGTTGTACCACTCTGTTGTATTCATGGTTCATTGCTCGCCTAACTCGCTGTTGCGCCCCAAAATTTGCTCAACATCTTTTACCTGGTTTATCTTTCATTGCCTTATCATTTGCATAAATCTATCATTTGCATATCATGGCATATCATTCATCCAACAGGGGATCAAGTGTGTTTTGTCAAGAGAAGCCTAGCAAAGAGGTCTCACTCAAGATTGAGGAATGGTCAAAGTCATCAAAAGGTGGTTTGAGTGCCTAAGGGTTTAGATGTTTGAGTATGAATCTTCTCCAAATTTGAGGATCAACTGAGGACCATCAATGGGATGTGAAGCATGAAGTGTGAATATGAGATGTGTATAGAGCTCATGGAGTTCCTAGAGAGCCATGATGGAGCTAAATCAAGTCATTGTGTCAAGTGCAAGAGCCACAGTTAAGGTGCAAGCAATTAGGGTTTCATCTGGATCGACCCTAGGTCAATTATGCAATTGAAGAGCATCCAAGCTACTTTGAGGTCATGGAGTTCATGAAATTATGTGATAAGACATTTGTGGTGTTGTGTCAAGATCAAATCAAGAAGAATCAAGAATGTGGGAAGTTGCTAAATTAGGGTTTCAGTGCAAATTACCCTCTTTAGTGCCTAACTTCAAGGCCACATAAGTCAAGATACAAGTTTCAAATGGATATTTAGCGAACATGAAACTTTTAGATCATCTCAATACCTTTAATTTTAGTACTAGAAGTCCTCAAGGGGATTTATAGAACTCAAGTTATGGTCCAGACAAGTTATAGGTCCTCAGATGCTTCTGAAATTTGTCTGTGAAAGTCATCTGACTTCAAAGCTATTTTTAACCTTGAAGGAGGTTTCACCTGAACTTTTGGTCAACATGAAAGTTGTTCCTCATGATCTTATCTTTCTAAATTGTACTATAAGTCTTCCATCTGATTTGTATAACTCAAGTTATGAGGTTTACAAGTCAGGGGTATTTTGGGAAAGTGAGATTATAGGTCATTTTCAAGCATAGGCCAAAATCTCCAGCTTGCAGTTGTCAAATTCAATTTTGTTCAACATGAAAGTTGTTCAAAATGGGGTTTTTAGGCTAGTCAAGAGGTCATGATGGATTGGTTGAGCTCATAGAAAAACTTGGTTTGAAATGGTTTGAATAAAGGAGGTTTTCGAATGATTCAAAGTTGAAAAATTCAAAATTATTGGTTATGTGACCCAAACAAGCCAAATGAGTACTTGATTTGATAAGAAATCATGTTTTGGAAACATTGGTTCTTTTAGATTTTTCAATTGACCCTTGATTCATGAGCTTTTCACTTGTTTCTTCACACTTAAGCAACTTCATGGCAATTTGTTCACCAAGGCAATGTGGAGTTTCTCTTTGGTCTGAATACACTCCAAAGGTGTTATGCAAGTGGTTTAAAGCTTCTAAGGCAAGCTGTTTGAGCATTTTTCGTGCACTTGCCATGTGAAAATTTTGGAGAGGTTGGAGTTTTTGGATCACCCAATTTGGGCCTGGGCTTGGACTCTAGAAGGTCCCAAACGGTTCTATAAATGTTCAGAAGAAGATTTGAGCAAGGGTTGGTGATTATTGGAAGCAGAGCAGAGAGATTGATCTTGGAATTTTGGAGCTCCAACTCAAAATCGTATTTGAGATTCAGAGAGGTTTTAGATCAAATTGAAGTTGCAAGAGGTTTCTATCATCATCAGTGAACGATTCTGAAAGTTCTTGGAGCAAAGATCGAGTCAGAATCATATCCATTTGAAGCTTGAAACAAGGTTAGTATAATTCAAAATTCCTCTTGATCTAGGGAGATGTAGTCCATATTATGCATGTGGTTAGGTTCCTTGTGACTTGTAGAACGATTTAGGATCCATTTGTTAGCATTTGGTGATGATCAAGAAGGTGTCATGATTTCTGTTTGGATTCAGTTATGGTTGATCTTGAGGAATCAATGCAATTGTAATAGCTTAAGATGATCAGTGTAACTTGAGGAAGACATCTTTACCTTTAGTTTAGGCTTTGGTGACATTCAATAATTTGATATAATTTAGATCTGGTATCGGTTTTGAAAATGCATAAGGATTTAGGAAATTCTAAGCTCATAATCGTGATCAGCATCAAATTTGGAGTGAGATTGGTATGAGATTTGGAGTTTTTGATAACCTGCAACCACCTGCTCGCCGGAGAAGACGACCGAAGGTCTTCTCCGGCCACCTGAACAGAGTTTCCTCCATCTGAAGATTTGAATGGAGAAGATGATGATTGAACCGTTGGATCTGCGTGGAAACAAGACTTTGTAATCCAATCTAGTGGCTGTGACTTATTTGTTTTGCTGACTTTGACTAGAGTGAAACGCAGTCGTTTCACTAATGCGCTGGCACAATCCTGAGCGCTAGATCCCTTGACTGGTCTCCTCATCCAACGCCCAGTGTTTTATTCTGAGTTTTTTATTTCTTTTATTTGATTTGAATTATTTTAAATGCATTATTGATTCTAAAAATCACAATAATTCCAATTTTGATCCAAAAAATATTTTAAAAATACCTCCATGATCTTGAGAGAATTTTTGATTTTCTGAAATCAATAAAATGCATTTTTCATTTTAATTTGATTTTTCTTATTTTTGTTAATTCTTTTAATTTTGCATAATTGACCATCTGTTTTGTAGAATTTAGTTCTTCCAATTGGTGTTGAGTTTGGCTTTGAGTTTGGCTTAGAAGTTGATTTAGGCTTCAATCTTTTTGCATTAGTTTGTTCAAACATGTATGTTCCCCTAGGAATTTTATTAGAATTTTTCAATTTCATTTCCTATTTTAGTTGTATTTTGCAATTGGCTTGTATTTTGTGGTTTCCTCTCTTGAGTGCTTTGGTTTGTTTGGCTTGGTTGGTTGCTTTGGAGTGGGTTTAAGCTTGAGTTCTTTTTGGTGGAGCTTCTGGTTTCATTAAAGATGCTTGGGATTGAAGATTGGAGCTTGGAGTTGAAGGCTTTTCCTCTTGTGGAGCTTTTGTTTAGGAGCTTAGGAAATTAGGGTTTTAGGAAGTGCCTTAGACCTAGTTTTGATTCTTTCTTCAAACATGGAGTGCATTGTTGGCCTCTATTCCATCCAATGACATAAAGTCCTCCTTGGGAAACTCCATCTCTCCTTAGGAGGGATGAATGGTATTCCCAAGTGAGTAGAACTTTGAGGATACCTTTCATTTGCAATGTTGAGTTCTTAGTGATTTCCTTTGGTTGTCATTATGTTTCTTAACATTATAACTTGATCTTGATGATTAATCCTCCTCTTGGAGTGTGCTTGCTAGAGCTTAGAGATTGAAGATTGATGAGGTTTGAAGCTAGAAGCTTGCTTGAAGATGAAGCTTTGGCTGTCAACTTTGTTGTCTATCCAACTTTGCTGTCTTTTCAACTGTGTTGTTTAGAGCTTGAAGTTGTTGTCTGTAGAAGTTGTTGCTGCTTGGGCTGCCTCCTCTGTGTTTTCTGTTTTTCTCTGTATTATTTGCTTGCTTGTGTTGATTATCTCTAGGTTTGAGGTGGAGCTTGTCTCCTCTTGCCTGTTGTCTTCTCCCTTGCCTCTCTGGTACTGTTGCATGGCATGCATATTTACTGTTTATTGTTCACTGTTTACTGTTTACTATAATTGCTTGCTGTCTTTTGCTGTTTATCCCCTAGGATCTCTGATTTCCTCTGCGTAAGAGGAAATTATGACAGACATTAGGTTTTTGACCCATGTATGATAACATTAGGTTAGTTTCCCTTTCAACCATAGGCTTTTTAGAGCGTCTCTCTCTTCTCATCTCAAAACAATTCAAAAACACAGTAATAAGGATAACGCGTGCTGTACGCTACAAGCCTTAAGCTATTTGAGAAAAGGTTGCTGGAGGGTCACTCTCCAGTAATTTAACTGCTTAGTATGGTACCCTTAGGGTGACATGCGACATAGTCACTCTCAGATCACAAGTCTTTAGTGCAGTACAAGTTGCAAACAGACTAAAAAACATTTCTTTCATGAAAAACTTAAACAAACATTCAAACTCTGTTTTTGTCCTCTTGGACCCTTAATCAGGAAAACCCTTTTCAGAAGGAGATAAAAAAATGTCAGACAAGCTTGTGTCTTTCGTAGCCCGAACTACGTTTGCTCTGATCTTTCATGCCGTATGAAAGTACGTAGGCACGAGATGCGATATCTCGGCGAGAAACCTTCCCCCCTTAACCCGTAGTTAGGCGAACTACGTTGACTCTGATTTCTCGTTTCAGACGGGAATACGTAGGCATAAAGTGCGATACTTTGCCGAGTCATTTTCTTTTCTTTTTAACCCAGACCTTTAGAATAGATAGAATAACACACCCTTAGACAGAAAACAAGCGTGGATCCCGTCGAGTACGACGGACGTGAGGGGTGCTAATACCTTCCCCTTGCATAACCGACTCCCGAATCCAGGATTTGGTTGCGATGACCATTCCTTTCCCTCTTTGCGTAAGGTTTACTCTAAGCGTTTCCTTTCCTTCTTGTGGGATAAATAACGCACGGTGGCGACTCTTCTGTCATAGACGGTGCCGATTTTCGCAGTAGCGACAGCTGGCGACTCTGCTGGGGACTCCAACGGTTCCCTATGCGAGTCAATCCTAGCGCTTGTTTTCCTGTCTGGGGTTTTGTGTATTTATCTTTCTGTCTTTACTTTCAGTATTATATTATTGTTGTTATGCTGGGAAGAAGGTTAGATTGAGAGATAAGTCGGACCTGGGCTTGAGTTTGCACATAGACTTAGAAGTAGAGAGTAGTGGTTAGCCTGCTTGCTTAGCTCGCACCAACTAGCCGCGAAATCTGCACTCGGACGAGATTCTCTTTGATGCTTCTTGCCTGGCCCTTAGGGCTCGACAAGTTGTCTGACCCGAGGATTGTCGACTCTGGGGACCTATCAATTGGGATTCAGCTAAGTGAGGCCGCTTCAAGGGATGATGATGCCACACCTGGGTATTGTATCATCGCTCTTGAAAGTCTGTGACGTTGAACCCGCATAGGATACCGTACCTCGTATGTGAGTTAAGTACATACCTGTGAGGGGTAGGTAGGTCTGTTTGTAGGAAACCTTTGACCTCAGAGTACCTGGTTTATCTCTGTCAGTGAGATGTGGTTACAGGGTTCTCTTGAGTGGTTGGTTTGGTTTGAGGCGAAGATTTGATGGTTCTTAGGTTTCAGTACAGAGCAGCACAGTTCATCAGCATTGCACTTGATCTCCTGTTTGCATATGCATGTGCATTTTCATGTTTGCATTTCATTAACGTGTATTTATGTTGCAGGTGTGATCATTCCCCTCTGATCCTAGTGTATCTTCTGGCCAGATATGGAGTCCATGAAGAGGACAGTTGCTTATCGGTTGCATTCACCAGATATCAGTTCCTTGCTGGGATTAGTTGCTCTAGCAGATGAGAGAGTGAGGGCTGAGTTCAGAGTAGCTTATGGGAGATTGCTTAGTTTGTTGTACAAACCTTCAGCATTTGAGACGACTGGGGTGTATACTTTGATGCAGTTTTATGAGCCTCAGCTGAGATGCTTCCTGTTCCCCGACTATATTTTGGCACCCACTTTGGAGGAGTATTCTGTTATGTTGGGAGTTCCTGTGTTAGACCAGATGCCCTTTATACATGTTGATGCTGAGCCTGAGTTGGCTACACTTGCTGAGATTGTTAGTTTAGACGCTTCTGAGTTCCCTGGAGGTTTGGTCAAGTTGAACGGAGCTTATGGTTTTCACCTGTCTGTCTTGGTTGAGAAGGCTACACAATGCGCAAAGAGTGGATGTTGGGTTGCCTTCAGTGCCATTCTAGCTGTCTGCATCTATGGGATTGTCTTGTTTCCCAATGTGCCAAATTTTGTTGACTCAGATGCCTTCTTGATTCTTGCCTCGAAGAATCCAGTTCCTACTCTCTTGGGCGATGTTTATCATTCTATTCACTATAAGAATGAGAAACGTTGTGGCAAGAATGTTTCCTGCTGTCTTCCTCTTTTGTACAGGTGGTCCCAGGGACATCTTCCGAAGACAGGGCCTTTTGTTGATGCTGTTGATACTTTGGATTGGTCTTCCCGGTTGATGGGGATGTCTGCTGAGAACTTCATTTGGTTTGATCGGAGTATGCTTGGCACTGATATTATATATAGTTGCAGTGGCTTTCCGAATGTCCCTTTGATTGGACGGAAAGGCTGTATCAACTATAACCCTTCTCTGTTGGTGAGACAGTTTGGTTATGCCTTGAGAGATGCTCCTATTGAGGTTGAGATACAGGAATCTCTGTATCTCACGGTCTTAGTAGACGAGGCTGTTTTGATCAGGTTGAGACATGCATGGGCTAACATCCATAGGAGAGGGAAAGCTTTGCTTGGTCAGAGCAACAATAAAGCTTATGATCCTTATTTGGCTTGGATCCACGAGAGAGCTAGGATTTCCTTGATGTCATATCCTGCTGTGGAACCTTTGTATCTTCCAGTGATTGAGGTACCTACTTCGGTAGAGATTGAGAAGTATAACAAATTGTTGGCTGAAAATGAAGAATTGAAGAAATCCAATGATGAGTTAGAGAAAGAGATCTTCCAGTTGCGTCGTGGGAAGAATGAAGCTACCTACACGGTGAAGTAACAGACTGAGTTGATTAATAGGTTGGGTTCAGATTTGACTGAAGAGACCAACAAGAAGGAAAAAGTGGGAGTAGCCTTGAACGGTGTTAGCAAGGTGCTTGCTTCCAAGAAGGAACTCTTAAATAAAGCTTATTCCCGACTCGGCAAGTGGGAGACATTGTGGAATACCATTCTTACCAAGCGGAACAAGCGTGGGGATGAGCTGAAGCTGCAGATTGCCACGCTAGAGGCGCAAATTAGAGCCCAGGATGCAAAGATTGCTTAAGAGACATCACTTAGGAGCATTGTTGAGCTTAGAGTAAGTGACCTTGGCAAGGAGCTGAGAGGTTATGAATTGAAGGCCAGCTTCAAGAGATGCAGACTCGACGAGTGTTTTGGCGAAGGAACATGCAAGGACGACGCCAAAAAGCTGAGATCCACTGCTGAGCGACATGCATTACTGATACAGGAGCTAATCTCCAGACTAGGTCATTCGGAGACGTTGAGGATATTGGAAGATGTCAGAGCACGCCATTTGGCCTGATTTATCTTTGCTTTACTTTGTTATCTGTACTTGTATTTTGACCATCGCCAGGCTTGTTGGCCGAGGTCTCTTCAGCTGTGTTCAGTTGTATTCTTGTACTTTGCCTCTTGGCATTTGTCTATGTATGAGGATTTTCTGATTCTTGCTTGCTTGATTGGGACTCCATTGTCGTGATGGCCTTCTCTCTAAAACTAGAATCGGGGGGGGGGGGGGGGAAGATAACCTGTAGCATATTTATACATTTGCATCTGCATACTCATATTGCATGACCGGTATTTTTTGAATTTGTATCTTATTTCCCGCATCTCATAGGTTTCAGGATTGACAACCAGAGAACGCATCGTTATTCTACCAGGAACAACTGCAAGAAGATCATGGATCAAGTTCAAGTCGAGATGCCGGAAATTTGTGAGAAGTTGGCACTTTTCATGCAAGCAATGGAAACTGTGGTCAAGGGCCAGGAGAATCTCCAGACTCTGGTGCAACCGCTGCTGGTGCGGGCAAATGGAAATACTGATTATCACTCTATTGGAACTCCTCGCAGGGAGGATGGGATACCTACAATGGTCGTTCCCACAAGTGGTGGAGTTGGTGCCGGGGATGGCAATGGCAATGGAAATACTGGCGCTGGTGCTGGTAATGGTAACACTGGTATTGGTAACATTGGTACTGGAAATGCTAGAAATGGTGATGGGAATGTTGTTAACGACACTGGCAATGCTGGAGATGCTAATCAAGGGTTCGGTAACAACATTGGTTTTGGAAACAATAATCAAGGGTTTGGCATTGGTAATCATGATGGTAATTTTGGTTTCAACAACCAAGGGTATGGATACAGTGATGCTGGCTTTGGTAACATGAACAACAACGGTGTTGGGATGGTGCCTTTCAACACCGGTTACAGACTAGGTGGGGTCAACCAAGGATTCAGAAACAGAGGACGGGATCCTAATTTCAATCAACAGGGATATGGCCGTAACGCTGGTTACGAGGGATATGGCAATGAGAATCTGAACTGGGCCGAGGATCACCAGGAAGACGCTTTCTCCGGACAAGGCGTGGGATTTGAAAGGCCTAATGATAATGATAGGAGGTTCAAAATGCTGGAAGAGCAGATCAAAGGGATAACCAATCAGAACTCTGCTGGATTAGATATGACTACCATGGGACTAGTGCCTGGGCTGAGGGTGCCTTTGAAATTCAAAGCTCTAATATTTGACAAGTATAAGGGGGATACATGCCCTAGAGTTCATGTACGTTCTTATTACATAAGAATGTCTGCATACTCTGACGACGAGAAGATGCTTATGCATTTCTTTCAAGACAGTTTATCGGGACCATCGCTGGAATGGTACATGGGACTGGAGCCCACCCAAATTAGAAGCTGGAAAGAATTTGCCGATGCTTTTGTTAAACATTACCAATATAATAGTGACTTGGCGCTAAACAGGGTCCAGCTGCAGAGTTTGTCTCAGAAAAATGGTGAGAGCTTCAAGGAATACGCGCAGCGCTGGCGTGATATTGCGGCTAGGGTTCATCCCCCTTTGGTTGAAAGAGAGTTGATCGATATGTTTATTGGAACATTCTCTGGAATGTATTACGACAAATTGCTCAATGTCTCGATGGGTAGTTTCTCCGACATGATTCTCATGGGAGAACGAATTGAAAACGAAATTAAGATTGGGAAGATTCAGGCAGGTGAATCCACTTCAGCTGGAGGTGCAAGAAAAGCCTTTGGTGGAAGGAGACAAGGCGACGCCAGTGCGGTATATGATGGTCGAGGTCGTGGAAGAGGTAGGAATCAGTATCAGCCACAACAAGTTGCTAGTGTTACTATCCCGATACCTCAGCAAAAACAACAACAACAGCAACGACAACAACAACTGCAGCAACAGAGAATGCACCCTGCTCAGCGTAGAGTTCAAGAGGGTAGGCCAAAGAGAGTATTTGAAGCACCTCCTTCAACTTATGCCGAACTGCTTCAAACATTGTTGGGTTTGAATTTGGTTGAAAAGAGAACGATAGCCCCATTGACGGGCACTCCTCCATTTAGTTTTGATGCTGGTAAACATTGTGATTTTCATTCCGGGGCGCCCGGACATGATATTGAAGGTTGCTATGCTTTCAAACATAAGGTTCAAGATTTGCTTGATAGTAAGGCCATTAAATTTGGTCAGGATGGTCCTAATATTGTACAACAAACCATGCCGAATCATGGAGCGAATGCTATCCTAACGGAAGAGAATTTGAATTTGGTTATGGATGTGAATGAATTGAAGACACCGTTGAGTTGTGTTAAAAGTAGACTGTTGAAAGGGGGCGTATTCCCCGGATGTGACGAATATTGTCTGGATTGCTGGACCCAACCAGAAGGTTGTGTTGATTTGAAAAGAGGTATCCAAGCCATGATAGATGAGGGGATTTTGCAATTTGATCGGACTGCTGTTGAGAAGCCTGTTGAGGCATTGTTTGAAAAGCAGGATGAGATTGCAACTGTTACAATCCCAAGGAAGACTATTACGATATCGGCGCCCGCCAAGCGGCCGACTATCACAATAACAAAGGCAGGACCTGTTCCTTTTAAAAGTACAAAAGTTGTTCCATGGACATATGGGTTAGAAGCGTATTGTAATGGAGAAAAGATTGAGGTGAATAGCCGGCCGGCAGGGGCAGTTGATAATGTTGTTGGAACGGGAGGCATGACCCATAGTGGAAGAATCTTCACCGCACCTGAAGTTGACGCAGAGAGGATTGCTAAAGGCAAGGCCAAGGTGAATGAAAGTGGACCATCCCAGTTGAAAGAGAAAGACACGTCGCTCAAGGACGTAGAAGAGTTCATGAGGCTAATTCGCAAGAGCGATTATAAGATTGTTGAGCACTTACTACAGACACCCTCAAAAATTTCAATCCTATCTTTGTTGCTTTGTTCTGAGGCTCACCGAAATGCTTTGTTGAAAATATTGGACACATCATTTGTACCTCAGGAGGTTTCTGTCAACCAGCTAGAGGGGGTACTGGCGCATGTCAATGCTGGACATAGTTTGGGTTTCACTGATTTTGATCTAACACCCAGAGGATGAGAGCATAATATGGCTTTGCACATATTGGTGGAATGTCGGGGCACCGTAATGTCGCATGTTCTTGTGGATACCGGATCATCTCTGAATGTATTGCCTAAGAAGGCTATGATGAAGTTGGATATCCGGGGAATTATTTGCACACCAAGTGACTTGGTTGTGAGGGCGTTTGATGGGACGAGAAGGTCGGTGTTTGGATCGATAAGGTTGCCGTTGCAGGTCGGGCCGAAAATATTTGACACTGAATTTTATATCATGGATATTCATCCAGCTTATAGTTGTTTACTTGGGCGTCCGTGGATACACTCTGCAGGGGCTGTGACGTCCACGTTGCATCAGAAGCTTAAGTTTGAAGCCGGTGGTGGTATTGTTACTATTTGTGGGGAAGAGGACATCTTGGTCAGTCATCTCTCATCATTCAAGTACGTTGAAGTGGATGGAGAAATCCATGAAACGCCCTGCCAAGCCTTCGAAGGGTTGCAAATCAAAGACAAGTCCAGTGTTCCCAGCAAAGGGCCAGACGTTGTTGTGGCTTCGTACAAAGACGCTCAAGCGTTGGTTCAGACTGGTGAGCCCAAGGGTTGGGGTCAAGTGCTGGAAATTCCTGTCAAGATGGAAAAGTTTGGTTTAGGGTATCGCCCAACATCATCATCTTCTTCACAGAAAGCACCCAAGTTCAAAGGACCGGTGGTGATTACTCCAAAGGGAGTCTGCTTTGAGACGATTAATGCTGTTTCCAACTCTGAAGAAGGAAGATAGTGATTGCGACATGGGCACGTGGATCAAGCCTAGCGTGCCAAGACAAAGTCTCTGCAACTGGTCCATCTGGGAAATTGTTCCAGTGACTACAAAACAGTAATGATTTGTTTTCTTGATTATTGTGTAATCCTGTGTCCTACCCGGGGAATAGTGATTTTGTTTTAGGGCCACATGCTTATGTGTATGCACTGTTTAATCATTAAATAAAGGTGTTTTTCTCATACAAATTTTGTGTTCCCTGTGTTTCTCCTGTTTTTATTTTAACAATAAATGGCAACGTGGTTATGAGCTTTGTTTGCACTCATTTGAAGCATTTAACCATTTCCTTTGCAGGATTCATATTTCAGATGACACCAAACACGAACTTCCTATGACTCGCTTTGACTTCGAGCACCCGGTATTTCAAGCTGAGGAAGAGATTGTTGAGGATAGCGACTTGCCAGAAGAGCTGACTCGACTGTTGAAACAGGAAGAAAGAATCATTTTGCCTCATCAGGAAGAGATTGAGATTATCAACGTGGTGTCCGAGGGAGTTGTCAGGAACATCCGGATAGGAGTTGCGCTGCAAAGAGATGTCAAGCAAGGTCTGATTGAGATGTTGCAAGAGTACAGTGATATCTTCGCTTGGTCGTACGAGGATATGCCAGGATTGGATACTGACATGGTTGTTCACCGTCTGCCATTGCGGGAAGAATGTCTGCCTGTTAAGCAAAAACTCAGAAGAACCAGACCAGATATGTCTGTAAAGATTAAGGAGGAAGTTCAAAAACAGTGGGATGCTGGGTTCCTTGCTATTACAACTTATCCATCATGGGTCGCCAATATAGTACTGGTACCAAAGAAAGATGGTAAGGTGCGGATGTGCGTGGACTATCGTGATTTGAATAGGGTGAGCCCAAAGGACGACTTTCTGCTTCCTCATATCGATGTGCTGGTCGACAACACTGCTCAATTCTCCGTGTTCTCCTTCATGGATGGCTTCTCGGGTTACAATCAAATAAAAATGGCGCCAAAAGACATGGAGAAAACAACCTTCATTACTCCCTGGGGAACATTTTGCTACAAAGTGATGCCCTTTGGTTTGAAGAATGCTGGGGCAACATATCAACGTGCTATGACGACGCTCTTTCATGACATGATGTATAAAGAGATCGAGGTTTATGTTGATGATATGATTGCCAAATCCCAGACGGAGGAAGAGCATTTGGTCAATCTTCTGAAATTGTTCAAGAGGCTTAGGAAATTCAGGCTGAGGCTGAATCCTAACAAGTACACCTTCGGGGTGAGATCTGGTAAGCTATTGGGGTTTATTGTGAGCGAAAAAGGAATTGAGGTTGATCCTGCTATGATAAAAGCAATACAAGAAATGCCAACGCCTAAAACAGAAAAAGAAGTGCGTGGGTTTTTAGGGAGGTTAAACTACATTGCTCGGTTCATATCTCACCTAACCGCCACATGAGAGCCATTATTCAAATTGTTGAAAAAGAATCAGGCTGTGACCTGGAATGAAGATTGTCAAAGGGCGTTTGAAAAAATAAAAGAATATTTGCAGGAACCTCCAATATTGATACCCCCAGTATCCGGGAGACCATTGATTATGTATTTGACGGTTCTTGAGGAAAGTATGGGTTGTGTTCTCGGTCAACATGACGAGACTGGACGTAAAGAGCATGTGATTTACTACTTGAGTAAAAAGTTCACAGATTGTGAATCCCGTTACTCAATGCTCGAAAAGACGTGTTGTGCGCTAGCCTGGGCTGGCAAACATTTGAGACAATACATGTTAAACCATACAACCATGCTAATTTCAAAGATGGATCCGATTAAATACGTATTTGAAAAGCAAGCACTCTCCGGGAGGATTGCTCGATGGCAGATGGTGCTGACAGAATACGATATTCAATATGTTTCTCAAAAGGCCATCAAAGGTAGTGTTCTGTCAGAGTACCTAGCAGAGCAGCCAATTGAAGATTATCAACCAATGAGGTTTGATTTTCCTGACGAGGATGTCATGTACTTGAAAATGAAAGATTGTGATGAGCCGTTGCCGGATGAAGGTCCAGAATTGGGTTCCAAATGGCAGTTGATATTCGATGGCGCTTTTAACTCCTACGGTAGTGGAATAGGGGCAATCATCACTACTCCTCAAGGGACGCACATTCCCTTTACTGCCAGATTGACCTTTCCAGTTACCAATAATGAGGCTGAATATGAGGCGTGCATCATGGGTCTCGAGAAAGCTATCGATCTGAGAATTAAATATCTTGATGTATACGGAGACTCTGCTCTAGTGGTCAACCAGATTAAAGGATAATGGGAGACGCGACAACCCAATCTGATACCCTATATGAATTATGCAAGGAGATTGTTGCCTTTCTTTGACAAAGTAGAATTGCATCACGTGCCACGAGCAGAAAATCAGATGGCCGACGCTCTTGCGACGTTGTCTTCAATGTATAAAGTTAACTTCTGGAATGAGGCTCCCAGGATTGTTATCTCTCGCCTTGATAGGCCCGCCTTCATATTCGCCATAGAGGAAGCATACGATGGCAAACCGTGGTATTTTGATATCCAACATTTCCTGAAGACCAAAGAGTATCCGGTTGGGGCATCCAGTCGTGATCAGAAGACTCTTAGGAGATTGGCTGGCAATTTTTATTTGAATCCAGATGGCGTCCTGTACAAGAGAAACCACGACTTGGTGTTGTTGCGATGTGTGGACGAGAAAGAGGCTAAGCTGATCATGGAAGAGATCCATGAAGGTACATTTGGTACGCATGCTGGTGGACATGCAATGACGAGAAAACTGTTGCGGGCAGGTTACTATTGGCTAACGATGGAAACAGATTGTTTCAAGTTCGCGAAGTGGTGTCATAAATGTCAAACTTACGCGGACAAAATTCATGTGCCTCCGTTCCCTTTGAACGTTATGTCATCACCATGGCCTTTCTCGATGTGGGGAATTGATATGATTGGCAAGATTGAGCCCACGGTATTAAACGGACACCGGTTCATTTTGGTAGCTATTGATTACTTCACCAAATGGGGGGAAGCAGTGTCATATGCTAATGTCACCAAACAAGTGGTAGCTAGATTTATCAAAAGAGATATTATCTGCAGATATGGAATCCTAGAGCAGATTATCACCGACAATGGTTCAAACTTGAATAACAAGATGATGAAGGAGCTGTGTCAGAATTTCAAGACCGAGCATCACAACTCTTCTCCTTATCGGCTCAAGATGAATGGCGCTGTCGAAGCGGCCAATAAGAACATAAAGAAGATTGTTCAGAAGATGGTTGTGACCTATAAGGACTGGCATGAGATGTTGCCTTTTGCTTTGCACGGTTATCGTATGATGGTACGCACATCAACCGGGGCAACCCCTTTCTCATTGGTGTATGGCATGGAGGCAGTGTTACCATTGGAGGTTGAGATTCCTTCTTTGAGGGTTTTACGTGATGTCCAACGTGATGAGGCATAATGGGTAAAGGATAGACTGAACCAGGTCAGTTTAATGGATGAAAAGAGATTGGCTTCTCTCGCATATGGTCGGTTGTATCAGAGCCGAATGAAGAAAGCTTACGATAAGAAGGTATGCCCTCGAAGCTTTCAGACGGGCGATCTTGTGTTGAAAAAAATCCTCCCACCACAATCAGATCACAGGGGCAAATGGACTCCCAACTACGAGGGTCCATATGTCGTCAGAAAGGTTTTCTCTGGAGGAGCCTTGTTGTTATCCACCATGGATGGTGAGGACTTTACGGCTCCTGTGAATTCGGACGCAGTTAAAAAATACTTTGCTTAAAGAGACCCGTTGGACAGAAAAAAGAAAGTCCAGGCAAAAATGGGGCATCCCGGCGAACCATAAAAAAGGAATAAAAGGTTCGGGAAAAAGTTAGGGATAAAATTGAAAAAATGTACACCCGCGAAGTCGAAAACCTGAAAAGGGCGACTTCGGGAAAAAAGGGTATCCCGGTGAATTGAAAACCCGCAAAGGGCGATTCACGCAAAAGTTAGGGATTGAAAAAGCAAATGACTGCGGTCCGAGTTTGATACTACATTGCTTGGTGGTTTGGGAATACCTGGGGGTCGTTCATCTAAAAACTATCTCTTCTGAAGATCGAGTACCGGGAAAGCGCCAGAGTTGGGCGAGTCATAGGAGAATCAGCTCATGGTGTTTGTCTGTACCATGTTGCCGACATGTATATCAAATGTATTTTGTATCTTTCTTTGTGCTTCTTGTGCATATGTTGTATTTTGCTTATGCGTAACTTCCTCTTTTCAGGAGTTACATCCAGTGTACAAAGCTTTGCCTATTTACAGGCCCATTCAATAAATCATGATATTCAGTACTTGATGCTTGTTCTTTACTGTTTTGCTTGTGAAAAACGCCGATGTTTTTGATGAACTTGCACTTGCATAAACTTGCTGGCCCTTGCCAATAATTGCTAAAACTTCAAATTGACTGAATGAACGTCACGAATATTAACTCGGATAGATTTTGTTGTGTAGATTTGTGTCGTCTCGTTTGTGTTTTGCAGGGTCCTTACCTTTGGAGCAAACGGTCAGGAATTGTATTCCCCAGCAAAAGTCCCTTGACGTAGGGCTTGACGTCAGCTGATGTCGTTCCTTAGCAAGTCGTATCTTATCCCCAGAGAGGGGAGACGGCGCTTATTCCTACCAGATGTGGAATTTTCCTTCCCGAGGGAGTATCACCAGGAAGGTCGCCTGAAGAGTATCCTCATGGAAGCTGTCCATAGGATATCCCCAGCAAGTCAAAATCAATATCCCCGGCAGAAAACGCCTCCCCAGAGGATGGTTATTCCCTTTCCCCGCAGGTCATCATTCTTTCATCAGGATGATTGTCCTCAGCAGAGTTTGTAGCTCTGAGTTTGTAGACTGTGTCCCGACAGTGTAGGTCTTCCCAACCAGAAGGGTCGCATCTTTCCCCAGCAGGGTTTGTGTTTTCTTCCTAAATGTCTGATCTCTCCTCAGTAGAGTTGGATGTTGTGTCTGGCATTTATTTTTCCGGAATACTTTGTGATACCCGTTCATTCCCAGCGGAGTTGGCTATGTTCTTAGCCATTTCATACCAGAGTGTCTCTCAGCAGTTTGAGCCTGCATTAGCATTTGCATATAACGTCATATTTGCATTTACCCACAACGCGTAGCATTTCCATGTTGAATGGAACATTACGCCATTGTCAAACATATGCATTTTGAAACATAAGCCAGGTTGGTTAACCTTCTGTTTTCAAGTGTTGTTTTCCCTGCAGGTGGAGGGAGCTCTTGCTCAGATTAATTACTAGATAAGCAAGGTCTCGGCGTGAGACATGTAATGATAATGATCATTTTGTCATTATTCCCCACAGAGTTGCTTGGTTAAGTTTCTCTTACCCCTCAAGTGGAGTATTTCTTCAAAATTGTTGTTATGACAGTATCAAAAGCTTTCGGGAATCAATTTTTGGAAGTTGCCGCCTATGTCGAAATAGGTGTCTGGAAGTTTGGGGTTCAGAAAATCCCCAGTTTGGACCAATATTTTGTTACCCGTTTGATTGATGGAGTTAGCTACTGCAAAGATAGGCAGAGAAGCTAGTTATTTTCCTATATCGGACAGAGTTATTTCCCGTAGTGGTGACGGAGTTATTTTCCTGTATCAGACAGAGTTATTTCCCGTAGTGGTGACGGAGTTATTTTCCTGTATCGGACAAAGTTATTTCCCGTAGTGGTGACAGAGTTACTTTCCTGTATTTGGCAGAGTTATTTTCCTGTATCGGACAGAGTTATTTCTCGTAGTGGTGACAGAGTTATTTTCCTGTATCGGACAGAGTTATTTCCCGTAGTGGTGACAGAGTTATTTTCCTGTATCGGACAGAGTTATTTCTCGTAGTGGTGACAGAGTTATTTTCCTATATCAGACAGAGTTATTTCCCGTAGTGGTGACGGAGTTATTTTCCTGTATCGGACAGAGTTATTTCCCGTAGTGGTGACGAAGTTATTTTCCTGTATTATTGGAAGAGTTATTTTCTATTGGTTGATAAAACTATTTCCTCAGTGGAAGTTGCCAAAGTTATTTCCTGTGTTGTTGGCAGAGTTGTTTCCCCAGTAAAAGCGTCAGAAGAGATTGTTACCTGTGATTGACAATGATTTGTACATGTGTTGACAGTGATTGCTACCCGTGTGGACGGAGTTATTATCCGTAATCGATGGATTATCCCTAGTGGAGTTGTTACCTGTGACCGACAGAGATCGCTATTCCAATTATAGACGGAATTGTACCCCCAATTATAGACGGAATTGTACCCAAGTTGATGGAGTCCTTCCTCGTGTTGACGAAGATTAGTCCCATTGTGGACGAAATTGTTTCTTGTAAAGTTAATTCAATGCCTGTGGCGTCACACAGGGAGTTAATGTTGAAATCAAAAGTTTTTGTTAAAAGAGTGATCAGTTGTTGCCGTAACAATTAGGTTCAGCACAACGGATTTTGTTCTCCAAATAGTTTGTGCAGTTCGTGTCTGCAGTTGGAAAATTTCTGGGTTTCTTGGTATTCAACCATCTTTTACCTCGATTGTTTGAAGGCCGTTCGCTCTTCACCCAGTCGGGTCCAAGCCGTTTGAATAGGGGCAGCTGTTGCACCCCAAAATTTGCTCAACATCTTTTACCTGGTTTATGTTTCATTGCCTTATCATTTGCATAGTTCTATCATTTGCATATCATGGCATATCATTCATCCAACAGGGGATCAAGTGTGTTTTGTCAAGAGAAGCCTAGAAAAGAGGTCTCACTCAAGATTGAGGAATGGTCAAAGTCATCAGAAGGTGGTTTGAGTGCCTAAGGGTTTAGATGTTTGAGTATGAATCTTCTCCTAATTTGAGGATCAACTGAGGACCATCAATGGGATATGAAGCATGAAGTGTGAATATGAGATGTGTATAGAGCTCATGGAGTGCCTAGAGAGCCATGATGGAGCTAAATCAAGTCATTGTGTCAAGTGCAAGAGCCACAGTTAAGGTGCAAGCAATTAGGGTTTCATCTGGATCGACCCTAGGTCAATTATGCAATTGAAGAGCATCCAAGCTACTTTGAGGTCATGGAGTTCATGAAATGATGTGATAATACATTTGTGGTGTTGTGTCAAGATCAAATCAAGAAGAATCAAGAATGTGGGAAGTTGCTAAATTAGGGTTTCAGTGCAAATTACCCTATTTAGTGCCTAACTTCAAGGCCACATAAGTCAAGATAAAAGTTTCAAATGGATCTTTGGCCAACATGAAACTTGTATAGAATCTCAATACCTTTAATTTGAGTACTATAAGTCCTCAAGGGGATTTATAGAACTCAAGTTATGGTCCAGACAAGTTATAGGTCCTCAGATGCTTCTGAAATTTGTCTGTAAAAGTCATCTGACTTCAAAGCTATTTTTGACCTAGAAGGAAGTTTGACCTGAACTTTTGGTCAAAATGAAAGTTGTTACTCATGATCTTAGCTTTCTAAATTGTACTAGAAGTCTTCCATCTGATTTGTATAACTCAAGTTATGAGGTTTACAAGTCAGGGGTATTTTGGGAAAGTGAGATTATAGGTCATTTTCAAGCATAGGACAAAATCTCCAGCTTGCACTTGTCAAACTCAATTTTGTTCAACATGAGAGTTGTTCAAAATGGGGTTTTTAGGCTAGCCAAGAGGTCATGATGGATTGGTTGAGCTCATAGAAAAACTTAGTTTGAAATGGTTTGAATAAAGGAGGTTTTCAAATGATTCAAAGTTGAAAAATTCAAAATTATTGGTTATGTGACCAAAACAAGCCAAATGAGTACTTGATTTGATCAGAAATCATGTTTTAGAAACATTGGTTCTTTTAGATTTTTCAATTGACCCTTGATTCATGAGCTTTTCACTTGTTTCTTCACACTTAAGCAACTTCATGGCAATTTGTTCACCAAGGCAATGTGGAGTTTCTCTTTGGTCTGAATACACTCCAAAGGTGTTATGCAAGTGGTTTAAAGCTTCTAAGGCAAGCTGTTTGAGCATTTTTCGTGCACTTGCCATGTGAAAATTTTGTAGAGGTTGGAGTTTTTGGATCACCCAATTTGGGCCTGGGCTTGGACTCTAGAAGGTCCCAAACGGTTCTATAAATGTTCAGAAGAAGATTTGAGCAAGGGTTGGTGATTATTGGAAGCAGAGCAGAGAGATTGATCTTGGAATTTTGGAGCTCCAACTCAAAATCATATTTGAGATTCAGAGAGGTTTTAGATCAAATTGAAGTTGCAAGAGGTTTCTATCATCATCAGTGAACGATTCTGGAAGTTCTTGGAGCAAAGATCGAGTCAGAATCATCTTCATTTGAAGCTTGAAACAAGGTTAGTATAATTAAAAATTCCTCTTGATCTAGGGAGATGTAGTCCATATTATGCATGTGGTTAGGTTCCTTGTGACTTGTAGAACGATTTAGGATCCATTTGTTAGCATTTGGTGATGATCAAAAAGGTGTCATGGTTTCTGTTTGGATTCAGTTATGGTTGATCTTGAGGAATCAATGCAATTGTAATAGCTTAAGATGATCAGTGTAACTTGAGGAAGACATCTATACCTTTAGTTTAGGCTTTGGTGACATTCAATAATTTGACATAATTTAGATCTGGTATCGGTTTTGAAAATGCATAAGGATTTAGGAAATTCTAAGCTCATAATCGTGATCAGCATCAAATTTGGAGTGAGATTGGTATGAGATTTGAAGTTTTTGATAACCTGCAACCACCTGCTCGCCGGAGAAGAGGACCGGAGGTCTTCTCCGGCCACCTGAACAGAGTTCCCTCTATCTGAAGATTTGAATGGAGAAGATGATGATTGAACCGTTGGATCTGCGTGGAAACAAGACTTTGTAATCCAATCCAGTGGCTGTGACTTATTTGTTTTGCTGACTTTGACTAGAGTGAAACACAGTCGTTTCACTAATGCGCTGGCACAATCCTGAGTGCTAGATCCCTTGACTGGTCTCCTCATCCAACGCCCAGTGTTTTATTCTGAGTTTTTTATTTCTTTTATTTGATTTGAATTATTTTAAATGCATTATTGATTCTAAAAATCACAATAATTCCAATTTTGATCCAAAATATATTTTAGAAATACTTCCATGATCTTGAGAGAATTTGTGATTTTCTGAAATCAATAAAATGCATTTTCATGCTTTTTTCATTTTAATTTGATTTTTCTTATTTTTGTTAATTCTTTTAATTTTGCATAATTGACCATCTGTTTTGTAGAATTTAGTTCTTCCAATTGGTGTTGAGTTTGGCTTTGATTTTTTAATATGTGTTAGGGTAGACATGTATTTTCCCTTATAATTTTTGGTGTATTTTTAGAACAACATTAGGCTCTGTGTTAGGTGTTGAGATTACGACCCTCACAAACTTGTGGATTCCCTTGACCTATCTCAATGTAGGGATTGTTTAGATAACTTAGAAGTTGATTTAGGCTTCAATCTTTTTACATTAGTTTGTTCAAACATGTATTTTCCCCTAGGAAATTTATTAGAATTTTTCAATTTCATTTCCTATTTTATTTATATTTTTCAAGTGGCTTGTATTTTGTGGTTTCATCTCTTGAGTGCTTTGGTTTGTTTGGCTTGGTTGGTTGCTTTGGAGTGGGTTTAAGCTTGAGTTCTTTTTGGTGGAGCTTCTGGTTTCATTGAAGATGCTTGGGATTGAAGATTGGAGCTTGGAGTTGAAGGTTTTTCCTCTTGTGGAGGTTTTGTTTAGGAGCTTAGGAAATTAGGGTTTTAGGAAGTGCCTTATACCTAGTTTTGATTCTTTCTTCAAACATGGAGTGCATTGTTGGCCTCTATTCCATCCAATGACATAAAGTCCTCCTTGGGAAACTCCATCTCTCCTTAGGAGGTATGAATGGTATGCCCAAGTGAGTAGAACTTTGAGGATACCTTTCATTTGCAATGTTGAGTTCTTAGTGATTTCCTTTGGTTGTCATTAAGTTTCTTAACGTTATAACTTGATCTTGATGATTAATCCTCCTCTTGGAGTGTGCTTGCTAGAGCTTAGAGATTGAAGATTTATGAGGTTTGAAGCTAGAAGCTTGCTTGAAGATGAAGCCTTGGCTGTCAACTTTGTTGTCTATCCAACTTTGCTGTCTTTTCAACTGTGTTGTTTAGAGCTTGAAGTTGTTGTCTGTAGAAGTTGCTGCTGCTTGGGCTGCCTCCTCTGTGTTTTCTATTTTTCTCTGTATTGTTTGCTTGCTTGTGTTGATTATCTCTAGGTTTGAGGTGGAGCTTGTCTCCTCTTGCCTGTTGTCTTCTCCCTTGCCTCTCTGGTACTATTGCACGACATGCATGTTTACTGTTTATTGTTCACTGTTTACTGTTTACTATAATTACTTGCTGTCTTTTGCTGTTTATCCCCTAGGATCTCTGATTTCCTCTGTGCAAGAGGAAATGATGATAGACATTAGGTTTTTGACCCATGCATGATAACATTAGGTTAGTTTCCCTTTCAACCATAGGCTTTTTAGAGCGTCTTTCTCTTCTCATCTCAAAACAATTCAAAAACACAGTAATAAGGATAACGCGTGTTGTACGCTACGAGCCTTAAGCTATTTGAGAAAAGGTTGCTGGAGGGTCACTCTCCAGTAATTTGACTACTTAGTATGGTACCCTTAGGGTGACATGCGACGTAATCACTCTCAGATCACAAGTCTTTAGTGCAGTACAAGTTGCAAACAGACTAAAAAACATTTCTTTTGTGAAAAACTCAAACAAACATTCAATCTCTGTTTTTGTCCTCTTGGACCCTTAATCAGGAAAACCCTTTTCAGAAGGAGATAAAAAACTGTCAGACAAGCTTGTGTCTTTCGTAGCCCGAACTACGTTTGCTCTGATCTTTCATGCCGTATGAAAGTACGTAGGCACGAGATGCGATATCTCGGCGAGAAACCTTCCCCCCTTAACCCGTAGTTAGGCGAACTACGTTGACTCTGATTTCTCGTTTCAGACGGGAATACGTAGGAATAAAGTGCGATACTTTGCCGAGTCATTTTCTTTTCTTTTTAACCCAGACCTTTAGAATAGATAGAATAACACACCCTTAGACAGAAAACAAGCGTGGATCCCGTCGAGTACGAAGGACGTGAGGGGTGCTAATACCTTCCCCTTGTGTAACCGACTCCCGAATCCAGGATTTGGCTGCGATGCCCATTCCTTTCCCTCTTTGCGTAAGGTTTACTCTGAGCGTTTCCTTTCCCTCTTGTGGGATAAATAACGCACGGTGGCGAATCTTCTGTCATAGCCGGCGCCGATTTTCGCAGTAGCGACTCTCGGCACCCGTCTATTTGGGAAGAGGAAGAGTCGCCCCGTTGGTCCGAGATAGTTATGGCCCTTACTCACTCTGACATTGTGTAGTACAACCCTACCTATGGAGGTATATGTATGATCCATAGCATCAGAGGATTTACTAACATACCACTCATTGGGAGAGAAGGATGCATAAGTTACAACCCTTCTTTGGCTCGTCTCCAATTTGGGCATCCCATGATCGAAGTACCTGACCAGACTCTGTTAGAAGGGATCTTTCTCAAGGAGGTAGAAGACCCAGACCTGAAGACTGTCATAATTTATGCATGGAGATACATCAACAAGGAAGGAAAAGCTGCTTTAGGATACCCCAATTGTGTTGTCTCTGAAGAATATCTACATTGGGTGCGAGAAAGAGCTCTCGACCTCAAGATGTCGTTTCCTTTCGATGAACCTATGGTATTGGCCTTTCATGATCCTGATTGGTTTGACGTGAGCAAAGTAGATTAGTTAAGGGCTGCTTTGGATGAGGTTTGAAAACTGAAAGCCGCTTGGAGGAACAAGTTTTTCACACTCAAAGTAGAGAAAAAGAAGTCCCGGAGGCTGCCAGAGGTAGAACTTGCAAGAAAAAGGAAGGCGCGAGAAGATTTATTTTCCTCTCAGACTTCTTCAAGAGCTGTCACCAGTGATGATCTCCCCCCAGCTGCTATGGCCTAGAAGGAATGTGTCGATCGACTCATCATTGAGAAGGCCGAATTACAAGAACGTATCAGCCAGTTAGAAGAAGAGCTTTGCGCACAGAAGGAGCATAAGGAGTAGATCTCTGAATTTCTCTTTTTGCTTTTGGTTCAATGTAATAAACTCTTAAAAGAGTACTCTGCTTTGTAATGCTTCGATTATCAAAATAAAATAAGTTTTTTTCTCCAATGATACAATACCAAAAATAATTTGAGTTTCTTGAAGTCTCATATTCATTTGCATTTTGCATAAGCATAGCATCGTTTGCATTCCAGGGTCTCACTTTTGCTTCATCTCCGTAGACAAGCTGAATCACCGATACAACACTTGAGCTAGTCAACGCCAGAAGATGGATCAACTAGAGCAAGAGAACAGAGTGCTCCATGATGAAGTTGCAGTTCTGAAACAAAGTTTGGAGAGGTTGAACGGTCTAGTGGAAGCTTTGTCCAATCAAGCCTCGATCAACAACCAAGAGGTTCCAAGGACTGTGATCTATGAAGTAACGCCAACACTGATCCCAGTGGTGTCTTCTGTTGCTGAAATATCCTACAGTATGCCTCAAGGTTTCCCGTGGGGATTGTCTCCTAATTTCTTTTCGGCCGGTTACCGCCCGTCTGTGTCCGAGATCCCTGCTTTGACCACTATTTAAGCTGCTCCTGTAGTTTCTGCTGTGATGACTACCGCATCTCCACATGTGAACGCTGTTCCGTATATTCTGGATGAACCAATTTTACATGGGTCGCCGACTGAAACTGTAGGTTTGGAAGAGAGGATGGATGGATTTCAAGACCAATTTTTTGAGATGCAAAAGGAGTTGAAAGCCCTTCGTGGAAAGGATTTGTTTGGTAAGAGTGCTTCTGAGCTGTGCTTGGTTCCAAATGTTAAGGTCCCACCGAAATTCAAGGTCCCCGATTTTGAGAAGTACAAAGGGAATACCTGCCCTCAGAGTCATCTTATTATGTACGCCAGGAAGATGTATGCCCAGACTGATAATGATCAACTGCTCATCCATTATTTCCAAGATAGTCTAACAGGCGCTGCGCTCAAGTGGTATATGGGGTTGGATAGTACGAAAATTCGAACTTTCAATGATCTAGGGGGAGCCTTTGTTAAGCAGTATAAGTATAATGTCGACATGGCTCCTGATCGTGATCAGTTGAGAGCTATGACGCAAAAAGATAAAGAGAGTTTCAAGGAATATGCTCAACGTTGGCGCGAGTTGGGCGCGCAAGTCACACCACCATTAGAAGAAAAAGAGATGACCAAGATTTTTCTGAAGACCCTTGGTTCTTTCTTTTATGAGAAGATGGTAGCCAGTGCACCCAGTGACTTTACTGAAATGGTCAATATGGGAATGCGCTTAGAGGAAGGTGTCCGTGAAGGAAGATTGGCTAAAGAAGAGAGTGCTACTAGAAATGTTAAGAAATATGGGAGTGGTTTCGTGAAGAAAAAGGAACAGGGGGTGAACTTCGTGCAGGAAGGAAGACTTAGAAGGAGGTACTCACCATCATATCAAGTTGCGGAAGTATCGCCAGCGTTTAATGCTCCCGTTTATCAACCTCAACAGTCTCCGCAACCGAGTCAACCATCTCAATCCACCAATGCTCAACAGTCACAGCCTCAGCAAAATCCGCAGTATTCTCAGCGGAATCGGCCGTTCAACAATCAAGGCCATGTGTATAGAAGGATAAATTTTAAGCCTATTCCTATGAAATATGCTGATTTGTTTCCAGCTTTGGTTCAGAAGGGCCATATTCAGACGAAAGCTCCACCTATAGTTCCTGCAAATCCTCATCCTTCCTTTAGAGCTGACAGGTTTTGTCCCTACCATCAAGGTGCTCTAGGGCACGATATTGAAAGCTGCTTCGGTATGAAAGCAGACGTCCAGAGGCTCATTAAGTGCGGAATCCTGTCCTTCAAAGATTCCGACCCTAATGTGCAAGTTAACCCGTTACCACCACATGGTTCACCCTCTGTTAACATGACTCAAGACTGTTTGGCAAATGATGATCAGAAAGTTTCAGTTAAAAGGGCCGAAGAGGTTTGTGTTATAGTGCCTCACTTTAAAGAAGTGGAGAGTATTGAAATTGTGTATAATAGCAGAAAACCGGCTGTTACCCCGTTGGTAATCAATATGCCTGGACCTGTCCCTTATACTTCCAGTAAGGCTATCCCTTACAGGTACAACGCTACGATGTTAGAGAATAGAAAGGAAGTGTCTTTGCCCACTATACCTGTAAGAACACAGATTGTTTCCTAGTAATATCTCTATGTTTTGATGATAGCACTTATGAATTTTGTATTCAAGAATTATATACTCTAAATTTGTTCTAGACTGTTTGCTACAGGTACTAAAGAAAATATTCTTAAAGAGAAAATTTGGATCTGAACAATGATATTATGAAAGGCTTCAAAGGTTCAAGAGCATCTTATATGAAGATCTGAACGCTATCTCCAGAAGAATCTGAGTGCTGTCTACTGAAGATTCTGAAGCAGAAGTCTCTAAAGAATAGAAGACTCTGAGAGTTCAGAAGCTTTGTCATCAGAAAACTCTGAAGATACTGCGCTGCATAAGTATTGAGAATCTGATATAGAAGACTCTGATCTGATAGAACTACACGCTCAAGCACACAAGCTGCGTATACTCTGATTCAGCATAATCTGAAGAACATATCAAGACTCTGAAAATTCTGAAGATCCAGACTCTGATGTTGATAGCTGAACTTACTTAGTGAAGAAGATTTGAATATGTCCGTTGGCATATCTCAACAACTCTTTCCTCTTTTATGTTAGACACAAGAACACAGACAAAAAGGTTTTATCTGTGCATTCCATTCTAAGGAAAGTTTCTGCAAAGTGAACAAAAGGCATCAGGCTTTTTCAACACAGCCTCCAACGTAAAGACAAAAAGGCACCAGGCTTTTTCAGCACAGCCTCCAACGTTGAGAAGACTTCATGGATCTAAGTGCCTATATAAAGAAGTCCACTCCATCTTCTTCAGTATTAAACTACTTGCGAAAATCACTCGTAAAAGCAAATCTCTCAAAAGCTCTTATATTCTATTTGCTGTAACATTGTTCTTAAAACTTAAGAGAAATATCACAATTGTGATAATAGCTTTTTAGAAGCATTCTTACTCTTGTAATAGTTTTACATTGATTGTAAAAAGTTCCTTAAAAGGATCCAGTTGGGATCAGTAGCTCTTAAGAAGACTAAGAACAGTTGTTCTTAGGTGTTACTATTGTAATCTGTTTGATTAAATAGTGGATTAAGTCCTTGACTGAGAAAGGCAAATCACTCTTGAGAGGGTGGACTGGAGTAGTTGAGTTCAACGAACCAAGATAAAAATAACTGTGTTTGAATCTTTGATTATTTGTCATACTTATTCAACCCCCCTTCTAAGTATTTTCTCACCTTCAGTTGGTATTAGAGCTCCGGTTCTGCGTGTGCTACCACTTAACCGTGTCAGTAAAGATCCAGTGAGAAAAGTTACTTTGATATATATCTGTTTGTCATTATGGGTGATGTTTCTACATCCAACTGTAACAAATATGAAGGGGATAGAATCAGCACAAAGCCTCCCATGTTTGATGGAGAGAAATTTGATTACTGGAAGGACAGGATAGAAAGTTTCTTCCTTGGGTATGATACTGATTTGTGGGACTTGGTCATTGATGGCTATGAACATCCTACAAATGAGGATGGCAAGAAAATTGATAGAAAATCAATTACAGAAGCCCAGAAGAAGGATTTCAAAAATCACCATAAGGCTAAGACAATATTGCTTAATGCAATCTCTCATACTGAGTATGAAAAGATTACTAACAGAGAAACAACTCATGGAATGTTTGAGTCACTTAAAATGACTCATGAAGGAAATTCTCAAGTGAAGGAGACCAAGGCTTTGGCGCTTATACAGAAGTATGAAGCGTTCAAAATGGAAGAATCTGAAAATATAGAAACTATGTTTTCTAGATTTCAGATCCTCACAGCTGGTCTAAAGGTTCTGGACAAGGGATATTCCACATCAGATCATGTAAAGAAAATCATCAGAAGTCTACCTACCAGATGGAGACCAATGGTGATTGCCTTGAAGATGGCTAAAGATCTGAACAAGATCTCTTTAGAAGAACTCATCAGCTCACTGAGGAGCCATGAAATTGAGCTTGAGGAAGATGAACCTCAGAAGAAAGAGAAAGGTAAATCTATTGCTTTAAAATCTAATAAATCTGCTAAAGCTTTGCAGGTTATTGAAGAAAGCTCTGAAGGATCTTCTTCTGAAGAAGAAGATGAATTATCCATGCTGTCCAAAAGGATCAACAGACTCTGGAAGCACAAGGGAAAGAAGTTCAACAACTTCAGAAAATCTGATCATAGAAAGGAATCTTCTGGGCACAGAAGATCTGGCAAGAAAGAATTTGTATGCTATGAGTGCAAAGAACCTGGGCATTACAAGAATGATTGCCCCAAACTTCAAAGAGAAAAACCCAAGAAGAAGTTTGACAAAAAGAAGAAGGTTCTGATGGCAACATGGGATGACTCAGATGAATCTGAATCATCTTCTGAATCAGAAGAAGAATGTGCTAATGTTGCACTGATGGCAGACATAGAAGATCAAGAGGAAAGAACTTCAGGATCTGAATCTGATTTTGAATCTGACGATGACGCTGAAGAGGTAATGGCTAAACTTACTAAAGAAGAACTTATCAAGGTGTTATCAGAAGTTCTGAAAAGCTATAACAATATCAAACTCAAATACAAGAAGCTGAAAAGCAGTCTTGAATCTGAGATTGATCTTCTGAAGACAGAACTTGTTGAGCAAAAAGAAATTAATCTGAAGATCAAAAATGACTTTGAAATAGCTCAACAAGAATCTGAATCTCAGACTAAGTCATGTAAAAAAATTTTAGAAAAATATGACTCTAGCTTTCAGAGATTCCTTACTAAGAGCATAGACAGAAGCAAGATGGCTTCTATGATCTATGGTGTTAGTGGGAACAACAGAAGAGGTATTGGATATGAATCTTCCTCTGGAAGTAATCCAAAATCTGTTGACAAACTCTTCATCAAGAAGACACCTCTGTACTCTCAATTTAAGTTTGGTCACTTAAATGACATTAAACACACAAGCTCTGAGAAGAATACTTATGTGTTTAAACCCAAGGCAAGTCAGAATAAACATTATGTTGAAAAACAGAAGTTTAGACAAACCTACAAACCAACTAACCCTAAAGGACCCAAGAAGATCTGGGTACCTAAGAGCAAAATAATCCCGGTTGCAGATGTTCTTAGCAGCAAGGTCAGGACGCCAGTCATGGTACCTGGACTCTGGATGCTCACGACACATGACATGAGAAAAGTCTATGTTCCAAAGCCTGGAACTTAGATCTGGAGGTGACGTGAAGTTTGGAGGGAACCAGAAAGGCAAGATCATTGGATCTGGCACTATTGGAAATGGTAAACTTCCCTCTATAACTAATGTTTTACTTGTTGAAGGCTTAAAGCATAACTTATTGTCCATAAGTCAATTAAGTGACAATGGTTATGATATTACCTTTAATCAAAAATGTTGTAAAGCTATTAGTCAGAAGGATGGCTCTATCCTATTTAGTGGTAAGAGGAAAAACAACATTTATAAAATAAATCTTTCAGAACTTAGAGTTCAGAATGTTAAATGGTTGTTGTCTGTTAATGAAGAGCAATGGATCTGGCACAGAAGATTGGGCCATATTAATATGAGACGTATATCTCAGATTAATAAACTTAATCTTGATAGAGGACTTCCTAATCTGAAGTTCACCTAAGATGCTCTTTGTGAAGCATGCCAAAAAGGGAAGTTTTCAAAATCATCTTTTAAATCAAAAAATGTTGTTTCTACTTCCAAACCACTAGAATTACTTCATATTGATCTGTTTGGACCAGTGAAAACTGCATCCATCAGAGGCAAGAAGTATGGATTAGTCATTGTTGATGACTATAGTAGATGGACATGGGTAAAGTTCTTAAAACACAAGGATGAGTCACATTCTGTGTTCTTTGACTTCTGCAAGCAAGTCCAGAATGAAAAAGATTTCAAAATTATAAAAGTCAGAAGTGATCATGGTGGCGAATTTGAAAATAAACATTTTGAAAAATATTTTTCTGAAAATGGCATTGCTCATGATTTTTCCTGTCCTAGAACTCCACAACAAAATGGAGTTGTAGAGAGGAAAAACAGAACTCTGCAAGAAATGGCCAGAACCATGATCAATGAGACAAATCTGGCAAAACACTTTTGGGCAGAAGCAATTAACACAAATTGTTACATTCAGAACAGAGTGTCTGTAAGACCTCTTTTGAAAAAGACTCCATATGAACTGTGGAAGAACAGAAAGCCCAACATTTCATATTTTCATCCTTTTGGATGTACTTGCTATATACTTAACACTAACGAGAATCTTAACAAGTTTGATTCCAAAGCACAGAAGTGTTTCATGTTTGGTTATTCTGAACGCTCTAAAGGCTACAGAGTATTCAATACTGAAACACAGATTGTGGAAGAATCTATTCATGTAATATTTGATGATAAGCTTGGCTCTGAAAAGCCAAAGTAGTTTGAAAATTCTGCATATAGAGAAGTGATTCTCACAGACTCTGAAGGCTCAGAGGCAGAAAAGGCTAAAGAGAAGAAATCTGAAGCAACTCCAGATGCTATTCCCTTATCTTCTCAATTGGACAACTTACACATTTCTGAAAGATCAAATTTCAGAGGATCTTCTTCCAGAATCAAGGCATCTCACCCAGAAGATGTGATTATTGGAAAGAAAGATGATCCAATCAGGACAAGATCCTATCTCAAAACATTTGAATCTCCATTGTTTGGCTTAGTGTAAATAATTGAACCAACATCTGTGGATGAGGCTCTGAAAGATAATGAATGGATTATTGCCATGCAAGAAGAGCTAAATCAATTCACCAGAAATGGAGTTTGGGATCTGGTTCCTAGACCTAAAGGATTCAACGTTATTGGAACAAAATGGGTCTTCAGGAATAAGTTGAATGAAAAGGGAGAAGTTGAAAGGAATAAGGCAAGGCTGGTTGCTCAAGGTTACAGTCAACAAGAAGGTATTGATTACACTAAAACTTATGCTCCAGTGGCAAGGTTAGAATCTATACGCCTTCTTATTTCATTTGCTGCACAGAATAACATCACTCTATATCAGATGGATGTTAAAAGTGCCTTTCTTAATGATATTATAGAAGAGGAAGTATATGTCCACCAACCTCCTGGATTTGAAAGTGAAAACTTTCCAGATCATGTTTTTAAACTAAAAAAATCTCTTTATGGTTTAAAACAAGCTCCCAGAGCTTGGTATGAAAGGTTGAGCAATTTCCTTCTGAAGAAAAATTTTATCAGAGGAAAAGTGGATACAACTTTATTCTGTAAAACTCTTAAGAAAGATCTGTTGATTTGTCAAATATATGTAGATGATATTATTTTTGGATCAACAAATATTACGTTTGGAAAGGAGTTTGCTAAATGTATGTAGGCAGAGTTTGAGATGAGCATGATGGGAGAATTGAGATTCTTTTTGGGAATCCAAGTCAACCAGACTCCAGAGTGCACCTACATACATCAGACCAAATATGTTAAAGAGCTTCTGAAGAAGTTCAACATGGTTGATAGTAAGATGGCAAAGACTCCAATGCACCCTACAAGCACTCTAGGTAAGGAAGAGGTAAGTAAGAAGGTAGATCAGAAACTCTACAGAGGTATGATAGGATCTCTTCTATACTTGACTGCTTCTAGACCTGATATTCTGTTTAGTGTCTGCTTATGTGCAAGATTCCAATCAGATCCTAGAGAATCACACTTAACAGTTGTTAAGAGGATTCTAAGGTATCTGAAAGGTACTACTAACATGGGTCTGTGTTACAGAAGATCTGATGAATTTTCATTAGTTGGATTCTGTGATGCTGATTATGCTGGAGACAGAGTTGAACGTAAAAGCACTTCTGGAAGCTGTCAGTTTCTTGGAAGTCATCTGATCTCATGGTACAACAAAAAACAACCCACTATTTCACTATCAACTACAGAGGCAGAATACATTGCTGCTGCTGGATGTTGTACGCAAATGCTTTGGATGAAGAGTCAGCTAGAAGATTATCAGATCTATGAGAGTAATCTTTCTATCTTCTGTGATAATACTTCTGCTATATGTTTGTCAAAAAATCTAATCTTACACTCTAAGGCTAAACATATAGAAATTAAACATCACTTCATCAGAGACTATGTTCAGAAGGGTGTAATAAATCTAGCTTTTGTTGATAGAGATCATCAATGGGCTGATATTTTCACAAAACCCCTTACTGAAGATAGGTTCAAGTTCATTCTGAAAAATATTTGTATGGATTTTTGTCCAGAGTAATATTTATCAGAGGCAACTTCTCAGATGCAAAATGTTTAAAGATCTGAAGTATTTCATCTAATTATTTGTTCATTTATCTTTGATTGATTTATTTGTGTGAAACTCTGAACTAACAAACTCAGAAGATCTGAACGTTGGAAACGTTTCATTTCTTGAGAGACATCAGATGCACATAAAAGCAAACACGTGTCACTCAGAATCTGAAAAGATGGAGTGCTCTACTGAATTGACGTGTGAGGTACTGCTTTGAAAATCTCATTTTTCTTGGTTTTCCCCTCATTTGTCATATCTTTAAATTGAAATGATTATTTTCATTAAATGCCGTGTAAACGTGCGTATGTGTCTTTTGATGTGCCCAATGTTTGATTTTTTTTTTCGTTTTCTATAAATACCACCTATCACAACATTTTCACACTTTTCACACTCACTACACTTATGCGTTTTTGCTTAGTCTTCAACCTCTACCAAAACCCTAAACCCAAATCAAAATCTTCATCTTCATCAATGGCTTCTCCATCAAATGCTGCTGAAATCTCCAACAAAAATATAATGTACAAGAAACCAGTACGTACTTGTTGCACCCTAAAATTTGCTCAACCTATTTCACCTGGTTTATGTTTCAATTGCATTTTCATTTGTATAATAAGTCATGTACATAGTCCAATAATTTGCATAGCATAGCATAACAAGTCATCTAGCAAGGGACCAAGTGCCATTCTTATCAGAATGAGGCCCATCAAGGGGTTTTATTCAAGTTCAAGATCATCCAAGTAATCAAGAAATGAGTTGAAGCTTTGAAAAGTTTGAAGGTCAACCAGTGGTTTTTTCTCCTAATTTGAGGTATGTTGAAGATCATCAATGGGAGTATGAGCTATAGAGTGAGGGTATGGAATGGGTATAAAGATCATGGAAGACCTAGAGGGTCATTTTGAAGATGAGACAAGTCATTAATTCAAGTACAAGAGCCATAATTGAAATACAGTCAACTAGGGTTCCATCTGGGTCAACCCTAGGTCAACTGAGTGATTGAAGAGCATCAAGGCTTAGTTGGAGGAGGTGGGGTTCATGATTTGATATGTGGATACATGTGTGGTGTTGTGCCAAGGAGGAATCAAAAGGAATCAAGAAGAAGAGGAGTTACTAAATTAGGGTTTCAGTGTAAAAAAAACCCTAATTTAGGCATATCTTCCAAGCCAGATAAGTCAAAATACAAGCTTAAAATGAATTCTTGGTCAACATGAAACTTGTATATCTTCTCAATAGATTTAATTTGAGTACTAGAAGTATTCAAGAAGATTTGTAGAACTCAAGTTATGGTTCTTGCAAGTTATGGGTCCCCAGAGGACACTGAAATTTATCTATGAAAGTCACTTGACTTCCAAGCAACCTTTGTCCATCAAGGAGTATTCAAATGGATTCTTGGCCAACATAAGAGTTGTATATCTTGATCTTAGATTTAATTTGAGTACTAGAAGTCCTCAAGAGGATTTGTAGAGCTCAAGTTATGGTCTTGGCAATCCAGGGGTATTTTGGGAAAGTTGAATTACAGGTCATTTTTCAACATAGGTCCAAATCTCCATCTTCCACTCTTCAAATGGAAAAATGTTCAACATGAGATGTGTTAAAAATGATGTTTTTAGGCCAGATAAGAGGTCATGAGAACTTGGAATAGCTTGCTTCACAAAATCATAAAAATGGCCTAAAATGAAGGCATATTTTAAATGAACCAAATTTGGAAATTGGGGTTTTTGATCTACACAACCAAACCAAGCCATATGACATACCAATTTGATTGTAAAATGCATTTTAAGAACATTGAAATTGCCACAATTTTGAATTGAGGATTATTTTTAGGACTTGCTTTGTAAATTGGTTACTTGAACCATAAGGCACAATTGCAAAACCACACTTCCAAGCAAATGCAAGGCTCCTTTCCATCCATACACCTCCAATATCTCATTTGGAGAGAATTTAAACTTAGAACCAAGTGAATTGTAAGCCAAATCATGAGATGGTATGTGCATAGCATAAGAAGAGATTCTCATGACATGAGATGTTGATTTTCTCATTGGATTGATCCAGAAGATTCTAGAGTCTTCACTCACACTCTATATATGCATATGAAGTGATCCCAAGCAAGATTGGGTGAGAATTGAAGGAGAGAAGAGAGATTGAGATCAGAAATTTCCTGTTGCAATTCAGATTTGGTTACAAGCTTTTACACCATTTCAATCCAAGATTTTGATTTCTATAGCTTCCATCTGTGTTAAAGATTGATTCCAAATCAAGTTCCAAGCAAATTGGTGGAGAAATCGTGTTCTTGCTCTTGGATTTTCTCACCTGCAACTCATAATCGGTTTCCATAATCCAAGCATCTTCAACTAATTCTTTTGCATACAGAAGCAAGATTGTGACTCATTGAAGGTGTCTGGAAGTTCCCAAAGCTTGATTTGAAGATTTCATACCTCTGTTCATCTCAAATTTGCAGGTATGTAAACTTCACTCCATGGCATGATTTAGGTAGTTTCAATCAGTTTTGAATAGTTAGATTCAATGTAGATGATCATGTGGAGCTTTCTGGTAGCTTTAGGATTGATTTAGAGACAATTGGTTGAATGATGCAAAATTTGTTCGTGCTCATATCTTGTTGTTCTTGATGATATAATCATAGTTTGATAGCTAGAAATGATCAGTGAAGCATGGTGTAGAGTTTAAGCTACTCAATTTCAAGTTTGGTGAGACTTGGTTCTTGAGCAATTTCTGAGATTTCCATCGTGTTTTGAGGAGTAGTAGGTTTCAATGATTGGGAATGACATGGTTGAATTCAGTGTAAAATTCTGAGTGGATTAGGGTTTTAAATTTTTGCATTTGATGGAGATTTGAGGGAGCACGATTGGGAAGAAGATGAAGTTGCAAGTTGTGCTTCCATGGTGTTTCTCCCTCCACAATTCAAAAGGAAGAAGACGATCTGACCACCATTGGATGTGAAGGAGACTTTGACCCAAAACGAGATCCAATGGCCACGTTTTGTTTTCATTTGTGAAGGAACTCAGATTACTCAAAGCGCAGCGTTTCATTTAGATGGCCAGCTTGGGCTTAAGTGAATTAACTGTTATCCACACCCCACTTGGGAGGCCCACTAGGAAATGCACTGATTTAGATTGCTATCCACCACGCGAATTTTTCAAATTCTTTCTATTTTCCATTTAATTCCTGAATGACATTGGGCCTAATGCACGTGCTTTTATTAACACCCCCTTTTGGGCCCAGATGTTTGTTTACACTACCTAGCATTGCTATTTGGCACACTCATTTTCCATTTTTTTTTCATATTTTCTTATATTTTCACACATTTATTTTGGTTCTTTAAAAATTCATAATAAATTGAAAAATCAATATTTTTAGATGGGAGTTTTTTTCCCCATTTTCATCAAGACATCAAGAAAATTATAAAAGAATAAAAAATGTCATTTCATGCATTTTTCTATTTTTGGTGTATTTTTACTTTTAATAGCTTTTGTTTCATTTTCATTTGATACATGTAACTTGCTGAATTTAGTATGATAATTTCACTTCACATTTTGATGCCATCCTTTTTTATATAGTTATATTAGAGTATTAGGTTCCCCCTGAATTTTTGTCACATTTTTGTGACTTAAATTTAATTGTTTTTAAGAGGAGTGAAGCAAGTGTGTTAGAATTAGGGTTAAACTTGACATAGGTGCATTTCAACACATAGTTTTTGGGTTTTTAGTTTGATTTAGGCCTTGGGGTTTATGTGGGGTATAGGGTACATAGATAGGGTCTCTTAGAAATTAACCTAGGATTTTATGATGAGTTTTGCCTTTTTATTTGATTTTTGCAAGTTGATTGACATTGGTGTGTTTCCCTCTGGGAAAGTTGCTTTGTTTGTTGAGTTTGGGCCTTTTCTTTGGGTGTTGGGGCTTGTGCTTGGCTTGAGGAGTATGTGAAGAATTTAAAGATGATTGTAGACAAATAATGATGCTTGAAGCTTGAAGTTGCTTGTGCTTGAAGACTGCTTTTGAAGACTTAGGAGATAGGAGATATAGGGAGAGCTCTAGAGTAGACTGATTTCTTCTGTCAAATATAGAGAGCTTCTTGTGCCTCTATTCCATCCTATGACACAAGGTCCCCTAAAAGAGTTCCATCTCTCCTTAGGAGGGATGTAGAGCATGCTTTTGTTGGGTAGAACCTTGAGGATACCTTTCACTAGCTGTGTTAAGATCTTAGTGATTTCCCTGGGTTGTCACTAAGCCTCTTAACATTCCAACTTCATCTATCACTTGATTCTCTCCTGTGAGTGTCTGCATTGAAGATGGAAGCCTATTGAAGATAAGAAGTGTATTGGTGACTGGATAAGATGAAGCTTGTACTTGTCAAAGCTGGATATCTGTTGATGATAGGGTTTTACTGCTGTTTGAAGCTGTCCATTTACTAGGGTTCAGTGCTTGCTAAAGCTGGAGATTATTGGAGATAAGAGCTTATCTGAAGTTTGAATATCATTGGAGAGTGAAGATGGGATCTTGCTTGAAGTTGTTACTGTCAACCTTTTGCTGTTAATCAACTGTAGCTGCCAGAGCTGGTGCTGTTTGAACTGCTTGCTGTATGAGTTGGTGTGTTGTCAGAGCAATTCAAAACACAGTAATAAGGATAATCGATGTTGTACGCTACAAGCCTTAAGCTATTTGAGAAAGGTTGCTTGAGGGTCACTCTTCAGTAACCTGATTGCTTAGTGTGTTACCCTTAGGGTGACATACGACGTAGTCACCCTCAAATCATAGTCTCTAGTGCGTCAGAGATTGCAAACATCATAAAAGACAGTTCTTGCGTAAAAGACTGAAAACAAACATCAAAGTGTCATTTTTGTTCGCTTGGAATCTTAATTAGGAAAAACCCTTTCATAAGGAGATGAAAACTTTCAGACAAGCTTGTGTCTTCCGTAGCCCGAACTACGTTTGCTCTGATCTTTCATGCTGTATGAAAGTACGTAGGCATAGGATGCGACATCCTAGCGAGCAACCTTCCCCTCCTTTCCCGTAGGTAGGTGAACTACGTTGACACTGATTTCTCGTTCCCGACGAGAATACGTAGGCATAAAGTGCGATACTTTGCTGAGTCATTTTCTTTTCTTTTAACCCAGACCTGTAGATTAGATAGAATAACAATCCGTACCAAAAAACAAGCGTGGATCCCGTCGACTACGACGGACGTGAGGGGTGCTAATACCTTCCCCTTGCGTAACCGACTCCCGAATCCAGGATTTGGTTGCGATGACCATTCCTTTTCCGTCTTCGCGTGAGGTTTACTCTGAGAGTTTCCTTTCCCTCCTTTGGGATAAATAACGCTCGGTGGCAACTCTTCTGTTCAGTCGGCGCCGATTTTCGCAGTAGCGACAGCTGGCGACTCTGCTGGGGACAGGGATATCCCCTATGCGAGTCCATCCTAGCGCTTGTTTTCCCATCTTGGGTGTTGTATAGATTTACTTTTCTGTCTTTAATTTCCGCATTTTATTATCAGCTCTATACTGTTATTGCTGCTGTGGGAAGGGGGTAATCTGTTGAGAGATAAGCCGGACCTGGGCTTGAGGTTACACATAGACTTAGAAGTAGAGAGTAGTGGTTAGCCTGCTTGCTTAGCTCGCACCAGCTAGCCGCGAAATTTACGCTCGGACGAGATTCTCTTTGATGCTTCTTGCCTGGCCCTTAGGGCTCGACAAGTTGTCTGACCCGAGGATTGTCGACTCTGGGAACCTATCAATTGGGATTCAACTGAGTGAGGCCACTTCAAGGGATGATGATGCCACACCTTCTGGGTATCGTATCATCGCTCTTGAAAGTCTGTGACGTTGAACCCACATAGGATGTCGTACCTCGTCTGCGAGTTAAGCACACATGTGAGGGGTAGGAGGGTATGTTTGCAGGAAACCTTTGACCTCAGAATACCTGGTTCATCTCTGTCAGTGAGATGTGGTTACAGGGTTCTTTTGAGTGGTTGGTTTGGTTTGAGATGAAGATTGGATGGTTCTCAGGCTTCAGTACAGAGCAGCCCAGTCTATCAGCATTGCACTTGGTCCCTTGTTTGCATATGCATGTGCATTTTCATGATTGCATTTCATTAACATGTATTTATGTTGCAGGTGATCATTTCCCTCTGATTCTAGTATATCTTCTAGCCAGACATGGAGTCCCTGAAGAAGACAGCTGCTTACCGGTTGCATTCGCCAGACATCAGTTCCTTGCTGGGTTTAGTTACTCTAGCAGATGAGAGAGTGAGGGTTGAGTTCAGAGTATCTTATGGGAGATTGCTTAGCTTGTGTAATACCCCAAATTTTGCCCTAAGATTTGTCGTCGCATTTCATTGCATTTTTATTGCATTTAATCAATTACTAACAAATTTGTGTAGTCGTTTGACTTTTTGCAGGTAAATATCATATGGCATGCATTTTTTTCCTAAAAAGTAAAAATGGCACAATTGGCAGGAGGACATGTGTAAGGAGTTATGAGTGTGAGAGGTTGAGAGTTTGAATCTCACCTTTGTCACTTTTTTTGTTTTTTTATTATTTTTACTCTAAATTTTTCTATCTTTCATTAAAAAAATAACAAAAATAGTTTTTTATTATTATTTAATTATTATTTTCGTATTTTAATTAAATCATTTTTTAAAATATTATTTTTTTCACTTTTTTCTAAATTATTCATAAAAATATCCAAAAAATCATAAAATAAAAAAATATTGAAAAAAATTTTGTTCTTTTTATAATATTTTTGATTTTAGGAATCAATAGGATTATTAGTTTTTATTTTAAGTTTATTTTAATTATTTTAAATTATTTAAATTTTATTTTTTCTTAACTAATTATTTAGTTTGGGCTTTAAAATGGGCTTTAGGGACATTATTGACAATTTGGTGTTAACCCTAATTTGTTCCCTATATATACATGTGTTGCCTTGTTGGAAAAAGGGAGAGAATGAAAAAAACCTAAGAGGAGTGAGTGCCGTTTGCCGTTATTTAGTTTTCTTCTTCATCCATTACTATTGTTTCTTTTTCTTCATCGTTTACCGTTATTTCTTTTCCTTCATCTATTACTGTTGTTTCTTTTTCTTCATCTTTTACCGTTATTTCTTTTTCTTCATCTATTACCGTTATTTCTTTTTCTTTATCTATTACTGTTACGTTTATATATATATAATTTTTAAATTGTTAGAGTTTATACATATAAGATTAATTTTTGATCGAATTATGTCGATACGATGTTTGCACATTTGTGTGCATGACGCATGACATTTGTGTTAGTTCGATCTGATTGCGATGATCGCATTTTTGTCTGAGCAATAATACTATTCTTTGCTTAATTTCTTTTTCTTTGCGATAAATTTTGTTTCGTCCGATTTAGATCTGGTTGCGATGAGCGCATTTCTGCGTTAGCAACATTGTTGGGTTATTTGGCACATTTAAAATTCATTATTGCTTTATTATTATTATTATTATTATTATTATTATTATTATTATTATTATTATTATTATTAGTATTATTATTATCATTATTTATTATTATTATCATTATTTATTATTATTATCATTATTATCATTATTATTACCATTATTATTATTATTGTTATCATTAATTTATTAAAACTTGTTATAATATAAAAATCTGTTTTTTAAAATAAATAACATTAACATCTTTTCCAAATTAATATGAAAACCTATTATTTTTAAGAAAAACTTTTTTTTAGATAAATTTAAAATAATTACTAAAATCTTTTTTTTAAAATAATAACTAGAACCGTTATTTATTTTATTTTATTATTGTTCAATTCAAATTTCATTATCATATTGTATCTGCTCCTCTCATGTAACCTCGCGAACTTAACAATCGCTCTTTAAATTCTGCCTTTAAATTTCTGCTTGCATGGTTTAAATTATGACATTATCTCTCTGTTTGCATGATTCAATTATCTCACGCGTTTACCATTATTTCTGTCACATTGCACACATCCGAAGGTTAGGTCTAACTGTTTGGCCGCCGCGCCAATAGTCCGTAAAACTTCACACATTCAATTTCAAATCCTCAAAACTACAAACTACAAACCCTAATTTTCACAAATGCCTCGCCGCAGGCAAAATTACAATTTTACCCCTAGCATTAGGTCAAAGAGCCGCCGCGCTCATTTTAGGGTTTCCCGCCGTGGAATCCCTAATTTAACCCTAATTACAACTTAACAATTCAACATAGAGATTTGGAGTTTCTACACTCCACGTAAGCGTGTCCTTAAGATGCGTTTATTCCCCTTGAGACCTTGACCACAGTCAAGAAGTTTCTAACCTCCCTTTTGAGGGGAACTACGATTACTCTGATTCCACTCCCGTAAGGATACGTAGGCACAAGATGCGATGTCTTGCCGAGTAAACTTAGAATTAACCCCTTAGGTTTATTTTCTCACTTTTAATCCCTTTGTACATATACCTCAAGCAAATAAATAAAGCAAAAATAGTAAATATCTGAACAAAAGGTTCCTGTAGAGTACTACAGAAGTTTATGGTGCTAATACCTTCCCTAAATTTAACCAACCCCCGAACCCTAGATCTTTCCCCGCATTGTGTTTACGATGCAAAATAGGTTTTCCCTCTTTTGACCTTTTCCTTCGGATAAATCAAAGAGCGGTTGTGAATTGAATTGCGATTCAAACTCATTAATAGTTTGTGATCCTATTTCCACCGCAACAGAAAATGGCGACTTCACTGGGGAATCTAAACTTTTGAGGGTTACCCCTAATTTGTTCATGTTTATTACTATTTGCTTTACTATTCATTTACATGTATATATTGTACTCTGATTTTGGGATGGTTCCTTGTGTTGTGAGATAAGTCCTACGCCCGGACTAGTGACATTATTATAGGATGGGGATATATTCGATGAGGCTTATAGGGAGTGAATCCCGACCAAGTTAATTCGAGAATCACCGCTCAGTTGAGACCTTCTCGAAAATGGTTCGGTTGAACGAGTAATCGCGAAAACTTTTTCCATGGTCGATTGGAGTCTGTGATATTGAGGACCGTAGTACCTTAACACCACCTTGGCCTTATTTAGGACGTAGTGCGGGAGCTATGTGGGAGTAATCCTACAACAGTTGCTACGCGATACTACACTCAAAAGAGGTTCTCTTGAGAATATTATTAACCCCCGAGTCAATCAGAAGGTTGATAATATCCGAAAGATGGGCTGACGACTTTGGGCACTTTTTTAGAACCTTGTTCTGCAGGTACAACTAACCTATAGTACACTCCTTTTGGGGATGGGTAGACCTTAACTCCGCTCACGTTCCTTTAACCTAGGACTTTATGTGTTTTCATGCATTGCATCCATAAAGCATCATATTACATTAAGACTTCATGGAATTCAGACTCTATTTATGAATATTGCAGGATACCATGGATCACTCTAGGAAGCATACTTTGAAATTTACTTTTAAGGGTTTTAATTTGGAAGTCCTAGAGAAGCTAAGAGATTTGGTTCAAGATCCAGAAAAGTTCCAAAACAGATATGGAAGGCTATTGTCTTTGTTGAAGGTTCAAGTAAACGAAGGACTTCTTGTGACTTTGCTACAGTTTTATGATCCAGATTATCACTGCTTCACCTTTCCAGATTATCAGCTTTTACCTACCTTAGAAGAGTACTCTCAGTTGGTGGGATTACCTATCTTCGATAAGTCTCCATTCCCTTTCTTGGAGGAAGACCCTAAAGAACGAGATATTGCTAAAGCCATTTGTCTGAAGATATCCGATGTCAAAAACAATATGATCACTAAAGGGGGGACCTCCGCTTTTCTCAGGGACTTCCTAATTAAGAAGGCCCAATTTTATGCCGATCATAAAGACATGTTTGCCTTTGAGACAATATTTGCTTTGCTTATTTATGGGTTGCTGCTTTTTCCTAGTTTTGAGGGGTTTGTGGACCTTAATGCAATCAAGACCTTCATGAGGAGAAATCCAATTCCAACGCTAATATCTGAACAAAAGGTTCCTGTAGAGTACTACAGAAGTTTAGGGTGCTAATACCTTCCCTAAATTTAACCAACCCCCGAACCCTAGATCTTTCCCCGCATTGTGTTTACGATGCAAAATAGGTTTTCCCTCTTTTGACCTTTTCCTTCGGATAAATCAAAGAGCGGTTGTGAATTGAATTGCGATTCAAACTCATTAATAGTTTGTGATCCTATTTCCACCGCAACAGCTTGTTATACAGACCTTCAGCATTCGAGACGACTGGGGTGTATACTTTATTGCAGTTTTATGAGCCGCAGTTGAGATGTTTCTTATTTCCCGACTATATTCTAGCACCCACTTTGGAGGAGTATTCTGCGATATTGGGAGTTCCTGTATTGGACCAGATGCCCTTCATACATATTGATGCCGAGCCTGAGTTAGCTACACTCACTGAGATTGTCAGTTTAGACGCTTCTGAGTTCCCAGGAGGGTTGGTCAAGTTGAATGGAGCCTATGGTTTTCACCTGTCTGTCTTGGTTGAGAAGGCTACGCAGTGCGCAAAGAGTGGATGTTGGGTTGCTTTCAGTGCTATTCTAGCTGTATGCATCTACGGGATTGTCTTGTTTCCTAATGTGCCAGACTTTGTCGACTCAGATGCCTTCTTGATTCTTGCCTCGAAGAATCCAGTTCCTACTCTCTTGGGCGATGTTTATCATTCCATTCACTACAAGAATGAGAAACGTCGTGGCAAGAATGTGTCCTGCTGTCTTCCTCTCCTGTACAGGTGGTTCCAGGGGCACCTTCCGAAGAAAGGACCTTCTGTGGATGCTGTTGATACTCTGGATTGGTCTTCCCGGTTGATGGGGTTGTCTGCTGAGAATATCGCTTGGTTTGATCGGAGTATGCTTGGTATTGACATTATATATAGTTGCAGTGGCTTTCCGAATGTCCCCTTGATTGGACGGAAAAGCTATATTAACTATAACCCTTCATTGCTGGTACGGCAGTTCGGTTATGCTTTGAGGGACGCTCCTATTGAGAAAGAGATACAGGAATCTCTGTATCTCACAGCATCATTAGACACAGCTGTTTTGATCAGATTGAGACATGCATGGGTTAACATCCATAGGATAGGGAAAGCTTTGCTCGGTAAGAGCAACAACAGAGCTTATGATCCTTATTTGGCTTGGATCCGCGAGGGAGCCAGTACTTCTTTGATGCCTTATCCTGCTGTGGAACCCTTGTATCTTCCCTTGATTGAGGTACTTCCTTCAAAAGAAAGTGAGAAGTATAACAAATTGTTGGCCGAAAACGAAGAACTGAAGAAAGCCAATGAGGAGTTAGAGAAGGAGATCTTCCAGTTACGTCGTGAGAAGAAGGAAGCCACCTTCACTTTGAAGGAACAGACTGAATTAATTAGCAGGTTGGGATCGGAGCTGACGGAAGCAACAAACAAGAAAGAAAAAGTGGGAATAGCCTTAAACGGTGTTAGCAAGGTGCTCACTTCCAAGAAGGAACTTCTAAGCAAAGCTTATGCTCGTATCAGCAAGTGGGAAGCTTTGTGGAATGCCATGCTTACCAAGCGGAAGGAGCATGAAGACGAACTGAAGATGCAGATTGCCACGCTAGAGGCACAGATTAGAGCCCAAGACGCAAAGATGGCCGAAGCGACATCACTTAGGAGCGCTGCTGAGCTCAGGGTGAGTGACATTGACGAGAAGCCGAGAGGATATGAAGAGAAGGCTGGTTCCAAGAGGTATAGATTTGACGAGAGTTCTGGCAAAGGAGCCTACCGGGATGATGCCGAAAAGCTAAAGTCCACTACCGAGCGGCATGCTTTACTAATTCAGGAGCTGATCTCCTGACTAGGGCACTCGGAGACGATGAGGATATTGGAGGACGTCAGAGCACGCCATTTGGCCTGATTTATCTTTGCCTTACCTTTGTTATTTGTACTCGTATTTGGACCATCGCCAGGATTGTTGGTCGAGGTCTCTTCAGTTGTATTCAGTTGTACTTTTGTACTCCGCCTCTTAGCACGTGTTATATATGAGGGTTGTCTGATTCCTTGCTTGTTGGATGGGGACTCCATTGTCATGATGGCATTTTCTCCGAAACTAGAATCGGGGGGAATATAACCTGTAGCATATTTACACATTTTCATCCACATTCATATTGCATAACCGGTATTCTTGAATCTGTATCTTATTTCCTGCGTCTTCAGGTTTCCAGGATTGACGAACTAAGAGTTCACCGCTATCCAACCCGAAAAAACTGCAAGAGAATCATGGATCAAGTCCAGGTGGAGATGCAGGAAATTCGCGAGAAGTTGAACTTGTTCATGCAGGCCATGGAGAGTATTGCTAAAGGCCAGGAGAATCTCCAGACTTTGGTGCAGCCGCTGCTGACGCGGGCTAATGGGAACGACAACAATGACCACAACTCTGTGCATGTCGAAACTCTTCATGAGGATGGTCCCCCTACTCCTGTGGTTCCTCCGGTGGTAACCCCACCTGTTGTGGTTATGAACAATGACGCTGGCGCTGTCAATGGTAACATAGGGAACGGACATGAGACTGTTGTTAACAATGTTGGAATTGGAGATGCCAATCTGGGCGGTGGTAACTTCAACGGCGGTAATGGTTTTGGTAACAATGGGTTTGGCTATAATGACCAGGGGTTTGAGTACGGCAATCAGGGCGGAAAGTTCGACTTCAACACTCAGGGCTTCGGCTATGACGGTTTCGGTAACGCCAACCAGGGTTATGGTGGAAATGGTGCTGGATTGATTCCTGTCAACACTGGTTTCGGGCAGGGTTATGGTAACGGGGGACGAGGTCACATGACTAATCAGCAAGGGTTTGGTCGCAACACTGGTTATAACGGGTACGGAAATGAAAATGTGAACTGGGGCGAAGACTGTCAAGAGGACGCCTTTTCTGGAAGAGGCATGGGATTCGAGGGACCCGTTGACAATACTCAAAGGATTAAAATGCTTGAAGAACAGGTGAAGGGTATGGCTAATCAGAATTCTATCGGACTAGACATGACTACTATGGGCTTGGTGCCTGGGCTGAAGGTACCGCTGAAGTTCAAAGCGCCTACGTTCGACAAATATAAGGGGGACACTTGCCCTAAGGTGCATGTCCGCGCTTATTACAGAAGGATGTCCGCGTATTCAGATGACGAAAGAATGCTTATGCATTTCTTTCAAGACAGCCTGTCAGGACCGTCACTCGAGTGGTACATGGGGTTGGAGCCCGCTCAAATCAAAACCTGGAAGCAATTGGCGGATGCTTTCGTCCTGCATTATAAGTATAATAGTGAACTGGCACCAAACCGAGTTCAATTGCAAGGTTTGTCGCAGAAGAAAGAGGAAAGTTTTAAAGAGTATGTGCAGAGATGGCGCGACATGGCAGCAAGAGTACATCCTCCGTTGGCTGAAAGAGAAATGAATAACATGTTCATTGGGACATTTACGGGGATATATTACGAAAAGTTGTTTAATGTTTCGTTGAGCAGTTTTTCAGATTTGATTCTTATGGGTGAGATGGTCGAAGACAGTATTAAGGTTGGAAGATTCCACGCAGGGGAGTCTACACCCGCAGGAGGTACAAGAAGAGCATTCGGTGGTAGGCGTCAAGGTGATTCTAGTGCTGTGTTTGGCGGCAGGGGCCGAGGCAGAGGACGAAGTCAGTACGCTCAGCATCAACAGGTCGCTAGTGTTACCATCCCTTTTCCACAACAACAGCAACAGCAGCCGCAGCAGCAGCAACAACAAAGGCAACACCCCGCCCAACGCAGAATCCTAGAGGGAAAGCCAAGGAGAGTATTTGAAACGCCTCCTTCAACATATGCCGAACTGCTCCAAACACTGCTAGGGTTAAAATTGGTTGAGAAAAGGACCATGGCACCATTAACGGGCAATCCTCCGTTTGGCTATGATGTTGGTAAACACTGTGAGTTTCACTCCGGGGCGCCCGAACATGATATTGAAGGCTGTCATGTGTTTAAACATAAAGTCCAAGACTTGTTGGACAGCAAAGCTATTAACTTTGGGTAGGCGGGTCCAAATATAGTACAACAGACTATGCCCAATCACGGGGCAAATTCCATCCTAACCGAGGAAAATTTGAATCTAGTGACGGATGTCAATGAGCTGAAGACACCATTGGGTGAGATGAAAAGCAGGTTGTTAAAAGGGGGTGTATTCCCAGGGTGTGACGAATTTTGCTTGGATTGTTGGATACAGCCAGAAGGTTGTCATGAGTTGAAACAGGGTATTCAGGCTTTGATGAATGAAGGAACATTGCAGTTTGATAGAACCGCGGTGGAAGAGCCGGTGGAGGCATTGTGTGATGAGCTGAACGATGTTGTGACGCTAACTATTCCAAGGAAAACAATAACAATAGCGGCGCCCGCCAGGCGACCGTCAATCACTATTACCAAAGCAGGGCCGGTCCCTTTTGAAAGTACCAAAGCAGTACCATGGACTTACGGGTTGGAGGTATATTGTGACGGTGAGAAGATTGAAGTAAATAAACAACCAGCTGGGGTTGTAGATAATGTTGTTAGAACAGGAGGTATGACCAGAAGCGGAAGAATCTTCACATCGCCTGAGGTAGAGGCAGAAAGATTGGCGAAGGGGAAAGCCAAGGTAACTGAAGGTGGTCCTTCTCAGTCGAATGAAAAGGACATGTCACTTAAGGATGTGGAAGAGTTTATGAGGCTCATCCGTAAAAGTGATTACAAAATTGTGGAGCACCTCCAGCAAACGCCATCAAAGATCTCGATTTTGTCACTGCTATTATGTTCCGAGGCCCACCGAAACGCTTTGCTGAAGATCCTAGACACGTCGTTTGTACCCCAAGATGTTTCTGTGAATCAGTTAGAGGGGGTGATGGCGCACGTGAATGCAGGCCATAGTTTGGGATTTACGGATTTTGATTTGACCCCGAGGGGGAGAGAGCATAATATGGCACTGCATGTATCAGTAGAATGCCGGGGCACAGTCATGTCCCATGTTTTAGTGGATACTGGGTCTTCCTTGAATGTGCTTCCGAAGAAGGCCATGATGAAGTTGGATATCAGGGGGATTCTCTGCACGCCTAGTGACTTGGTGGTCAGGGCATTTGATGGTACGCGGAGGTCAGTGTTCGGATCGATAACATTACCATTGCAGGTGGGGCCGGAAACTTTTGAAACTGAATTCTATATAATGGACATCCAGCCAGCGTATAGTTGTCTTCTTGGACACCCATGGATCCATGCCGCCGGGGCAGTCACGTCCACGTTGCACCAAAAGTTGAAATATATGGTGGGGGATAGTGTCGTCACTGTTTGTGGAGAAGAAGATATTCTGGTTAGCCATCTGTCTTCATTCAGATACGTGGAGGTCGACGGCATTTGAAGGGCTAAAGATTAAAGACAAAGCTCTAGTACCCAAGATATCAGATGTGGCAGTGTCATCGTACAAAGAGGCTCAGGCTCTAGTGCAGGCAGGCGAAACCAAGGGCTGGGGTCAGGTATTGGAGATTCCCGTGAAGAATGACAGGTTCGGGCTTGGATATCATCCTTCATCATCAGCGTCTACCGCTGGGGCACCCCGTTTCAAAGGACCAATAACAATTACGGCTAGTGGGGTATGTTACGAGACCATCAATGCTGTTTCAGATTCCGAGGAAGGGGACAGCGATTGCGACATGGACGCCTGGATTCAGCCGAGCGTGCCAGGACAAGGGCTTTGCAATTGGTCTATTCAGGAGACTGTTCCTGTGACAACTAAACAGTAATGATTTGTTTTCTTAATTGTTGAATAATCCGGTGTCCTACCCAGGGCATCGTGATTTTGCTTAGGGCCATTCTGTTATGTACATTGCACTGTTTAATCATTAAATAAAAGGCGTTTTTCATGTACAAATATTGTGATCTCTGTTTTTCCTATTTTTATCTTTTACAATAAAATGGCAACGTGGTTATTCGCTTTATACGCGTTTTGAAGCATTTAACCATTTCCTTTGCAGGATTACTATTTCAGATGACATCTATGAACCGCCTATGACTCACTTCGACTTCGAGCACCCGGTATTTCAGGCTGAGGAAGAGATTGTTGAAAATGGCGACGTACCAGAAGAGCTGACCTGGTTATTGAAACAAGAAGAAAGAATCATTATGCCTCATGAAGAGGTCATCAAGATCATCAATTTGGGGTCGGAAGGGGTTGAAAGGAACATCCGTATAGGAGCTGCATTGCAAAGCGACGTCAAGCAAAGGTTGATTGAGATGCTCAAAGAGTACAGTGATATATTTGCTTGGTCGTACGAAGATATGCCTGGGTTGGATACGGATATGGTTGTTCACCGTCTGCCATTAAAAGAAGAATACCCACCGGTTAAGCAGAAGCTCCGAAGAACTAGACCGGACATGGCTGTGAAGATTAAGGAGGAAGTTCGAAAACAGTGGGATGCTGGTTTCCTAGTTGTTACAAAATATCCCTCATGGGTCGCTAATATTGTGCCAGTACCAAAGAAAGACGGTAAGGTGCGAATGTGCGTAGACTACCGTGACTTGAACAAAGCGAGCCCGAAAGATGACTTTCCACTTCCTCACATCGATGTGCTGGTTGATAACACTGCTCAATTCTCCGTATTCTCCTTCATGGATGGCTTCTTGGGCTATAATCAGATCAAAATGGCGCCAGAAGACATGGAGAAGACTACTTTCATTACTCCCTGGGGAACATTTTGTTACAAATTGATGCCCTTCGGATTGAAGAATGCTGGGGCAACATATCAACGTGCTATGACGACTCTCTTTCATGACATGATGCATAAAGAGATCGAGGTTTATGTTGATGATATGATTGCCAAATCCCAGACGGAGGAGGAGCATTTGGTTAATATGCTGAAATTATTCAAGAGGCTTAGGAAGTTCAGGCTGAGACTGAACCCTAACAAGTGCACCTTCGGGGTGAGATCGGGTAAACTACTGGGATTTATCGTGAGCGAAAAAGGAATAGAGGTTGATCCTGCGAAAAATAAAAGCAATACAAGAAATGCCGACGCCTAAAACAGAAAAAGAAGTACGCGGGTTTTTAGGGAGGTTGAACTATATCGCCCGGTTCATATCTCACTTAACCGCAACGTGCGAGCCATTATTCAAGCTGTTAAAGAAGGACCAGGTTGTGGCCTGGAATGAAAATTGTCAAAAGGCGTTCGACAAGATAAAAGAGTACTTGCAGGAACCTCCTGTTTTGATACCCCCAGTGGCCGGGAGACCATTGATTATGTATTTGACGGTCCTGGAGGAAAGTATGGGTTGTGTTCTCGGTCAACACGACGAGACAGGACGTAAAGAGCATGCGATCTACTATTTGAGTAAGAAGTTCACAGATTGTGAGTCTCGATACTCAATGCTCGAAAAAACGTGTTGTGCGCTAGCCTGGGCCGCCAAACGTTTGAGGCAATACATGCTGAATCATACAACCCTGCTCATTTCAAAGATGGATCCATTCAAATACGTGTTTGAGAAGCAAGCACTCTCCGGAAGAATTGCCCGATGGCAGATGGTGTTAACCGAATATGATATTCAATATGTATCTCAAAAGGCTATTAAAGGTAGTGTCTTGTCAGAGTACCTTGCGGAGCAGCCTGTTGAGGACTACCAATCGATGAGATTTGATTTTCCTGACGAGGATATCATGTACCTAAAGATGAAAGATTGTGAAGAACCGTTGTCGGACGAAGGACCAGAGTTGGGTTCCAAATGGCAGTTAATATTTGATGGAGCTGTGAATTCCTATGGTAGCGGAATAGGTGCAATTATTACTACTCCTCAGGGGTTGCACATCCCATTTACTGCCCGATTGACCTTTCTCGTTACCAATAATGAAGCTGAATATGAGGCTTGCATCATGGGTCTTGAAGAAGCTATCGATTTGCGAATCAAACATCTGGATGTATACGAAGACTCAGCTCTAGTGGTGAACCAGATAAAAGGAGAATGGGAGGCACGTCAGCCCAATTTGATACCCTATATGAATTATGCAAGGAAATTGTTGCCTTTCTTTGACAAGGTGGAATTGCATCACGTGCCGCGAGCAGAAAATCAAATGGCTGACGCCCTGGCGACATTGTCTTCCATGTATAAAGTTAACTTCTGGAACGAGGCTCCCCGGATTGTTATCTCTCGGCTTGATAGGCCTGCCTTCATATTTGCTATTGAAGAAGCATCAGATGATAAACCCTGGTACTTTGACATCCAGAATTTCATGAAGAACAAGGAGTATCCGGCTGGGGCATCCAGTCGAGATCAGAAAACTCTCAGGAGATTGGCCGGCAATTTCTATTTGAACCTTGACGGTGTCCTATACAAAAGAAACCACGACTTGGTGTTGCTACGATGTGTAGACGAGAAAGAGGCGAAGTTGCTCATGGAAGAAATATGACATACCAATTTGATTGTAAAATGCATTTTGAGAACATTGACATTGCCACAATTTTGAATTGAGGATTATTTTTAGGACTTGCTTTGTAAATTGGTTACTTGAACCATAAGGCACAATTGCAAAACCATACTTCCAAGCAAATGCAAGGCTCCTTTCCATCCATACACCTCCAATATCTCATTTGGAGAGAATTTAAACTCAGAACCAAGTGAATTGTAAGCCAAATCATGAGATGGTATGTGCATAGCATAAGAAGAGATTCTCATGACATGAGATGTTGATTTTCTCATTGGATTGATCCAGAAGATTTTAGAGTCTTCATTCACACTCTATATATGCATATGAAGTAATCCCAAGCAAGATTGGTTGAGAATTGAAGGAGAGAAGAGAGATTGAGATCAAAAATTTCCTGCTGCAATTCAGAATCGGTTACAAGCTTTTACACCATTTCAATCCAAGATTTTGATTTCTATAGCTTCCATCTGTGTTAGAGATTGATTCCAGATCAAGTTCCAAGCAAATTGGTGGAGAAATCGTGTTCTTGCTCTTGGATTTTCTCACCTGCAACTCATAATCGGTTTCCATAATCCAAGCATCTTCAACTAATTCTTTTGCATACAGAAGCAAGATTGTGACTCATTGAAGGTGTCTGGAAGTTCCCAAAGCTTGATTTGAAGATTTCATACCTCTGTTCATGTCAAATTTGCAGGTATGTAAACTTCACTCCATGGCATGATTTAGGTAGTTTCAATCAGTTTTGAATAGTTAGATTCAATGTAGATGATCATGTGGAGCTTTCTGGTAGCTTTAGGATTGATTTAGAGACAATTGGTTGAATGATGCAAAATCTGTTCGTGCTCATATCTTGTTGTTCTTGATGATATAATCATAGTTTGATAGCTAGAAATGATCAGTGAAGCATGGTGAAGAGTTTAAGCTACTCAATTTCAAGTTTGGTGAGACTTGGTTCTTGAGCAATTTCTGAGATTTCCATCGTGTTTTGAGGAGTAGTAGGTTTCAATGATTGGGAATGACATGGTTGAATTTAGTGTAAAATTCTGAGTGGATTAGGGTTTTAAATTTTTGCATTTGATGGAGATTTGAGGGAGCACGATTGGGAAGAAGATGAAGTTGCAAGTTGTGCTTCCATGGTGTTTCTCCCTCCACAATTCAAAAGGAAGAAGACGATCTGACCACCATTGGATGTGAAGGAGACTTTGACCCAAAACGAGATCCAATGGCCACGTTTTGTTTTCATTTGTGAAGGAACTCAGATTACTCAAAGCGCAGCGTTTCATTTAGATGGCCATCTTGGGCTTAAGTGAACTAACTGTTATCCACACCCCACTTGGGAGGCCCACTAGGAAATGCACTGATTTAGATTGCTATCCACCACGCGAATTTTTCATTTTTCTTTCTATTTTCCATTTAATTCCTGAATGACATTGGGCCTAATGCACGCGCTTCTATTAACACCCCCTTTTGGGCACAGATGTTTGTTTACACTGCCTAGCATTGCTATTTGGCACGCACATTTTCCATTTTTTCCATATTTTCTTATATTTTCACACATTTATTTTGGTTCTTTAAAAATTCATAATAAATTGAAAAATTAATATTTTTAGATGGGAGTTTTTTCCCCATTTTCATCAAGACATCAAGAAAATTATAAAAGAATAAAAAATGTCATTTCATGCATTTTTCTATTTTTGGTGTATTTTTAATTTTAATAGCTTTTGTTTCATTTTCATTTGATACATGTCACTTGCTGAATTTAGTATGATCATTTCACTTCACATTTTGATGCCATCCTTTTTTCTCTAGTTAGATTAGAGTATTAGGTTGCCCCTGAAGTTTTTTCACATTTTTGTGACTTAAATTTAATTGTTTTTGAGAGGAGTGAAGCAAGTGTGTTAGAATTAGGGTTAAACTTGACATAGGTGCATTTCAACACATAGTTCTTGGGTTTTTAGTTTGCTTTAGGCCTTGGGGTTTATGTGGGGTATAGGGTACATAGATAGGGTATCTTAGAAATTAACCTAGGATTTTATGATGAGTTTTGCCTTTTTATTTGATTTTTGCAAGTTGATTGACATTGGTGTGTTTCCCTCTGGGAAAGTTGCTTTGTTTGTTGAGTTTGGGCCTTTTCTTTGGGTGTTGGGGCTTGTGCTTGGCTTGAGGAGTATGTGAAGACTTTAAAGATGATTGTATACAAATAATGATGCTTGAAGCTTGAAGTTGCTTGTGCTTGAAGACTGCTTTTGAAGACTTAGGAGATAGGAGATATAGGGAGAGCTCTACATTAGACTGATTTCTTCTGTCAAATATAGAGAGCTTCTTGTGCCTCTATTCCATCCTATGACACAAGGTCCCCTAAAAGAGTTCCATCTCTCCTTAGGAGGGATGTAGAGCATGCTTTGGTTGGGTAGAACCTTGAGGATACCTTTCACTAGCTGTGTTAAGATCTTAGTGGTTTCCCTGGGTTGTCACTAAGCCTCTTAACATTCCAACTTCATCTATCACTTGATTCTCTCCTTTGAGTGTCTGCATTGAAGATGGAAGCCTATTGAAGATAAGAAGTGTATTGGTGACTGGATAAGATGAAGCTTGTACCTGTCAAAGCTGGATATCTGTTGATGATAGGGTTTTACTGCTGTTTGAAGCTGTCCATTTACTAGGGTTCAGTGCTTGCTAAAGCTGGAGATTATTGGAGATAAGAGCTTATCTGAAGTTTGAATATCATTGGAGAGTGAAGATGGGATCTTGCTTGAAGTTGTTACTGTCAACCTTTTGCTGTTAATCAACTGTAGCTGCCAGAGCTGGTGCTGTTTGAACTGCTTACTGTATGAGTTGGTGTGCTGTCAGAGCTAGTGTTGGGTGTGATTTTCTTTGCTGTATTGTCTGTTGATTTTCCCTTAGGTCTGAGGTGAAGCTGTTTCACTTTGCCTATCGTTTTCCCAGGTTCGAGGTTGAGTAGGACTCTCTTGCCTCACTTGTTTTGCTGCATTCATGCATATTTATTGTTCACTGTATATCTGCTGTTTCTTTTCCGTTTATCCCCTAGGATCTCTGTTTCCCTCTGTGCAGGAGGGAATTATGACAGACATTAGGTGTTAATCCATGCATGATAACATTAGGGTAGTTTTGATTCCCTTTCAAACCCTAGGGTGTTTAGACTTCCTTCTCGTCTATCTCAGAACAATTCAAAACACAGTAATAAGGATAATCGATGTCGTACGCTACGAGCCTTAAGCTATTTGAGAAAGGTTGCTGGAGGGTCACTCTTCAGTAACCTGATTTCTTAGTGTGTTACCCTTAGGGTGACATACGACTTAGTCACCCTCAAATCATAGTCTCTAGTGCGTCAGAGATTGCAAACATCATAAAAGACAGTTCTTGCGTAAAAGACTGAAAACAAACATCAAAGTGTCATTTTTGTTCACTTGGACTCTTAATCAGGAAAAACCCTTTCATAAGGAGATAAAAACTTCCAGACAAGCTTGTGTCTTCCGTAGCCCGAACTACATTTGCTCTGATCTTTCATGATGTATGAAAGTACGTAGGCATAGGATGCGACATCCTAGCGAGCAACCTTCCCCTCCTTTCCCGTAGGTAGGCGAACTACGTTGACACTGATTTCTCGTTCCCGACGAGAATACGTAGGCATAAAGTGCGATACTTTGCCGAGTCATTTTCTTTTCTTTTAACCCAGACCTGTAGATTATATAGAATAACAATCTGTACCAAAAAACAAGCGTGGATCCCGTCGAGTACGACGGACGTGAGGGGTGCTAATACCTTCCCCTTGCGTAACCGACTCCCGAATCCAGGATTTGGTTGCGATGACCATTCCTTTTCCGTCTTCGCGTGAGGTTTACTCTGAGCGTTTCCTTTCCCTCCTTTGGGATAAATAACGCACGGTGGCGACTCTTCTGTTCAGTCGGCGCCGATTTTCGCAGTAGCGACAACTGGCGACTCTGCCGGGGACAGGGATATCCCCTATGCGAGTCAATCCTAGCGCTTGTTTTCCCGTCTGGGGTGTTGTATAAATTTACTTTTCTGTCTTTACTTTCCGCATTTTATTATCAGCTCTATACTGTTATTGCTGCTGTGGGAAAGGGGTAATCTGTTGGGAGATAAGCCGGACCTGGGCTTGAGGTTACACATAGACTTAGAAGTAGAGAGTAGTGGTTAGCCTGCTTGCTTAGCTTGCACCAGCTAGCCGCGAAATTTATGCCTAGACGAGATTCTCTTTGATGCTTCTTGCCTGGCCCTTAGGGCTCGACAAGTTGTCTGACCCGAGGATTGTCGACTCTGGGAACCTGTCAATTGGGATTCAACTGAGTGAGGCCGCTTCAAGGGATGATGATGCCACACCTTCTGGGTATCGTATCATCGCTCTTGAAAGTCTGTGACGTTGAACCCACATAGGATGCCGTACCTCGTCTGCGAGTTAAGCACACCTGTGAGGGGTAGGAGGGTCTGTTTGCAGGAAACCTTTGACCTCAGAATACCTGGTTCATCTCTGTCAGTGAGATGTGGTTACAGGGTTCTTTTGAGTGGTTGGTTTGGTTTGAGATGAAGATTGGATGGTTCTCAGGCTTCAGTACAGAGCAGCCCAGTCTATCAGCATTGCACTTGGTCCCTTGTTTGCATATGCATGTGCATTTTCACGATTGCATTTCATTAACATGTATTTATGTTGCAGGTGATCATTTCCCTCTGATTCTAGTATATCTTCTAGCCAGACATGGAGTCCCTGAAGAAGACAGCTGCTTACCGGTTGCATTCGCCAGACATCAGTTCCTTGCTGGGTTTAGTTACTCTAGCAGATGAGAGAGTGAGGGCTGAGTTCAGAGTATCTTAAGGGAGATTGCTTAGCTTGTTATACAGACCTTCAGCATTCGAGACGACTGGGGTGTATACTTTATTGCAGTTTTATGAGCCGCAGTTGAGATGTTTCTTATTTCCCGACTATATTCTAGCACCCACTTTGGAGGAGTATTCTGTGATGTTGGGAGTTCCTGTGTTGGACCAGATGCCCTTCATACATATTGATGCCGAGCCTGAGTTAGCTACACTCACTGAGATTGTCAGTTTAGACGCTTCTGAGTTCCCAGGAGGGTTGGTCAAGTTGAATGGAGCCTATGGTTTTCACCTGTCTGTCTTGGTTGAGAAGGCTACGCAGTGCGCGAAGAGTGGATGTTGGGTTGCTTTCAGTGCTATTCTAGCTGTATGCATCTACGGGATTGTCTTATTTCCTAATGTGCCAGACTTTGTCGACTCAGATGCCTTCTTGATTCTTGCCTCGAAGAATCTAGTTCCTACTCTCTTGGGCGATGTTTATCATTCCATTCACTACAAGAATGAGAAACGTCGAGGCAAGAATGTGTCCTGCTGTCTTCCTCTCCTGTACAGGTGGTTCCAGGGGCACCTTCCGAAGAAAGGACCTTCTGTGGATGCTGTTGATACTCAGGATTGGTCTTCCCGGTTGATGGGGTTGTCTGCTGAGAATATCGTTTGGTTTGATCGGAGTATGCTTGGTATTGACATTATATATAGTTGCAGTGGCTTTCCGAATGTCCCCTTGATTGGACGGAAAGGCTATATTAACTATAACCCTTCATTGCTGGTACGGCAGTTCGGTTACGCTTTGAGGGACGCTCCTATTGAGAAAGAGATACAGGAATCTCTGTATCTCACAACATCATTAGACACAGCTGTTTTGATCAGATTGAGACATGCATGGGCTAACATCCGTAGGAGAGGGAAAGCTTTGCTCGGTAAGAGCAACAACATAGCTTATGATCCTTATTTGGCTTGGATCCGCGAGAGAGCCAGTACTTCTTTGATGCCTTCTCCTGCTGTGGAACCCTTGTATCTTTTAGCTTCTATATGCTTCTTTTCTTCTGTATCTTTATGTCTTTAAAAATCTTTTTGATTATGACAAAAAGAGGGAGAAAAAGAGAATCTGATTGTTCAACCTATAAGCAATTACTAAAACTGAAATTCAGACATTTTATTAACTTACTTTGAATTTAAGTCTTTCAGATTATATTGATATATCTGACATAATTCATTGAAGTTACCCTGATACTTTTCCATCCAGAACCTGATCTTCCAAAGCAAATCTGAGTATTCAATCAACTTTGATATCTTACTCTGATACCTTTACTCTGAAAGATAATTCAAGCAAGATGATAACCAGGCGCTCTGACTAAAGGAAGTCATAATTATCTGGCATCAAGATTTGATTCTAAAAGACAAACCTCTTGCATCAGGCTCTGAATCTGAAATATACTTAATCAAAAAGGGAAGTGTTTTCTTTTATTAGAGTATTCATTTCAGGGGGAGATTATTAATCTCAGGGGGAGTTATAATTCATACATTTTATTGAACAAAATTTCTCATGTTTTGTCACCATTAAAAAGGGGGAGATTGTAAGAACACAGATTGTTTCTTAGTAATATCTCTATGTTTTGATGATAACACTTATGAATTTTGTATTCAAGAATTATATACTCTAAATTTGTTCTAGACTGTTTGCTACAGGTACTAAAGAAAATATTCTTAAAGAGCAAATTTGGATCTGAACAATGATATTATGAAAGGCTTCAAAGGTTCAAGAGCATCTTATATGAAGATCTGAACGCTGCCTCCAGAAGAATCTGAGTGTTGTCTACTGAAGATTCTGAAGCAGAAGTCTCTAAAGAATAGAAGACTCTGAGAGTTCAGAAGCTTTGTCATCAGAAAACTCTGAAGATACTGCGCTGCATAAGTATTGAGAATCTGACATAGAAGACTCTGATCTGGCAGAACTACACGCTCAAGCACACAAGCTGCATATACTCTGATTCAGCATAATCTGAAGAACATATCAAGACTCTGAAGATTCAGAAGATCTCTACTCTGGAGATTCTGAAGATCCATACTCTGATGTTGATAGCTGAACTTACTTAGTGAAGAAGATTTGAATATGTCTGTTGGCATATCTCAACAACTCTTTCCTATTTTAAGTTAGACATAAGAACACAGACAAAAAGGTTTTATCTGTGCATTCCATTCTAAGGAAAGTTTCTGCAAAGTGAAGACAAAAGGCATCAGGCTTTTTCAGCACAGCCTCCAACGTAAAGACAAAAAGGCACCAGGCTTTTTCAGCATAGCCTCCAACGTTGAGAAGACTTCATGGATCTAAGTGCCTATATAAAGAAGTCCACTCCATCTTCTTCAGTATTGAACTACTTGCAAAAATCACTCATAAAAGCAAATCTCTCAAAAGCTCTTATATTCTATTTGCTGTAACATTGTTCTTAAAACTTAAGGGAAATATCACAATTGTGATAATAGCATTTTAGAAGCATTCTTACTCTTGTAATAGTTTTACATTGATTGTAAAAAGTTCCTTAAGAGGATCCAGTTGGGATCAGTAGCCCTTGAGAAGACTAAGAACAATTGTTCTTAGGTGTTACTATTGTAATCTGTTTGATTAAATAGTGGATTAAGTCCTTGACTGAGAAAGGCAAATCACTCTTGAGAGGGTGGACTGGAGTAGTTAAGTTCAACGAACCAGGATAAAAATAACTGTGTTTGAATCTTTGATTATTTGTCATACTTATTCAACCCCCCTTCTAAGTATTTTCTCACCTTCAATACCTTCAGTAGTTAACATTGCAGATGTCAGCAGAGTAACAAGGAGTGGTCGAGTCTACCTGACTGTACCACCGAAAGAAAAAGAGGTCTCAATAGAACAAACAGGCTCAAAAGATCCAATTGTGGGACAGTCTGGTGGGTCTAATTTATCCAATTTAGATGAATGTCTAAAAGTGATTAAGAGGAGCAGGTATAAGGTTTCCGATCAGCTCCTGCAAACCCCGTCAAAGATTTCTATGTTGCAGTTGCTGATGAGTTCGGAGGCTCATAGAGAAGCGCTCCAGAAAATATTAGAACAAGCGTATGTCGAATAAGATGTGACCATGGAGCAGTTTAACAACATCATTGGTAGTATTACTTCATGTGAAAATCTGGGTTTTAATGAGGATGATCTCCCAGAAGAAGGAAGGAAACATAACATGGCTTTACATATTTCTATGAACTACGGAAACGACTCTCTGTCCAGTGTGTTGGTCGATACTGAATCTTCTCTAAATGTGATGCCTAGAACTACTCTATCTAAGCTATCCTATCAGGGACTGCCGATGAGGCCAAGTCATGTTATTGTCAAAGCTTTTGATGGGTCAAGGAAAACGGTAATTGGTGAGGTGTATTTGCCGATGACTATTAGATTACAGAATTTTATGATCACGTTTTAAGTCATGGACATTCGTGCCGCCTATAGCTGTTTGTTAGGGAGGCCATGGATACATGAAGTTGGGGCAGTTACTTCCACTCTGCATCAGAAGTTGAAATATGCTTTTGAGGGAAAAACACTTACAGTTTGAAATATACTTGTCATCATTCTCGTATGTCGAAGCTGAGGAAGAGGTTGGCACGCAATTTCAAGCTTTGTCTATTGTGGGCGAGGGTGTCCGAAAATCTCAGGCATCTATTTCATCATTTAAAGACACATAGCGAGTAGTGAACAGTGGTCATCAGACAATATGGGGAAAGGTGTTGTCTTTGCCAGAGAACAAAAATAAGGAAGGTCTCGGTTTCACCAGCAGTTCCGCTCAACAAACTACCAAAAGTCAAGGGTTTCCGCTGATTAATGAAGTGTTTCGTAGTGGAGGAGTCGTCCATCATTCTCAGATTAATGTTGTGTCAGAGGAGGAACTTGAAGGCTATATATCAGATGGTTCTGCAAGGTCCTCCATTCCTTACGAAGACTACGAGCCCTATATGAAAGATCCAGGCTATGTTTCAGATGAATTTGACTATACCTTTAGAGTTTATGCTGTCACCGAGGAAGATTCAGATGAGGACATTCCAGACTTTGTGACCCCAAGCGTTGTGGTCAAGAACTGGAGTGCGGTTGAAGCCCCTGCTGCCGTTCATATATCTAAGTATAGCATTTGTTTTTAAATTTTTTGCTCTGCCCAAGGCGAAACTGCATTTATTAGGGCTTACTTTTAATAATTCCCTTTGCTCTACCCAAGGCAAAGGTGACTTTGTTGGGTGTGTCTTTTTGGTTTTGCTATCATCAATAAATTACTTTCATTTTCATTTGAGTTTTATATTTATTTACGACGTTGGGAAATGATAAGTAGCATCTTGCATACACACACTTTCCACTTTACAAAAACTCATTAAAAATCACATCACTTGCGCAGATTGCTACATAAATTACATCCTGGGAATAATGACCCTCTACCTTCTCCGAATTTCGAGTTTCCTGTGTACGAAGCCGAGGACGGAGAAGATGATATTCCAGAAGAGATTTCCAGACTGCTTGAGGAAGAAGAAAAAGCTATCCAACCTCATCAGGAGCCAGTGGAAGTAATCAATTTGGGATCAGAAGAAGTCCGTAGAGAAGTGAAAATTGGAGCTCTGCTCAAACCCGATGTGAAGAAACAGTTGATTGATTTGCTTGGAGAGTTTGTTGATGTGTTTGCTTGGTCATATCAAGATATTCCTATATTAGACACTGCTATAGTTGAACACCGTCTAACTTGGAAGCCAGAGTGTCCGCCGGTAAAACAGAAACTCAGAAGGATTCGACCCGACATGGCTCTAAAGATTAAGGAAGAGGTACAAAAACCGATTGATGCAGGTTTCCTTGTCACTGCCGAGTATCCGCTATGGTTGGCTAATATTGTGCCCGTTCTGAAGAAGGATGGTAAGGTTTGCATGTGTGTAGACTACAGGGATTTGAATAAAGCCAGTCCGAAAGATGATTTCCCATTACCTCATATTGACATCTTGGTTGACGTACCGCAAGATATGAGGTTTTCTCCTTTATGGATGGTTTTTCAGGTTACAACCAAATTAGAATGGCTCCCGAGGACAGAGAGAAGACGTCATTCATCACTTCCTGGGGCACCTTTTGTTACAAAGTTATGTCGTTTGGATTAAAGAATGCAGGGGCAACATATCAGAGAGCTATGACTACTTTGTTCCATGATATGATACACAAAGAGATCGAGGTTTATGTGGATGATATGATAGCTAAGTCGAAGACCGAGGATGATCATTGTTAAACATTTGTCTAAGCTGTTTGGTCGTTTGAGGGAATACAAGCTCCGTTTGAACCCCAATAAATGCATATTTGGAGTACGATCAGGGAAACTATTGGGTTTTATTGTCAGTCAAAGAGGGATTAAAGTGGACCCTGACAAAGTGAAAGCTATCCGGGAAATGCCAGCTCCCGCCACCGTGAAACAAGTCAGAGGATTCTTGGGACGTTTGAACTATATCTCCAGGTTTATATCCAACATGACTGCTACATGTAAACCTATTTTCAAGCTTCTGAGGAAAGAACAAGGGTATGTTTGGACTGAAGATTGTCAAAAGGCTTTTGATAGTATCAAAGAGTATTTGCTTGAACCACCTATCCTGATACCGCCAGTTGAAGAACGACCTTTGATTATGTATCTGACTGTTTTAGAAGACTCGATGGGTTGTGTACTCGGTCAGCAAGATGAAACAGGAAAGCAAGATCACGTCACTTATTACTTGAGCAAGAAATTTACTGACTGCGAAACAAGGTACACTATGTTAGAGAAGACTTATTGTGCTTTGGCGTGGGCCGCCAAACGTTTGCGCCAGTATATGTTGAATCACACCACTTGGTTAGTTTCAAAGATGGATCCTATCAAGTATATTTTTGAGAAGCCCGCTTTAACTGGGAGAATTGCTAGATGGCAGATGTTGTTATCCGAATATGATATCGAGTACCATACTCAGAAAGCTGTCAGGGGGAGTGTTTTGGCTGATCATTTAGCTCACCAGCCTATTTTGGATTATCAACCCTCAAACGATGAGTTTCCCGATGAAGATGTTATGTTTTTAAAAATGAAAGATTGTGAAGAACCCGTACATGGTGAAGGGCCAGAGCCAGGTTCTCAATGGGGTTTAGTTTTTGATGGAGCCGTCAATGCTCACGGAAAAGGGATAGGTGTTGTTATCGTGACTCCTCAAGGGACCCACTTCCCATTTACTTCCAGATTAACATTACAATGTACTAATAATGAGGCTGAGTATGAAGCGTGCATTATGGGTCTTGAGGAGGCAATCGATTTCAGAATTAAGAATTTGGACGTGTTTGGTGATTCCACAGTGGTAATCAACCAAAACACTGGAGAGTGGATAACTCGACATGATAATTTGGTCCCATACAGAGATTATGCTAGAAGACTGTTACCGTTCTTTGATAGGGTCGAATTTCATCATATCCCTCGTGATGAGAACAAAATGGCAGACGCGTTGGCAACTCTGGCCTCAATGATTGTGGTAAACTTTTGGAATGAGTGTCCTCGGATTGAAGTAAAACGTCTTAACAGGCCCGCCTAGATCTTTGCCATCGAAGAAGTCGAAGATGGCAAACCCTGGTACGATGACATTGAAGTTTTCCTTAGAAGTCAAGAATATCCTTCGAGAGCTTCCAACAAGGATAAGAAAACTTTGAGAAGGTTGGCTGGAAATTTTCTCTTGAGTAACAATGTATTATACAAGCGGAATTTTGACATGGTCTTGCTGAGATGTGTTGACAAACAAGAAGCAGATATGTTAATGACGGAAATTCACGAAGGGTCCTTCGGCACTCATGCCAATGGACATGCTATGGCTAAGAAGCTTTTAAGGGTTGGCTATTATTGGATCACGATGGAATCATATTGTTACAAGTTTGCTAGAAAATGTCACAAGTGTCAGATTTACGCAGATAAGATTCATGTGCCTCCGACTTTGTTGAACGTTATCTCGTCCCCGTGTCCCTTCTCTATGTGGGGAATTGACATGATCAGTATGATAGAGCCGAAAGCATCTAATGGACACCAATTCATCCTGGTAGCCATTGATTATTTCACCAAGTGGGTCGAGGCGGCCTCCTACGCTAACGTAAGTCGACATGTGGTTGCCAAATTTATCAAAAATCAACTTATCTGCCGATATGGTGTGCCAAGCCGGATTATTACAGATAATGGGTCCAATCTGAATAACAGAATGATGAAAGAACTATGTGAAGAATTCAAGATAGAGCATCATAATTCGTCCCCCTACAGACCAAAGATGAATGTGGCTGTTGAAGCCGCCAACAAGAATATCAAGAGGATCATTCAGAAGATGGTTGTTACTTATAAAGATTGGCACGAAATGCTCCTGCTCGCCTTGCATGGGTATCGTACGATGGTACGCACATCAACTGGGGCAACTCCGTTTTCACTTGTCTACGGTATGGAAGCAGTGCTCCCGATAGAAGTAGAGATTCCTTCTATGAGGATTTTGATGGACGCAAAATTATCAGAAGCTGAATGGTGCCAAAACAGATATGATCAATTGAACTTAATCGAAGAAAAGAGGATGGCTGCACTATGCCATGGGCAGTTGTATCAGCAAAAGATGAAGAAGGCATTTGACAAGAAGGTTAGACCCCGCGTGTTCAAGGAAGGTGACCTTGTACTCAAGAAGATCCAGTCTTTCCTCACTGACGTCAGAGGAAAATGGGCCCCAAACTTTGATGGACCATACGTGGTAAGGAAGGTTTTGTCAGGAGGTGCTTTGATGTTAACAACAATGGACGGAGGAGAGATCACTCGTCCCGTGAATACGGACGCCGTCAAGAAGTACTTTGTTTAGAACTGGGAAGTTCACATCAATTTAGGAGAAGCAAGACATTATTCCCTTTATGTAATCGCTATTATTTTCCAACACTGTAATATTGGGGTCGCACCTTTCTATTGACCACCATTCAATAAAAGTTTTTCATTTATCAAAAGTGTTTATTCTTGATAGCAAAATCCATATTTGACTTAAACTCTTTCAAAACTTTGTGTTTACTTGATATATGAATAACAAAAGGATGACCATGGACGTTTATTTCGTCCATGGGAGAACAACAATATTATGTGCTTCTCTAAGGCAAGAGGATATTTATTTTATCCAAACATGAAGAGTCTCCGTTCGAGATACTTTCTTTAAAGGTGACAGGAGATCTGTGGAGATTTTGCTTGAGTACCCCTTCGTCTGAGGCGTTTATTTCGCTCCTCCTAGTCCGTCAACATCTGCATAGCATATAAGTAGACAACACGACATGTGCATTTTTTTGCATTCTTTGTGTTTGTTTGATTCTATCGCTTCAGATGCAGTTATCCATAGGTGTTTGGGTGAGTCTTATCCCTCCAAATAGTTTTGTTGACCCTAAGCAGGAAAAAACATGATGTTTCATTTTCCCCATGGAGTTCAACCCTCATGGAAGATGGTTATTTTACTACAATCCCATTTGAGTTCATACCTCAATGGTCAAGTCTTGCTTGACAATGTCTCTTCGGCTACTTCCCGAATTGAACTTCGGTCTTCGGCAATCACGTCATGGATAATCTCCGATGTTTGAACATGGATTAAGTGTGCATTTATTTTGCGCTCTATTCCCCAGGAAGAATATGCATGAAAGCAGATCTTTCTTCAACAATAGCATCACGGGATTTTCTCGAACAGCTACATTTGGACCATAAACAATCTCTTTATTTGAGCAACTCGTTTTGATCAGGATCTTATTCAAAACGACAAATGGCAGTCTCTTCAGGACAGTTTATCCATCCTCAATGGATTTATCAAAATTATCAATTCATCAAATGGCATCCCTTCGGAAATCCACCAGAGAAGTTTGTCGAAGACATTACAAGACACCTCCGTTTATTTGAGAGTTCACAAAACATTTTACAACTACAACAAGAAATACTCTCCAGGAATGTATTCCCCAGTGAGTTCATCACACGAATTTATATCATCAAGCGGCATCCCCCTAGAGGAATCAAAGAAGTCTATCACATTAGTTTCCCCTTTATGCAAGGAGACATACTTTACAACACAACCGGCTCGCATCTCTCCTGAAGATCCCCGGTGAAGTTTCACAACCTCCAATACATTATAAGTTACCTCTACAAACACAATCTACAAAGTTCTACAATTTCCAACACATTATGGCTCACAGCCAAGAATTTTTTTTATAACTTACAACACATCATGGCTCACAGCCAAGAAGTTCTACGTCTACAACGACGTCTACCATCTACAGCTAAGACCCGTTCGTGGATTCCAAATCACGAGGCATGGGGAAGCGTTTTTCAGAGCTAAGACCCGTTTATGGATTCCAAATCACGAGGCGTGGGGAAGCATTTTTTCAGAGATAAGACCCGTTCATGGATTCCAAATCACGAGGCGTGGGGAAGCGTTTTTCAGAGCTAAGACCCGTTCGTGGATCCCAAATCACGAGGCGTGGGGAGGTGTTTTTCCGGAACTGAGACCCGTTCATGGTACCCAGACCATGAGGCGTGGGGAGGTTATACAATTTACTATTCCCAGTTAAAAAAAGAAAAGAAGAAAAAGATAAATAAATAAAAATACAAAATAAAACAGAATTATTGACTCGATCAAGAAAATTCATTTGGATTTTTACCGACCACTACATTATGGTAATAAATCTATCCTTCGACTACAGGTTCCCTACCTATTGTTTAAATCACCATATTCTTGGTGTATGTGCTACACTTTTATACGTTTGGAGATTATTTCCTGTCCCTGGGAGTCCTGCTTCGTTGAGTCTGCGACCTTTCTGTTCCTCGCGTGTGGTGCCTAGTTTTTCTTCTCCCTGTGACATCCTTTCCTCGCAGGATCGTCTGTTTTGCATTCTCATCTTTTCGCATATCATTTGCATTTGGTAGCATCTTAAGGCCAAAAATTTGTGCAGTGTTTATATTTAAGTCCCTCTTATCTCGTCGAGACGGAGATTTCTACCTCCGTATCTCCGAATAGAAGTAACTTAAATAGGGGCATCTGTCGCACCCTAATTTTTGACCTCAAAATCCCACCTCCATCGTGCATTTTTTCTTTGTGTATTGTCTTTTACTGTTGTACGCATGTTTATTACGGCTGACCAGTTTGCGCAGGTGCAACATAGATCCTTACAGTCAAGTACTTCAAGGTGTGACTATTGGATTATAAAGATCCTGGGATTATTCTATTGGTCGTCTCCTCAAAGCTTTTTCAGGAGTTTCATTGTTTTCCCCTGAGGGTATGGTTCGATATCAAGTTACATCATTATTTTTCTGATTTCATAAGGATGAGTCATCATTATGAGAGAGAGTTTGGCTCTGTTGATGAGTTAATACAAAAAGTATTGGATAAGAATCACGAATGAGGTTTGGCTAATATATTGTCAAGGCAAAGTTTAAACTTTAAGTTGCATTAGAGTTCATCTAAAGGTGCACAACTCGGGAGTTTCAGCAAAGACCACAGAAAGTTCATTTTACAGGCTAAAGTTCAAGATTCATGTTTGGTTAATAAATTTGGATTAAATGTCAAAATCTAGCTCAAATTCAATACAAGTTTTCCTGATAGCAAAATAGCCTTGTGTTCACCGAGTTTCCAAGATTAAGCCAAGCATAAGAAGGTCTAGGAGAGTAACTTGGATTTAAGGGCTTGCACCATTTTCAATCACCTTGAGTTCTATTTAAAACATACCAATGTTGAAATTTATAAGAAGAATTGTAATTCAAGCATAATTATGGGAACTTCAGACACTAACATTCAAAGGTGCATCAATTGATCTCAAGACTCATGTTTATTCATGAAAGTTAAATTGGGATTACTTCCCAAAGGCGTATACTAGGATGGACTCTATTGGGCAGTCCACTACATGTCATAACGTTTTTACTTTCGAAGACTCCAGGCACCTTTCTAAAATTCAAAAAAGAGCATCCGTTGCACATGGGATTTAATTGTAGAAGTCTTTGAATTCAAATTAAGTCGAAGCATTCGAAATATGCCAAAAGGTTTACAAAATCCATCACAAGGCCATATATGAATTCATAATAATATTATCCATTAACCTTAATTCAAGAGTGTTACAAGGAGACGTTTTGTTCAGAATACAAGAAGGGATACAAGTTATGAAGCATCACAAAGGATGCTTCATTACGACTACTCACACCAGAGCTGGGCACAACATGAGCAATAGTTTCACGACTAGAATAACATGGGATTGGCCTCCATCATTGCTTGATTCTTGGTTGGGTTCTTTGCTGCCTTTTGTCTAATCACTCTGTAACATTTTTCGCCGTGGAGATTGTAGGCTGGACGACACACTTCCGACGACAACTGGACCATCAAGCTTATGTCCCTATGCAATCGGAAACAATCTGCGTCATCAAGTTAATCAGACAGGAAGCCATAGAACATCTCACATAAATCTAAGGGTAACAATAGTCATCAAATGTTACCTTATTTTTTAAAGAATTTATAAGTTAAGGATTATTCATAATGAAGACAATGCCTAAGACCGGAAATCAAGAGTTGGTTTGCTAATGGGCATAAGAGAGAAAACTCAGTCTAACTAAACTTCTTGATGCTGCTAAAGACATTGTAGCTATATAGGTGCTTTGTTGTTACTTTCCTCTTGTCTCCAGAAGCTACGACCACCATGGAGTCTCTTCCGGATCAATACCCACCGTAACCCACTTCCTTTTGCGTTACGCTCATATCTCGTTGTGATCCTGCAAGAAAGTAAAGCACAAGATTATCATCATTCCTTGAAGGAACATGAAGGGAAATATCATCACAAATATCAGAGGACAAGTGGTGATGCGTTTTCTACCAAATTCTGCTTAGTGTACTGCTATGGCTTTCCGCACCCTGTTATCGCTGCTTCCTCCTTGTCCCGTTGTTTTACCTGCAAGTTCCATTTCAAACTATTAAAAGCCTACGATAATCTTCAACATCACACAGTAAAGTCGAAGGAGAGACATCATGAACATAGTACTGACACCCTTATGACTTGGATGCAACGACCGAGTTAGGTTTTGCTGCTAAATGTTTTGGTATGCATCTCATTGGAGTTGCAACGAGTATCCTGCCATCAACCTTCAGCGCAGGAACGTATATCACAACAGCAGTGATCTAATTAACAACTGTAAGATAAGAGAATCAGAACCAAGTCAATAGAAAGTTCTAAGGCATAACCTTAATCACAACAGTAGAAGAAGAGGAAGATGTCGGTTGAATCAAGAATGAGGCTCATATTTTCTTACCATGTTCAAACAGTTATGTACAGGGTGCCAGAAGTGGTGTCTCTACCTTCAAAGGGTTTCCTGACATAATTGGAGTCGCCCGTACGGTTTTGTTCGGTCACTGAGAAGTCAATTTCACCATTTTTTTAGTTTGCACGTTTACTCTGAGTGGTTTGTCCTCATGGATGACTATGAACGGATAGGCCGCCGCACCTCTAGGGATCTGCAATCAAACATTAGCTGTTCAACCATAACTTGAAATCCCACGACAATTTATTACGGAAGAGAATCATTGAAGTGCATATTTGATGTAAGGACCATTAATAATCTGTCAATGATTACGAAAGAAACTGCATGAATGGAATTGATAAGGAAGTAATTCATTGCACGAGAAGGTAAACACATACCAGTTCGAACCGGAGGAGTAGAGACTGAGCTTGGAAAGAACAACGTACACTTGAGATTGTTACCCTGCAGCACCAGTTTTTTCGTGAAGTTTCTCCAAAATATCGAGCACGAATTCCCCTCTGGGCTTCTAATTCATCAGTTGGCCCAAATGATTGCTACCTGTACCTTCCAAATCAAAATCTCAAATTAGCAAAGTCAATCAGGAATATTCCACAAGAAGATTCGGATACCCCAATCCAAATCCCAAACATTGAATGTGGACAGATTTGATTCACATATCAGATTGAGATTTCATTAACAGACATTTAACGAGATTGGGCGAGAGAAGAAAGTTTTCAAATCTTGACCAAACAGGAATAGAGGGTCTTAATACAAGCAATCAAAATTTCAATCAGAGTTTTAAAGATCCAAAGCCCAAAATCACTTATAAAAAGGGGGATTTGAATCGAAGAACACCCTTTTTGGGAAGAAATCTGAAACTCAGCGAAAAAATCACGAAAACCCTAGAACTACCGAAAAATTGAACTCAGAAAACTCAAGAAGCTGGAAAGAGGAAACTTATCTCTCTGATAGTTGAAACCCCCCATAATCCGCCGCAGATCCAAACTCGCGAAGCGCCGACCTTCGTCATCTCTGGCGCCGCCGTCACCAGCCGTTGGTAAAACTCCACTGTTCGTAACAATCCTTGAACATCTAATCGTTTTTTTTTATGTTGCAGGTTTACAAGGGATCAGAGTCATAGCAGGGTGATGGACTAATGATGGAAACGAACGGGAGAGGAGACCGGATGAGTGAAAACTGGGGATTAGGGTTTCCCTTCGCGATTTGGGGGGGGGGGGGGGGCTTTCCGTTTTTCTTTTTCTGTTGTTATTCCTGTGATGTAATTACCACTAATCACACACTAACCACACACACCCACTAACCCCGTTAACCGTTAATATCTTTTTTACTTATTTATTTTAAACCTAATCATCACCCTTTTTTTAAATTAATTAGTTAATTAATAATATATTCTCTAATCAGTTTTTTTTAAATAACTAAAACCTTTTAACCATTTTAATTAATCACTATATTTGAGTTTTATTTTACTTTAAAAATAATTTGGTAACTTCTTATTAGATAATGATATATTGATAATAAAAAACTTATTTGAAATAGCTTTTTATTTATTAATAATAACAACCTATTTGATAAGGAACTTTTATAGTATACTTTTTTATTAATTAATAATATAATAACCAAAATCCCTTTTACTTAAACTCATTTAACATTTAAAACAATTTCAAAATAACCCTTTTCCTAATTTAAAAGCTTTTGTCTAATAATTAAACCTTTTTTGAAAAACAATTTATTTTCTTCCAATCTAATCAACTCCAAGTCTTTTATTAAACCTTACCGTTAGCATTTTCATAAAAATCAAATTCAACTAAAACCAATTTTATAATCAATCTTAACAATTAATCTATTTTTCCTAAAATCAATTCGCAAATTATAATGCAACTCTTAAAATCAACCTCACTAATAAATTTACCTAATTCAATTTAACCAATTAAAATCAACCAACAGCGTAAAATATAACCTAACCGTGCACTTCACGACACATTCACTCACCTACACCTTAGCGCTTTCATGCGTGTGTATGGTTTTACTTATTCGTTCTTTTATTTCTGCAATTTACCTTACAGTAATTTACATTATTGTCATTTATTATTATCGCATCGCATTCCGTCCAAAGGAAAAACCTACACATGATTCAACAATCGTGTGTAGTGCACATCATTTGCATCACATTCCCCATGATCCTTGATCCCATTCAAGTTGATCTCTAAGTTAGATCCTACCCCATAGGAAGGACTCTTTTACAACTTATAGCAAACAAAACAATACAACTCAATACAAATATTCAAACACAATAGAGAAATAAATGTTAATCATCTTAAGCGAGATCGAATCTCCACTCCACATCAATACAATCAATACCATAGGAACTTTGCCTTAAGAGAGATAGAGGCGTACCTCGTTGATCCCTATCCGAGTACTTGAGCCTTTCTCGTAAGACGATGCAAAGACTATTCTCCTACAATTTGTGGCGGTTAAATCTCTCTTAAAATGACAACGCATCTCTTCTCCTAAAACTAATCAAACAACTACCCTAATCCCGTAGGAACTTTGACCACAATCAAAGAACTCCTCAAACCCTTTAGGGGAACTATAAATACTCTGATTCTACTCCCGTAAGGATATGTAGGCATAAGATGCGATATCTTATTGAGTATACTTATAAATAAACCCCTAGGTCTCTTAACCTTTAAGCAGATAAAAAAACTTAGCAATAAACAAACATAAAACAAGAGGTTCCTGTAGAGTACTACAGAAACTTAGGATGCTAGTACCTTCCCTAAGTTTAACCAACCCCCGAACCTAAAACTCTCTAAACCTTGCATTTGCATTGCATTGTGGGAATTTCGATCTTTATCCCTTCCTTTGGACAAATCAAAGTTCGGTTGCAAAATGAATTAAAGATTCAAACTAATCAATAGTTTGGTATCCGATTTTCACCGCGACAACAACAAGGGTATATAAGTTTATCACATCAATTGAGGTTTATACAAGATGCGTATGGTTCATACAACTCAAGAAGTTCAAGGAGAATCAAAGGATCAATCAAAAGATCAAAAGGAAACCTAAGAAACCCTAAAAAAGTTCACATGCTTTGAACATGAATAAGTACAAAAAAAAATTCTTTTTGGAAATTTCTTGATATAGACAAAAAATAGACATTATTATGAGCATTTAGCAAAAAGAGTAGGGAAAAAATGATAAAAATCAAAAGAGTTATGATCAAATTAATTTGTGAAGGAACCGTGAAAATTAGGTATTAAAAATAGAAGGGATGCACCTAATGGGGTTTGAACCCACGGTGCTAAGGTTACAACCTAACACACATAACAAACCAACCAACATGCACATTATGAAAATAAATGGAAGCAAACAATAAAATATCTAATTATCAAATAAATAAATAAATAAAAGGCAAAAGGGTTAATCAGCAGGATCGAACCTAGGTCAGGCATGTTAAAGGGAAAGGCAAGGTAAGGCTTCTACCACTGGGGTGGTTGTTACATCCAAACATAATACGCTTCTCAATTATTATATTTTAAGAACACCATCAAATGTCCAACTCAGCGCCACATCATGCTAAATCACCTCCACCTCATATTTTATCATCTTCTTCCTCGCTTCTCTCTTTCGTGCCCTAACAGACCTCCATGGCCAGAATTTATTTTCCTTAGAACTCCTTCATCTCTCAACCATTTTCAATGATGTAAAGATCAAAGTTACAATATTTTTCACAAGGATCAAGAATATAACAATATCTCATCCTAAAAATATTTGAGTAGTTCACAAATCACTCAATAACAATGTGGCATCATGAAACTTCAACATGTTACAACATAGAATATTCAAACTAAATAAAGAAAACAATCATTCAAAATCACAAAATAACAAACATACTACATCTTTGTTGTTTAAAATAAAACAAAACAATGCATGAATATGAGAGTGGAAGGTCATAATTCCTTACCTCTTGGAGAAAGTCCAAGGCTTCTTTATCAAAAATTGTAGTTGTAAGATAATAACCTCCACAACTTTGTTAAGCCCTTTAGAGTATGCTTGAAGGATTAAACAAGTTGGAACTAGCCTCGAGAACAAAATACAATTCTTCTTGCAAAAATGGAGGTTGAAGATGGTGCGTGGTGTTTGAGATGTTACAACAAGGTTTTAATGGTTTGAATGAGGTTTATGGAGTGTATATGGAAGGTTTGTGGAGTTGTTTTGGAGAATGCACGAACGAAAAATGTTTTTGAAGAGTTTTTGCAAGTTTTGAGGTATTTTGCAAGTTCTCTTGATTCTGAGGATGCAAAAGTGTTTAAGGATGGTTTTGTAGTGTTTTCTCCTCCTTTTTCAGTGAGGATTGATGTCTTATTTATAGAGACAAGGTAGGTGTTGAGGTGTGGTCAAAATCTGAGTTCTTGCTAACTAAGTCACTTGGAAACCAACTTGTTTGTGATCATTACGTTTTCTTGTTTCAAGTGCCAAGTACAAGAGTAGTTGTGATTAGGGCATGCCTCTAAAGATATCTTATACTATGGAGTACAAAGAGGAGCAAGGGGAATGGCTCAATGTTGGTTTTAGGGAAAAGCCATGCTTTATGAAAATGGTATTCTTCACTTTATGCCAAAAATGGAAATAGCAAGTGGTTTGAGCTTTAATTCATGGGATCAAGCTTCCAATTTTTGTGTAATGACATGATTAAGTGATATTTTCAATCAATCAAGTTATTCAAAGCAAGATTTTATGGTAACCAAAGATTTTGCATTAAGTTTTCTATGTTAGAACACTTAGAAATCAAGTTTAGAACCCTAACTTCATCTCTTTGAAACTCCAAGCTCAAGAATGGGATCGAGGAGTTCTTGTTCCTTATATAAAGCCATAAACATGCCCTAAAACTTTCATGTTTGATCAAATTCTTGAAACCAAAGGGATCATAATGAAAACTGGCCTTGAAGTTGGCTGAAAATTGAAGGAACAAAGTTGGCTTGAAAATATTCCAAGTGTCCAAAGATTTTTCCAAATTTTGAAGCTTCATAACTCAAAATCTAATCATCTTTTGCTCATAGGTCACTAGGAAACTTCTTTAATACATCAGGAGATTTACAAATTGATCTTTGGAACTCAAAAAATAGATGTGTGAATGAAAGTTATGATCTCTCAAAGTTGGTATCAAAACTAGGGTTTCTTCCCACACTTATAAAAAAATCAAGTTATCCAAGTTTTCCTCTTTTGCAAGAAACCTCTTAAATATTGATTTCTTCATGATCAAACTCATTGATTAAACATATCTTGATAAAATTTGGCTTGGATGTTTCAATTTGGGCCAAAAACCCTAAAGGTCAAAGAGTTAACTTTATCAGATGAAATTTGTACCAGATGAATTCAACTGCGTGATCTTCAATGAATTTGCATCTTTGGACTTTTCAAACATCATAGATAGTCTCCAAGGATGTATATGAACATGCTGAATCATCTCCCAAGGCTTGGGATCATGCTTGGATCAAAAGTCAAAGGCACCGTTGACTTTTCTTGATAAAACCCTAATTTGGGGCCAGATGAAATTGGGCTTCAATGATCTTGCAAGAGATCAATGAGCAGTTTATTCTTGTAGAATATAAGCTTCTTGAGTGCATGGAATCTCGATTTGATGATGATCAATCCAAAATATTGATTGATCAAGCAATAATCCTCTTGATTCTAAAGGTGCAAAACCCTAATTCAGATGAACCTCAACAATGACAAACTTGAAACAATGTTAGGGTTAGTAAACATGTGTGATGCTCCTATAATGGCAATGGAATCTAAGGGTAAAAATTTGGGGTATAAAACATTGCATTTAATCATACTCATATGCATGTCTTTCACCAGAAAACAAAAATGCTTACATTGTCCATCTTCTCCTTGTAGCAAGACGACGACTTAACATTGCCATTTCACTCGCTCGAACAAGTCCAGGATCATGGCTGATATTGAAAAAGGGAATGATGCCTACAAGGAGACTTTGGCTCAGTTTCAGGGTCAGATGGATCAGTTCCAGACTAACATGGATGTTTCTTCGTGTTCAAAAGGACGCTTCTGCTGCTACTTCTGTTGTTGCGACTGTTATTGATGCTACTGTTGTCATTCTTATGGCGATTCCTCTTTTTGTTGTCACGTCTTCTTCTATTGTAGTCAAAGCTCCAGTTGAGACCATTGTTCAAACTTCTGTCAATCTACCTTCTATTCAGCCTGGTTTGAATAGAATGCCTGTTGATTTCCCATGCGGAATGCCTCCGAATTTCACTCCACAGATTGCCAGTGGTAATGCTTTTGTTCCATATCAACATTTTGTTGCACCCATTCCCAATGGTAATTCTGCTGCTTATCCTTGGGGCATGCCTATTCTGCTTCCACCTTCTGTGGTGAGTCATGATGATCACGAGATTCCTTAGACACAGATTCTCCAGACTCTTGTACCGACTGATGTTGAGATTCTTGATGAGGACGAGCATGTGTGTAGGGGTCCTCCAATCCATGTTCCGGTTTTGTCTTAATATGCTTAAATTGTTGTTTAGAATGTTCATTCTAGAATGCCTTACCCTGGGGCATCCTCTGCTCCTGCGATACTTCCTACCGGTTACCGTATGGTTTTCAGATGGGTCAGAATGTTGGTCAAATGATAAATTCTGGATTAGTGTATCTGCCTTAGTTTGCTTCTCCTCAGATACCTACTCCAGCCGCATCATAGCTTCCTAATCCACAAGCTCTTGTTAGACCTGCTGATCATAATAGACCTATTGAGTATAAATTGTTGGATGAGAGAATCCGAGCAATTGAAGGCTATTCTGCCTTTGGCATGGAAGCCAAAGACTTATGTTTGGTTCCTAATGTTGTGCTGCCATAAAAATTCAAGATTCTAGAACTGCCAAAGTATAAAGGGTTGAGTTATCCCTGCAGTCATGTAACCATGTAATATTGGAAGATGGCATCCTACATTGACAATGATGAATTCCTGGTTCATTGCTTCCAAGATAGTTTGTCCGGAGCTTCTTTGGATTGGTATATGAGTTTAAAGCGTAGAAAGATTCGCTAATGGAGAGACCTATCAGAAGCATTCTTGAAGAAATACAAGTATAATCTCGATTTGGCTCCTACCAGTTTACAATTGCAGAACTAGTCTCAGCGTACAATTGAAACTTTCAAAGAATATGCACAAAGGTGGTGCGAGATGGCCTCATGTGTGCGACCTGCTCTTTCTAACAATGAGTTGGTTGACATTTTCATGGGCACTTTTCAAGGGTTGTACTATGAGAAAATGGTGGGAAGTTCTTCGTCAAAATTTGTTGATATTGTGACTATTGGTGAAAGAATTAAGAATGGGATGAAAACTGGTAGGATTACTGGTACCGTTGTTCAACAACCAACTAAGAAACCTTAGAGAAATCACTCAAAGAAGAGGGAAGGTGAAGCGAATGTTGTAATAGCAAAAACCTCTCCTCAGTATCAGGTTCCCATGGCTCCCATGCCATATTATCCTTATCCTTATGTTGCTGCTGCTCAGTACAAACAACCTCCATATCAGTATCACCATCAAGGTCGGAATTCTGAGAATCAACAACAACCTCAACATCAATAGTCTCAACAAAACAACAAAAGTTAGCATTAGAAAAAACAGAATAACAACAATTAGAACAACTGTAAGCGGATGAATTTTGACAGAATTTATGTGCCTTATACATCGTTGTTTCCTTATCTTATTCATCAAGGGGAAATTTTCCCCAGAGAGATTGCACCTGCAGTTCCTCTTTTTGGTCCTAAGCATAATCCGAATGGATCATGTGCTAACCACTCTGAGTACATAGGACGTGCTATCAAAGACTTCATTGTTCTCAAGGCCAAAGTTCAAGAGCTTATCGACCATAAAATCCTGGCATTTTCTGAAGAGCGTCCTAATATATAAACTACTCCCTTTCCTACTCATGGTGGACATATGGTTAATATGATTGAGGACGATCAAAAGGCTGAGTTGATCAGAGATGTGGATAAAGTGAAAACTTTGATGACTGTTGTGATCAAGAAGTTGAAAGAGCAAGGGTTATTGAAGGGTCTTCATGGGAAATGCAAGATTTGTGATGATAATCCCAATTAGTGTCGAAGGTTGAAAGGATGCGTTCAGAAAGGTGTAGTTCCGTTTGCAAGAGCCAAGTCTGAGGAAGAGGTAGCTACTATCGAGCTGTTCACAATCATATATAAGAAGGTTCTTGTGGAAGCTCATAAGAAGAAGATACAGCCTATCAATGTTTGTGTTCCTAAGTCATTCCCATATTAGAATTCAAAAGAGGTTCCTTGGAAGTATGGTCCAACCTTGTTTTCTAGGGGTCGAGAAATTTAGTTCTTAGAATCTGAAATTGTGAATGTGACTGCCACTAGGGGGATGACTCGTAGCAGGGAGTGTTTGCTCCGAAGGTTGTATCTAAGCCAGTGCAAGTTCCAAGTGTTGTTCCTCCCAAGGAAAAATCTGCTTCAACAACCCCTGTTGTGCAACAAGGGGCATCAACTACTGCATTGGTTCCAGTCATTCCGTTTATGGATACTACAAAAATTAAAGAAGTAATGGATGATCAAGAGTTTCTCAAGCTGATTAAGAAGAGAGATTTTAAGATTGTGGATCAGATAGGGAAAACTCCTTCGAGGATTTCAATCTTGTCTTTACTTATGATCTCGCCAACGCACAGATCAACTTTGTTGAAAGTTTTAAACACTGCTCATGTAATGCACGACATTCCTATAGAATAGTTTGATGACGTCGTCGCAAATATAACTTATACTCGGCTTTTGGGTTTCAACGAATCAGAATTTCCTCCTGAAGGTACCGCCCATAGAAGAGCCTTACACATATCAATAACTTGTATAGACTCCTTGCTATCTCGTGTTCTTGTGGATACTGGTTCTTCTCTCAATGTGATGCCTAAGGGCACATTGAGTAAACTATTGGTAGAGGGGAGCGAGATGAGGCGAAATGCTTTAATTGTCAGAGATTTTGACGGTTCTCGAAGACAAGTAATTGGCGAAGTGGATCTACCCATTTAAGTCGAGCCGCATTTATTTATCATTACTTTCCAAGTGATGGATATCAATCCTGCATACAGTTGCTTATTGGGTCGACCTTGGATTCATGCCGCAGGGGAAGTTACATCCACATTACATCAGAAGCTGAAAGTCATGTTTGACAATCAAATGGTCATTGTTTGTGGTGAAGAAGATTTGCTAGTAAGCGAGTTATCATCCTTCCAATATGTCGAGACTGATAAAGGAATAACTGAGGTGCCATTGCAATGTCTTGAGTTTGAAGATGTCAGCTCCGCTTCTGTCAATTCTAGTAGATTACCGAAAATGGCCACGTCATCCGTCAAGAGTGCTAAAGAGACCATTAAGAAAGGTGCCTTGCCTGGCTGGGGGAAATTCTGAATATGGTTGAAAAGCATGGTCGTTTTGGACTGGGTTACCATCCTGGTCAACAAGATAGTTCACGCAGTCGTCAAAAATCAAACTTGATCAAGTTTACAAGCGCTAGATTCTAGGAGGGGGATATTGTATCAGCTATTGATGATGCTGGTCCTAGCAACCGAAGTGCAAGCTTTGTATGTAAATGTCTGTCGGGTTTCAAACTCAACAATTAGACATCTATTGTGATTCCCATGTTTTCTCCAACAAACATGTAATGCATTTTGTTTTCCTGTTCCCTCATCCTCACGCGAGACAAGTGAATAGCTTGTAAGGGCCTCGCACTTTTGAAACATTATGTGATCAATAAATAAAAGTTTTTTGCATTCAAATCATGCTCTTATTTCTTTCTTTATTTTATTTTTCACAAATAAATAAATGACAAAGTTTCTTTTGTTTTTTCACCTTTCAAATAGCTTTATAACATAATTCATAAATATACAGAACAAATAACTGCATTGATAACAACTTGGCAAACATCCGTTGTAATTCTAGAATTCCAATTAACCAAGCCAAAGAAGATGGTGAGGAAGATTGTAGATTACCAGCTGAACTAGAAAGGCTCCTTGAGCACGAGCAGAGAGAGATTCAGCCATACAAAGAGCCAGTGGAGGTTATTAATCTTGGTACTGATGATGTCATAAGAGAAGTCAAGATTAGGGCATCCCTCGCTAAGCATGTACACTCCGAGTTGGTCAAGTTATTGAAAGAGTATGTTGATATTTTTGTCTGGTCTTATCAAGATATGCTGGGTTAGATACCAACATCGTTGAACATCACTTGCCACTCAAGCCTGAATGTCCTCCTGTCAAGCAGAAGCTCAGAAGGACCAGACCTGACATGCCACTTAAAATTAGAGAAGAGGTAAAGAAATAGTTTGACGCTGGGTTCCTAGCCACTTCCGAATATCCTAAATGGATTGCTAATATCGTCCCGGTTCCAAAGAAAGATGGAAAAGTCAGAATGTGTGTGGATTATCGAGATCTCAATAAGGCAAGCCTAAAAGATGATTTTCCTCTGCCTCATATTGATGTCTTGGTAGACAATAATGCACATTTCTCTGTCTTTTCATTTATTAACGGTTTCTCAGGATATAATCAGATCAAGATGTCCCTAACTGATATGGAAAAGACTACTTTCATCAAGCCTTGGGGTACATATTGCTACAAAGTCATGCCATTTGGTTTGAAAAATGCAGGGGCAACATACTAATGAGCCATGACAACCCTCTTTCATGATATGATCCATAAAGAGATTGAGGTTTACGTAGGCGATATGATTTCCAAATCCAGAACTGAAGATGATCATCTAGACCATTTGAAGAAGTTGCTTGACAGTCTCCAAAAGTTCAAACTACTGTTGAATCCGGAAAAGTGCACCTTTAGAGTTTGATCTGGCAAACTGTTGGGATTTATTGTGAGTCAGAAGGGCATTGAAGTTGATCCTGACATGGTTCGGGTAATTCAGAACACGCCTCCTCCCAAAACAAAAAAAGATGTTTGTGGCTTTCTGGGCCGACTTAATTACATTTCCAGATTAATTTCTCATCTGACGGCTACCTGCGAACCAATTTTCAATTTACTAAGAAAAATCAATCGGTTGAATGGAACAATGATTGTCAAGAAGATTTTGACAAAATAAAAAAATACTTGTAAGAACCACAGATCTTAGTACCTCTGGTTCCTGGTAGGCCTTTAATCATGTATCTCACTGTTCTCGATGAATCAATGGGATGTGTATTAGGTCAGCAAGACGACACTGGCAAAAAAGAACATGCAATTTACTATCTGAGCAAGAAGTTCAATGATTGTGAGACTAGATACTCATTATTCGAGAAAACTTGTTGTACTCTGACTTGGGTTGCTCGACGCCAAAGACAATACATGATTTTCCATACTACATTTTTGATATCCAAGATGGATCTGATAAAGTACATTTTTGAAAAGTCAGCTGTCTCTAGATGAATTGTTTGGTGGCAAATGCTATTGATTGAGTATGACATCCAACATGTGTTGCACCCCAAATTTTGACCCCTTAGATCTTCATCATCATTCTAGGGTCATTTTCATTTGATTATCTAACCTTAACCTATTTCAAGTTGGTCTTTGTCAAGATACAGGTGAATTAGGGTTCCGTACAGTCGAGAATCGAGGTTTCGATGGTTTAATCAGTCAACGTATTGGATTGATTCTCCATGAAATAAGTCTCCACATCTTCAAATATACTCCATTGGATCAATTATGAATCCAGTTTGAGGTCGTCACCCAAAGATCAAGAACAGTGCAGTCCAGGGGTACCCGATTAAAGTTTTCGATTAGGAAAAGTCAACCGTAGTTTGACTTTTGATTTAAATGGTGTTACAATGATGGGATTATGGTCCATGAAGTTCATATGGCTTATTGAAGTCCACTCAAGAAATTTCAAGGCCTCAGAAGACCCGGAACATCATCAGTCGACTCGGTAGTTATCGATCGATCGTTCGGTTGACCCAAAAGTCAACTCTTCAATCATAGGGAATTTGACCTCAAAGTATGAGGATAAAATGTTACTAGTAACATATTACACTTATCCATGAAGTCTCCTGACCATTGGATCAAGGATTGAGGAGTAATCGGAAAATCGGGAAATTAGGGTTTTGAAAGGGGCAAGACCATAACTCCCTAACCACACATCCAATTGAGTTGGTTCAAAACTCATTGGAAAGGTCTTGACAAGTCCTACAAAAGTCTCACAGTGGTCCATGAGCAGAAAATGCATAGATTTGGAGTTATGGTCAAAGTCATTACAAGAGGGAAAAAAACACTTTGAAAAATTCTAAGTTGTTGGCCTTTTTAGGCATGTTTTTAGCAACTTTGAGTGGATTTTTGACCTAGTTCCACTTGGAATCTGAAGATCATGAAAACATGAAAGTTGTAGAGCTTCATGAGGGCTTTCCAAAAATATACTAGAACTCCTCTATAGCCCTTATGAGTTGAGAGTTATGAATTCAGCAAGTTGGGGTTTCAACACTTGAGTTCACCATTTTCACTTTTTTCACAAACTCACCTTTTGACCACTTGAACAATTCTCAGCCATTTGATCATGTTTCTATCTGATAGTTAGAGAGTATGATGAGGAGAAATGCATAAAATTAAGAGATTTGGTGGATTTGACAAGTCGTATGCAAGTGGTATTATTTTAATCAAACAAATCAAGAAAGAGAAACTTTATAGAAGTAACTTGCAGCTGCAGCTCCCCTACTCCCTAGCCACACTCAATCACTTCCATGTCTTCCTTGCCACTTGATTTGTGCATCATCTTGAGCCAAGAACTTGGACTTACAGTTGCAACAAATCTTGAACAAGATTGCATTTACAAAACTCCCTCCAAAATGCCAAAATACAAATCTGCCCAAACCATTCCTTGCCTATAAATAGAGGTTTCCTCTATGTTGAAACACACACCAGAGCACTCTAAAACCCAATATAAAACCATATCTCTCATCTTGCATTGCTTTTCTTATAAGTGAAGAAACCATTCCAAAACTACCTCAAAAATCTGCCTTGAGCATTTAGCCTTCCAAAACCATTTCCACCCATTTAAAATCATCAAAAACCATCCACACAATCCATAAATGATGTGTGGGAGGTGTTCAAGCTTTTAAACTAGTCAAAAACTTCTTTTTCTCAAAAGTCAACTTTCAACCAAGCAAAGTTTGACTTCACACACAAAATCTGATAAATCTCTGCTCAGGCCTGTTTTGATCACTTTAAACCTCCAAACACCTTTGGTTTATGATGTACCAACTTTCCATAACCTAAAATACACTCATCATTGATCACACTAAAATTCACCGTATTTCTGACTCCGATTTCGCATGCATTCTTAGCTTTTATTGTTGTTTTGCTTTGTTATTGCTTTGTTTTCTTATGTTTTCAGGTTTTTATAATAATCGGAGCTTGAATCGGGAAAAGGAGCGAAAAAGGAGTGAAAACGGACGAAAACCTAGAAATTCAGCATTTTGCACTTGCGGCACCCACTGTGGCGGGCGCCATGGGGTTAGCCATGATGTGGCCACGTCTCAAGACCACTCCTCAACCTCCAAGACCCACGATCCCCACTCCATCATCCCCTGTAGGGACCGTGGCGGGCGCCATAGGCCCTGTGGCGGGCGCCACAAGGCAAAAATCCACAACCTCCACTTTTTAGTGGAGGGGCGTCCCGGTCATTTCGCGCTTTCAGTTTCTCCTATAAATAGGACCTTAGATTTTCGTTTTTCTTCATCCAGAATTAGAATTCTCTAGGCATATATCAGTTATAAAGCAGTTGCCATTCCACATCGGGGTGCCTCTGCAATCGAGTGATCGAGTCTGTAATCTGTCTGTGGTTCGAGTTTTGGAGCACTCTGGAGGAAGTTAATCCTGCCGCCATTTTAATTCCAGTTCGTATTTTATTTTTCCGCATTGCTTTACTTTTATTTATTTTCTCGCACTTTACTTTGTTTATTTCCCGCACTCGCACATTTACGTTGTTTATTTCCCGCACTCGCACATTTACGTTGTTTATTTCCCGCACTCGCACATTTACTTTGTTTACTTCCCGCACTCGCACATTTACTTTGTTTACTTCCCGCACTCGCTTTAAATTACTCATATGAAAAACTATAAAAAGAATATTTACTTTATCATGTCTAACTAATCCCATAAAGGTTAGAATGTAAGGATCGTAATTAAACCAGTAATCAGTATAATTGTTCGTGGAAACACCTAAGGGCTATTTTATCTTTCAATTCAAGTAATTGTTTTTAACTATTTCAAAAACAGCCAAAAGCGCTTTGTATAGTTCATTAGGAGTTTTTAGATTAAAAAGAAAAGAGATTTTAAAACGATTTTCGGACGCGTTATGAGATTTAGAGTCTGGTTCATAAGAACCTCTTTTTGCTAAGAAGTCCAGGTTAAAATACTTTTCAACTTTGTTAAGAAACTATATTTCTTAAAAATAGGTTTACTACTCTAACGCAGTACGCACCTTTTTATCCGTGACAATAGGAGGGGTTGATTAGAGAGTACAACTCGGTTCTGAATACGCGAAAGCGACAGTTCCTGTTAAATTAGTTCTTTTCAAAGGAGAAAACATTGCCCATAAGTAGTTCCATTAACAAGTACTGGATTATCATTGATTACGTGAATTACATTCGAGCCTGTCTTTTATTTATTATTTAAAATTATAATTTTATTTACCATTGCACCCTTACTAAAACCCTTAAAAATAGTTGCCTTAGATAAACACCATAACAACAGGTACGATAGATTGACACTTGGTCTCTGTGGATTCGATAATCTTTTATATTACTTTGACGTGATTCGTACACTTGCGAAAAACACGCATCAAGTTTTTGGCGCCGTTGCCGGGGACCAATATCGTCAAATTTCATTACCCTGTAGTTATACCGTTTAGACTAAGGTTGTTACCCACCGGTAAATGCGAAAGACTCGCAGTGCCGGAAGTTTAGTAGACCCTCTAGCTGAACCTGAACGTTACGCTCGCGCACGTTTATTTTTCCATAGGAATAGGAGAGCTATGGCCGAAGATCAAAATCGAAGACCTCTTAAGGACTTCGCCCAACCATCAAACGAGGAACCTAGTTCCAGTATAGTAAACCCCGCTATCCCAGCCAATAATTTTGAACTTAAGCCATCCCTGCTGCAATTAGTGCAACAGAGACAATTCGCAGGTCTCGCTACTGATAACCCAAACCAACATTTAAAAAACTTTCTTCAATTAGCAGACACCTTTAAAACCAATGGAGTTTCTCCTGAGGCAATACGCTTAAGATTATTTCCCTTTTCCCTCAGAGATAAAGCTCTATCATGGTTAGATTCCCTTCCACCCAATTCAATAACAACTTGGGATGACCTTAGAAAAGTTTTCCTTGCTAGATATTTTCCCCCAAGTAAGACCGCTCTTCTTCGAAACCTAATAACTAGATTTACCCAACACCAAGGAGAGTCGTTGTTCGAAGCCTGGGAGAGATATAAAGAACTATTAAGAGCATGCCCACACCATGGCCTAGAGAATTGGCTAATCATCCAAACCTTCTATAATGGACTTCTTTATAACACTAAAATGACCATCGACGCTGCCGCTGGTGGCGCACTGATGAACAAACCTTACCCTGAAGCTAGTGCCCTTATCGAGGATATGGCCCAAAACCATCAATCATGGGGAGTAGAACGAGCGACAGTGGAAAAGAAGGAAGCCCAAGGAGGAATACATGAGCTAAGCTCTATAGACATGATGCAGGCTAAAATGGACGCGTTGGCCCTTAGAGTCGAACATATGTGTACAACTCCGAATACTGTTGCCGCAGTTTCGCCGAATTGTGAGATATGTGGAACGCAAGGACACCAATCCGCCGAATGCAATCTGTTGAATGAAACCAACACTGAGCAAGTGAACTATACCCAAGGGAACCCATTTTCAAACACATATAACCCTGGATGGAGGAATCACCCAAACTTCTCCTACAAAAATAATAACCCTATCCAAAATACCGCACCTCCGAGACAACAAGGTTACCAAGCCCCTAGAACAAATCAACCTATGCAACCTGTACCACCTAGCCCGAGCTTTGAGGAAGTTGTAAAAGATTTTATCGTTGCTCAAAAACAACAAAACAAAGAGTTCATGAACCATAACGTCCATGTTAACGAACTAATTACCAAGTTAGGAACCAAGGTTGATCAAATTATTACTCATAATAAGATGCTTGAAACCCAGATCTCTCAGGTAGTGTTAAACCAAGCCCCACAGACTACACCTGGAGGACAGTTCCCTGGACAACCTCAACAAAACCCGAAAGGGCAAGCTAATGCCATTACTCTACGAAGTGGAACCGCTTATAAGGAACCTTTAAACCCTAGATTAAGTGAGCCCGAAACTTCTGAGAGGAATGAGGAAAAGGAACCAGAGAAGCCTGAAACCCCGGAAAGTCAAGAAAAAGGAGAAGAACCTAAAAATAAAACCTATGTACCGCCACCGCCATACAAACCACCAATACCTTACCCTCAAAGATTAAAGAAAACCCAAATCGATAATCAATATCAAAAATTCGTTAAGGTTATAGAAAAACTTCACGTAGAAATCCCCTTTACAGAAGCCATCACCCAAATACCTTCTTATGCTAAGTTTCTCAAAGACATACTTACAAATAAACGTAGACTCGAAGATCCGAAACCCGTGGAATGTAATTCTATTTCCGAAAATAGGTTAGCAAAGAAAGATAAAGATCCCGGAAATTTTTCCATTCCTTGTGTTTTGGGGAATCATGTCATCGAAAAAGCTTTTCTAGACTTAGGAGCTAGTGTGAGCTTAATGCCTTTAGCAGTTTGTGAGAGATTAAACTTAGGAGAATTACAACCTACTAAGATGTCACTTCAATTAGCCGATAGATCCGTTAAATACCCTATAGGCATACTTGAAGACGTCCCTGTTAGGATAGGTCAGCTGTTTATACCTACTGATTTTGTTGTCATGGACATTAAAGAAGATGACGACATACCAATCCTCCTAGGTAGACCGTTCTTATCGACTGCTGGAGCCGTAATAGATGTTAAAAAGGGAAAACTAACTTTTGAGGTAGGTGGCCAGAAGATAGAATTTATATTGTCAAAATTTCTTATGGCACCTGTGATAGGAGATTCTTGTTATGCCTTAGATATCATCGAAGAATGTATTAGGGAATTAGAACAAGAAGAAGAAACTGAATCTATAAAATTGCCATCAACCCTTATTTTGGAAGATGACAATTATAAAACACCCTAAATTGATGATAACCTTCACGAATGTTTATCTCTTACCCCAGATCCTATGCCTTGCCCTATAAAACCGACCGTAAAACTTAAGGAACTGCCTAAAAACCTGAGATATGAATTTCTTGATGAAGATATGAACCGTCCAGTTATAGTCAGTGCTACCTTAAACCAAGAAGAAACCGATCAATTATTAGAAGTTTTACGTAGGTACCCCTCAGCCTTAGGATATAAGATCTCTGATCTAAAAGGAATAAGCCCATCCGTATGCATGCATCGGATTTTGCTTGAAGAAGATTCAAAACCTTCTAGAGAACACCAACGTAGAATAAATCCTATAATGAGTACTGTAGTTAAGACTGAAGTTCTTAAGTTACTAGAGGCAGGTATAATATATCAGATCTCGGACAGTAAATGGGTGAGTCCTGTGCATGTAGTACCTAAAAAGGGAGGCATCACAGTCGTGCAAAACGAGAAGGGCGAACCTGTAGCAAAAAGAACTGATGGAGGTTGGCGTATGTGCATAGATTATAGAAAATTAAATAAAGCAACTAGGAAGGACCATTTCCCATTACCATTCATAGACCAAATGTTGGAGCGCCTAGCCAGACACTCTTACTTTTGTTATTTAGATGGATATTCAGGATTCTTCCAAATACCTATTCACCCCGAAGATCAAGAAAAAACTACCTTTACATGCCCAGTTGGAACCTTTGCCTATAGAAGAATGCCTTTTGGACTTTGTAATGCTCCTGCAACTTTCCAACGCTGCATGATGTCTATCTTTGCTGATTATTTGGATGGAATCATGGAAGTATTTATGGACGATTTCTCAGTTTGTGGGTCAGATTTCAAAAATTGTCTTGTCAACCTTGAGAAAATCCTGGAGAGATGTGTGGAGGTAAACCTTGTGCTAAATTGGGAAAAATGTCATTTCATGGTCACCGAAGGGATTGTTTTAGGACATATAGTTTCCGAAAAAGGTATAGAGGTAGATAAAGCAAAAATAGAAGTCATAGAGAATCTAAAACCGCCGAAGACTATCAGGGAGATAAGAAGTTTTCTTGGACACGCCGGATTTTACCGACGTTTTATCAAGGATTTCTCCAAAATAACAAAGCCCTTAACTGGTCTTTTAATGAAAGATGCTGAGTTCATCTTCGATGAAAAATGTACTGAAGCATTTAATCTTCTGAAGCAAGCTCTGATTTCAGCACCTATAATGAAACCCCCTGATTGGTCGGAACCGTTTGAGATAATGTGTGACGCCAGTGATTATGCTGTTGGAGCCGTTCTAGGTCAGAGAAAAGATAAGAAGTTACATGTGATTTATTATGCCAGTAGAACCCTAGACGCTGCACAGCTCAACTACGCAACAACCGAAAAAGAGCTCCTAGCTGTAGTTTTTGCAATAGACAAATTTAGATCTTATCTAGTAGGAGCCAAGATTATAGTTTACACCGACCATGCTGCCATTCGTTACTTACTAAGCAAAAAGGATGCCAAGCCTAGGTTACTTCGATGGATTCTATTATTACAAGAGTTTGATTTGGATATCCGTGACAAGAAAGGCACTGATAATGTGGTAGCTGATCACCTATCTAGGCTAGAATACCTGAAACCTGATCCAGTACCCATAAATGACGATTTTGCCTACGATAGACTGATAGCCCAACTAGAAACCATTGAAGATGATAACCCAGACCCTCATGAGCAATTTCATAAATCCTTAGCTATAAGCAATGTACCTTGGTATGCAGATTTTGTTAATTACCTAGCCGCTGACATCATACCCCCTGATCTAAACTACCACCAGAAGAAGAAGTTCTATAGTGATGTGAGAAACTTCTATTGGGACGATCCATTTCTTTTCAAGAGAGGTAAAGATGGCATTTTCCGCTGTTGTGTTCCAGAAGAAGAGGTAAATAATATAATTGAGCATTGTCACTCTGCACCCTATGGTGGACATGCAAGCACATCTAAGACCTACGCCAAGATTCTTCAAGCTGGCCTATTCTGGCCTACTATGTGGCGTGATGTCCATGCTTTCATTGTCAAGTGTGACAGATGCCAACGCACAGGAAATATTTCAAGACGTAATGAAATGCCGTTAAGAAATATCCAAGAAGTAGAACTCTTCGACGTATGGGGTATAGACTTTATGGGACCGTTCCCACCATCTTTTGGAAATCAGTACATATTAGTAGCTGTTGACTACGTGTCTAAATGGATTGAAGCTATCGCCGCACCCACAAACGACACCAGAGTAGTCATCAAATTATTCAAGAATTATATATTTCCCAGGTTTGGAACACCCCGTTTAGTCATAAGTGATGGAGGATCACACTTCATATCGAGAATATTTGATAAACTTTTAAGCAAGTATGGAGTTAAGCATAGAGTAGCAACACCATACCACCCACAGACCAATGGACAAGTGGAAGTATCTAATAGGGAGATAAAACAAATCCTCGAGAAGACTGTCTCTATATCTAGAAAAGATTGGTCGCAGAAACTTCAAGAAGCATTATGGGCCTATAGAACCGCTTTCAAAACTCCTATAGGAACAACCCCTTATCAACTGGTCTATGGAAAATCATGTCACTTACCATTTGAGTTGGAGCATAAGGCCTATTGGGCCATCAAAACTTTGAATTTGGATTACTTGACAGCTGGTGAGAAACGTATCCTTGATATCCACAAATTAGAAGAGCTCAGACAATCTGCCTACGAAAATGCCATCATATACAAAGAAAGAACAAAAGCTTGGCATGACAAAAGAATCATAAGAAGAGACTTCAAAATAGGCGATCCTGTTCTCCTGTTCGATTCTAGGTTACGACTATTTCCAGGTAAACTCCGTTCGAGATGGACTGGCCCTTTCGAAGTATCTAAGATCCTGAGATCCGGTGCTATTGAAATCAAGAACCAAACATGTAAACCGTTCATAGTCAATGGACAGAGGTTGAAGCCCTACGAAGGAGGTGACATTCCAACAACATACACCTGCCATACTCTGAGTGATCCACCATATCCTTCCAATGATGTTTAAATATCGGTCGTCGAGCTAATGACGTTAAACAAGCGCTGCATGGGAGGCAACCCATGGTTTTTCTTAGTTTTGTACTTTTTATTTTTATTTTTACTTTATTTTAATTTTTTTATTTTATTATTATGTCAGGACTCACGATTGAATGTTTTATGAGCTTTCAGGACTTGTTTGCTAACCTTGTACAGAATGCAGAACCCTGATGACATGCACGTGGCCTTTAGAGATGATGCACAGAGAGAGCGTTACTATGTTCACATGAGACGCCCTATGGCTCCTACCAGGTACCCTGACCATGTCTGCATGGATGCCTTGGGGATAGAGCCAAGCGTCAGATTTTTATGCCATCAACTCCAGTGGGACCAGTTTGACGACAGGAACGACACTTATAGGAACTTGACTCTTGAGTTCCTCAGCTCGTTTCATCATGACCCTTGGGCTGGACCCGATGGACTCGCTGTTTTTAGGTTGTTCGGGATTGACTACTCATTCTCTCACAAAGAGTTTGGTGATTTACTAGGTTTCCAGACTACTCCTGATGCTATTCCAGAGACTCCGATGGGGTATTTTATGAGCAGAGAAGTGGAAAAGTTTTGGACTAAAATACCAGGCGGAGGGAGCCAAGATCCTTCTACCCAGTTTTCTCAGGTAATCCACAACCCTGCATTGAGGTACTTCCAGATGATTCTAGCACATTCTTTCCTAGGTTTTCCAGATACAGAGACACTGCTAAGTGAAGAGGAGATTTTCCTACTGTTTTGTGCGACTCAGTCTCGCCCTGTTGCTTGTGGCAACTTTCTACTGAAGGGCCTTGCTAGTGTTGCCAGATCATCAGTAGGAATCATCCATGTCGGTGGGATTGTTACACAGATTGCTACTGCATTGGGTTTGTCTCGCAAGCTATTGCACCTCAGGACCTTCTGCTGCTACACCACCCTGGATATTGATTTTTGTCTTGATAGAGGACTGATGAGGAGGGCTTCTTTTGAGCCCAACATGTTTAGATTGCTGATCAACGGTGAAGCGATACACTACTTTACATTGCCAGATCCGCTGATGACCAGTGTCCATGATCCTGCCAATTGGAGTTATGCTCTAGAGGGTTATGGAGAGACTGTCGAAGAGCCGAAATCGCCTCCCGCCGCTGAGTACACTCCTACACCTCTTACTCCCCGAATCACTGTTATGTCTAACAATATGTCTCTGCAGCCACCTGACCTACAAACACAGATTTATGAGCTCCGCAAGGAGACTGCCCTGCTCAAGCAGGAAGTGGCAGATTTAGAGTTACAGATGCAGGTTTCTGATCTCACTCATGCCTCAGAGACCGATGCTCTACATCAGGCGATCGACGAGCTTCGGAGGGAGATAGCTGAGATTCGTGGATCAAGCTAGGATAAGAAACCTACCACATGACTCATTCCACCCTGACAGCACTACCCTAGTATTTAACTTACTTTTATTTATCGCATTTCCAGACATATTTTACTTTATTGCAGCTTTTACATTTTCATGCACTTTGAATTCCTTATATATATACATATTATGCACTAATTTTTATTTTTCTTTTTCTTTTTTGATTTTTAATCATTTTATTTTTATCGTGTAAAGAAAAAAATATATAAGACAAAAATATGCAAGCCAATGCCTTGAAAAGAAGAAGAAAATGCTATTCAGACCCCCCGGAAGACCAAGGTGCAAGGAAGGCCCAAAGGAGGATCCAAAACCACAAGACCCAGGAATTGGCCTTGTGGCGGGCGCCATAGGCCCTGTGGCGGGCGCCACACCGTATCAACAAACAAATACGGGATTCAATCCCCATTTCCACCATTTTCACCCCTTTCTTCACCAAAAACCCATTTTTCCAACCTTCCAAAGCCTCCTTGAACCCCATTAAAGCTCCCCCATTTCCAAAATACCCTCCATCCATAAAACATATCCAACATCCATTTCCATTTTCATCCATCAAAAACCAAAAAAATCAAAACTTTATCATTCCCCTCATAAACCACTTTTCTACTATTTTCTCTACCTAAGGAGCTTTTCAACAATGGAGTTCAACGGATTTATTCTTCGTGATGGAAGACCGGGCGAAAGGCAACGGAAAATTATTCAGAGGCTTCAAAGTCGAGAAATTCTCTCGACTAGGTACGTCGACGATAACTGTCTGTATGCTCTGGGTATTTATCATAGTGTTTTTAATTTATTAGAATTTCTAGGCTTGCATAATATTTTCATTAATCAGGAACCTACCTATGAGAGGCTGACAACTGAGTTTTTGAGTTCTTTGATATACACTGTCAGTCCTGACACTGCTAGCACTGTCGGTACTGTTATTTTTAGACTATTTGGAATTGAATATGAATTCAGTACCAATGAGCTAGCAGATTTGTTAGGAATCCCTCATAGGGAAGGTTCGATTTGTGAGGCACCTTTGGATGCTGAATGGTCGGCCGAGGTATTTACCTTCTGGCTAAGGCTTTCAAGTACTTCAATTAATTCTTTTGAAGGGATACTTGCGTCGACCATTCACAACCCGACCATAAGAGTTTTTAGACTTCTTTTGGCATGTACTATTTTTGGCCGGGAAAGTACAAACAAGGTTAATGCTCGTGAACTCCTATTTTTGCAAGGATGCCTCACTAGAACCCACATCAATCCGGTCCCGTTTATGCTTGCCCACATGACTTTATTTACTAATAAAACAGGACCGATTGTTTTTGGAGGGCTTGTTACGTCTATTGCTCGGGCTCTTGGCCTGAATGATGAGATAGCTACACTTGAACCACTACCTCCTCGCACAATTAATTTAAAATTTCTGAAAGACATGAAATTGTGCCGAACAAGGAGAGAAGGTGGTTATGAGTTGATGGTTCATGGGGTAGCTATCCCATCTGTTGCTTTACCATGCAGTAGACGTACTGATGTACGTGATGAAAGGAACTGGACCTATGATCTTAATGCTCCACGTGTTTTGGGTCCACTTCCTCCTAATATTCCCGATGGGGAGGCACATGACACTGATGATGAGTATGATCGGAGAGAGCAGTCTCCCATCCCTCACATGTCCCCCCATCGTCCTTCACAGTCACACACTGCACCATCTTCCTCTAACCCTGTTGCAGGTACTGCTCCTGGATTCTTTGTCACCGAGGAGATGTGGCGTGATATGACAGCTAGAGAAGAAAGGCGTGATGGCCTTCTCTCTACTATTTCACAGCAGCTGACGGACAATATGAGCTTCATGCAACAATCGCGATTGGTTTCGGATCGTTCCTATAGCAACGTTTGCCGTACCTTGAACGCTATTTCATTAGAGCAGAACCGTCAGAGAGAGTCCAACAGCCGACACTACCAGCTTGTAGAAGCTACTCAGGGTTCCATCTTGGGTAACCTTCGAGAGGTCCGGAGTGCTCAGGCTGCTTTATCAGCAAGACTCGACCGGAGGGACCAGCATCGTAGTAGATCCCGTCGTTCCAGACCATCACATCAGGACGGCGAAGGCACCAGTGCCCCTCCTCAGTAGTCTTTTACCAGGTTACCCCCCTTATCTTATTTCGAAACATTGGGGACAATGCTCGATTTAAGTGTGGGAGGGGATTTTATTGCTTTCTGTTATTTCCCTTTTTAGTTAATTTCCTTTCAGTTATTTCCCTTTTCAGTAATTTATTTTTCTTAGATAATGCATGAGTCTGACGAGTCACCAGTATAGTGTCTTTTTAGTTCATCTTCATTTTTTCCCATTTCCTTAGCCTTACCAGAAAATTTTTAAAAAGAAAACAATGTTGTTTCACATGTTTTTTTGGGCTTTGAGACAGGTTTAGATTAGGATGTGGTGACTTAGGTCAACTTTTTGAAACATCAGAACCATTTTAGCACCATAGACCTCTTGAATATAGGAATCACTCCTAAACCCCACCACCATGGCCTTTACTATCATTCAAAAAATTGTCCTAAGTAGTTTATTTTAGCAGTCAGCTCCGGCCTAAGCATACTCTACGTAGGGGGCCGATGAATATAAGTGAATGATCCAGTGCTAATAAAAAAAAAAAAGAAAAAAAGGCAAACTCTGGTATAGGTGACCCTCACAAAGTCATTTAAACCGAAAAAAGAGAAGAAAAAATTTTTTTGCCACAAAAAGAAAAAAATTGCAAGTCACCTATTGTTAGTTGGTTCAGAGGTATCTGGCACTGAACTTGGTAGGGCGGATTACGATCCGATCCCCCGCAGCTACATTTAGGCGAAATAAAAACAGGTTTACACATGCTTATGTGCCAGAAATCTTATGTTATGGATCAGAATCACTAACCGGTCACTCTACTATGAAGCATGTACGGATAACGGGCTTAATGTGATTGCGCCTGAATGAAAAGGACACAAAAAGATGAGAAGATAGGCCTAGGTATCGTGGGATGACATGGAGTGGTTAATATAGGATTGAAGTTTGTGTTTGTGTTACTATGGTACCCTTGGTTCACTTAGTTAGTATCTGTCACTGCATCCCGACTTGAACTTAGAATCCCTTTAGCCCAAAGACAAGTGTTGACACCATATTTTCTTAAGCTTTAATGTTTGCTTGAGGACAAGCAAAGGTTTAAGTGTGGGAGAATTTGATCACACTAAAATTCACCGTATTTCTGACTCCGATTTCGCATGCATTCTTAGCTTTTATTGTTGTTTTGCTTTGTTATTGCTTTGTTTTCTTATGTTTTCAGGTTTTTATAATAATCGGAGCTTGAATCGGGAAAAGGAGCGAAAAAGGAGTGAAAACGGACGAAAACCTAGAAATTCAGCATTTTGCACTTGCGGCACCCACTGTGGCGGGCGCCATGGGGTTAGCCATGACGTGGCCACGTCTCAAGACCACTCCTCAACCTCCAAGACCCACGATCCCCACTCCATCATCCCCTGTAGGGACCGTGGCGGGCGCCATAGGCCCTGTGGCGGGCGCCACAAGGCAAAAATCCACAACCTCCACTTTTTAGTGGAGGGGCGTCCCGGTCATTTCACGCTTTCAGTTTCTCCTATAAATAGGACCTTAGATTTTCGTTTTTCTTCATCCAGAATTAGAATTCTCTAGGCATATATCAGTTATAAAGCAGTTGCCATTCCACATCGGGGTGCCTCTGCAATCGAGTGATCGAGTCTGTAATCTGTCTGTGGTTCGAGTTTTGGAGCACTCTGGAGGAAGTTAATCCTGCCGCCATTTTAATTCCAGTTCGTATTTTATTTTTCCGCATTGCTTTACTTTTATTTATTTTCTCGCACTTTACTTTGTTTATTTCCCGCACTCGCACATTTACGTTGTTTATTTCCCGCACTCGCACATTTACTTTGTTTACTTCCCGCACTCGCACATTTACTTTGTTTACTTCCCGCACTCGCTTTAAATTACTCATATGAAAAACTATAAAAAGAATATTTACTTTATCATGTCTAACTAATCCCATAAAGGTTAGAATGTAAGGATCGTAATTAAACCAGTAATCAGTATAATTGTTCGTGGAAACACCTAAGGGCTATTTTATCTTTCAATTCAAGTAATTGTTTTTAACTATTTCAAAAACAGCCAAAAGCGCTTTGTATAGTTCATTAGGAGTTTTTAGATTAAAAATAAAAGAGATTTTAAAACGATTTTCGGACGCGTTATGAGATTTAGAGTCTGGTTCATAAGAACCTCTTTTTGCTAAGAAGTCCAGGTTAAAATACTTTTCAACTTTGTTAAGAAACTATATTTCTTAAAAATAGGTTTACTACTCTAACGCAGTACGCACCTTTTTATCCGTGACAATAGGAGGGGTTGATTAGAGAGTACAACTCGGTTCTGAATACGCGAAAGCGACAGTTCCTGTTAAATTAGTTCTTTTCAAAGGAGAAAACATTGCCCATAAGTAGTCCCATTAACAAGTACTGGATTATCATTGATTACGTGAATTACATTCGAGCCTGTCTTTTATTTATTATTTAAAATTATAATTTTATTTACCATTGCACCCTTACTAAAACCCTTAAAAATAGTTGCCTTAGATAAACACCATAACAACAGGTACGATAGATTGACACTTGGTCTCTGTGGATTCGATAATCTTTTATATTACTTTGACGTGATTCGTACACTTGCGAAAAACACGCATCAATCATCACTTGTTTTGAGTTCTGTCCTAAAGTTCACTTGTTTACTTCAAGTGCAAGAAAAGTTGTATTTTCATCAAGGCATTGGTTGGATCTTATTTGGGGAGTTTTCAAGGTTTTCCTACTGCACAAGCTTGCTTGGAAGTCTACAAGAGGTTAGTGATCACTATCTTGATTTTGAACTGCCATGAACATGATTAGTGTACATTAGTTGTTACAATGTGTTTTAAATATGAGAGCAGTTCATGTTTGAATCTGCCAAGATTGGTTTTGTTTTGCTCATCAATATGTGTAGTGCTATGTATTATTGAAGTTTTGATATAAATCATGAGTGGATGTTTTCCATGGCTATTGTTGAATAGATACGACCTGTTTTGGCTCAAAGTTTGCTTGCAACTGTTATGAAGTTTGATGCTGTTTTGATCTAGTTCTGTTTATGAATGATGTTGATTTGGTTCTGTTGCAAATAACATCCTTGGATCTTTATCCTTTTGATAGAATTTTAGATTAGAGGTCCTTATATGTTTGATTCATGTGATGTTTGACTTGGTATTAGTTGAAACTATGTCATGTTTTGGTTCTGCTACCATTCTGTTCTTGCCATTTTCAACTCATATGCATTTTTCCAACTCATATACCATTTTCAATTCTAGTAAATTTTTGAATCATCATTGTGTTTAAGCTTTGTCTATAACATATTTGGAATGTGTGTGCACCTTTAAACCAATACTAGCATTTCAGTTTTGCACTCAAGCTTTGAAAATTCATTTCAACTATTTTTGAAAAAACTGCTTGTTGTTTAGCTTAATCTGGCCAATATTGAAGTGATTCATTTAGATGCTGTTGAAACACATCTTAGCCTATGATGATCAATAGTGCCATGTGATTTTGAGTGTGCTTGTAAGTTGTATAGTTCTGTTGGACTTGTATAAAGTCATTGGAATGATTCATATGGCTATTGAGGTTTGTTTTAAGTCAAGATGACCAATACTTGTTGCTATTGTAACCATCATTATATGTGCATTAAACTTTGTTGCTTGCCATTTTCATGCTAAGTGAAATCTGTGATAATTTGAACTGCTGCTTGGTGTTTGGTTTATGTTTGTTAACATGAGATTGTGGTATTCTTTGAATCATGTTTTGCTAGATATTTGACATTATCATTTTTGCATCAATAACTGTCAGCATTAGGCATTGTAGTAAGGTGTTCTTTTTTAATCTTGACATGACCATATCTTTCTTGTATTGTCAACTGTGATAAGCCTATATGTAAGTTTTGATGTCTTATGAATCATGTTTGCATTCTGCCTTAAAACTGCTTGTGAGCATCATTGATCCATGTTTGAATATTTGTATTAAGTTGTCATGCTTTTTTCTATTACAAGTTCTCAACTGCCATAACACTATTGTTATAGGGCACCAATTGTCATAAACTGGTAAGTTATTATGTGCATGAGGTTATAGGGCTAATTGTTGATTATTGCTAGCATTGTCATGTTAGGATTCACCATATTGTTGTTGTAACTGTTTGATCCATGAACAACTGCTACTTGATGCTGCTACCACCCCTTACTTTCAACCATTGCCAAGTTTTGTTGATCTTTGCTGTTTGTAAACAAGACATGTTTGTTTAATGCTAATTGACATGTTTTGCATCTGTTGTTGCTAGAAACTAGGTTTTCATGCTACACTTGGTTTGAGTTCATTACCATAGAGTTGTAACTCTCATTTTAAGGTATGTTTTGAATTGATGTGTTTGATTTGGTATTGTAATGACCAAAGGATGATTGTTGCTTCTGTTGTTATGTTGCTTGATCTGTGCAAAAACAATTACTCATGTTTAGCTTGTTAGGCTGTTTGGTTAGACCAAGTTGTCTTGGTGTGAAAATTATATGTATGTGTGTAGGATTCATTATGCATGATTTGTTGATGTTTTGATTTGGCAAAAGGGCAAGTTTGCTGTCAGCTTCTGTTTTGAGGTTTTCACCTCTTATGCTGTTATTTTGTTTTCTTGCAGGCTGTTTGAATTCATGTCTTGATGTGTGTGAATCATTTATGTGTGTTGATAAATATGAGGCATGTATGCTGCAATATGAGATGAATGCTCCTTTTCTAAAAAATAGCATTTCAAACTCTTGTTCAATAAGTGCCACTAGCATACCAGTTTCTGTTTTGGCTGATTTTTGAATGTTCTTTGCATCTAGAATCCATGAACTATGTATTTGAAATTTGTGCATACCTTCATTTGGTCTTAATCACCTCTGTTTTGCATCACCGCTACAATAATGCATGTCACAAGCTTCCATTTGCACTTGCAATCGTGTTTTAATTTGTGTGCTTCATCTTCAAAAAATAATGATGCCATTATGTTCCTTATTGAATTTCACATAAGATAGACCCAAATTTTGTGAAAATTGGTTGTGTTTTGATCAAGTTATGATGAAACTGTTCTCATGTCAACTTGCCTTGTTCTTGCTTGCCTGGCCCAGATTTGCTTGCTTTTTTAAGTATAAGTATTTATTGGGGTGGCATAATACACTGATGTATCGCCACCCCAGTGGTTATGCCTTAAGTTTCAATTGCCTTGCCATGCTACCTGACCTGAGTTCGATCCGTGTTGAGATCAACTCTTTTGGTCATTTTCAATATTTTCCTTGTTTTCACATTTTTATCTCTTTTTCCTTTAATTATCACGTGTGCGCCTCTGGCTGATTTGGCCAAGTTTTGGTCTTGTAATCACAAGGTGGTGGGTTCAACACCCACCAAGTGCACTCCCTTCTTTTTAATTACTAAAAATATTGGTTTTTTATTTAATTGTCATTAATTTCAAAAATTCATAACTCCTTCATTTTTAATCATTTTTAAATGATTCTTTTTGAAAAATTCTCGTATTAATGCATACTTTCATATAATGCTTAAAGAATTCTAAAATATTTTTTTTAGAAACACTTTGCATTATGGGGAATTTGTGATCCGTTTTAGGGTTTTAACCCTCCTACCTTTCCTCTTTTATTTCAAATTTGAATTTCATTCTCTTTGGGTTTTAATTTGAAACTTGGCTTGTTAGCATCCTTGTGTACTGAAGTTCGACTTAAAATCATTGCTTGTAAGCATTTGTGTTCAATCTTTTCATTATTAACTTGAAAGTTTTCCCCATGAAGTTTTTAAACTTCTCACTTACATTTGTTGTGACATTGCTTGTTTAGGCATGATGCCTGTAAGTATACATGTCATCTTGTAAGCCCTATGAAACCTCATCTTTGTTAAGATGCATCTTTATTAAGATCCCCTTCCATCTTTATTAAGATGTACCCCATTCTTCGTTAAGATATGCTTTGGTTTTCACCTTTCATTAAGTCTTGAAAGAACTTTCCCCTTCTAGATATTATAATATCTTAATGCTTGCTTTGGTTGTGACCATCTATCTTGATTGAAATCATTAATATTATAATATCTTGATACTTGCTTTGGTTGTGACCATCTATCTTGATTGAAATCATTAATATTGTAATATCTTAAATGCTTGCTTTGGTTGTAACCATTCATCTTGATTGAAATCCTTGCTTACTGTAATATGCTTGTTTATTCTTTGTTGTAACCATATCTCTTTATATTCATCATGTTTGAATGATTATTGCTTTTTTAAGTTTACTTACCCCCAAGTGATGGATTCTTTAGTTCTCATCCAAGTTGCCTCATCTTGTCCCTTCCAAAGGAAAGTCTCTCTATTGACCCTTGGGTCATAGACAGCTCAATACCCCCTTTTGGTCTGGATAGAACCAATAAGATATAAACTCATAGGTCTGGATAGAACATTCTCCCCCTTTTGGTCTGGATAGAACCAATAGGGTATAAACTCATAGGTCTGGGTAGAACCTTCTCCCTCTTTTTGGTCTGGAAAGAACCAATTGATCCTTATTCTGTAGTTCATGCCCGAACTACGACCGCTCTGTTTCTCATTGGATAATGAGAATACGTAGGCACAAGATACGATATCTTGACGAGCAACCTTCCCCCTTCTTCCTCCTTTTGGTCTGGATAGAACCAATTGGTCTTACAACATAGAGATAGATAGAGTTTGTTAACTCTATTTAAGGATCATGGAGATGATTACTTACTCCCCTTTCTTGAGTGTTCAAAGTAGATCTAGAGAGTTTTCTTAAACTCTACACAAGCATTGTAATGTTTGTTCCCCTTTGAATCTTGATCATAATCAAGTGTTCTTCATCCCTAGTGAGGTGAACTACGATTGCTCTGATTCTATCCTAGTTAGGATACGTAGGCAGAGGACGCAACGTCTTTGCGAGCAAATATTTAACAAACTTAGCATACAAACAAACAAAAGGTTCCAATAGAGTACTACAGATGTCTAGGATGTGAAATACCTACCCTAGGCATAACCAACCCCTGATCCCCAAATCTCTTAGCGTTGTTGTAACATTGCGCAAAAGGTTCTTTCTTTGTTTATACCTTTCCTTTGGATAAATTAAAGTCCAGTTGTGAATTTAAGAATTAAGATTCAAGTTAATCAATAGCTTGGTATCACGATTCTCACTGCAACAACATGTTACATAGAAAGCAATAAAAGGGAGCGTCTTGTCTGACTACTTTGCTCATCAACCTATGGAGGGTTATTAACAGATGAAGTTTGACATTCCCGATGAGGATGTTTTGTTCATCAGAGATTATGAGACTCCATACCTTGATATAGTACCTGAACCAGGGGCGCGATGGACGCTCGTGTTTGATGGTTCTGCCAATGCTAAAGGTCGTGGAATTGGTGCTATTCTCATCTCTCTGACAAGTTTTTATCTTCCCTTCACCGTTAGATTATGCTTTGAATGCACCAATAATATGGCTGAATACGAAGCATGTATCTACGTATTGAAGTGGCAATTAACATGAGAATCGAATTTCTTGAGGTCTACAAAGATTCTGCTCTGGTGATTGGCCAAGTTAGAGGAAACTTTGTAACTCGGGATTCCAAGCTGGTTTCGTACCAAAATCACATCATAAAATTGATTCCTTATTTTGATGAAATCTCTTTTCATCATATTCCTAGGGAAGAAAATCAACTAGCTGATGTTCTTGCCACTCTGGCATCCATGTCCAAAGTCAAGTGGAAGAATGAAGCTCCTTCTATCTGCATTTATCATTTGAACAAACCAACACATTATTTAGCAATCAAGGACGAGTTTGACGACAAACCTTGGTTCTACGACATCAAAAGATATCTGGAAAAACAAGAATATCCCAAGAGTATCACTATCACTGATAAGAAAGCTCTAAGACGGCTCTGCGCCAAGTTTTTCTTAAGTGGTGGTATATTGTACAAGAGGAATTATGATTCTGTGTTGCTCAGATGCATGGATAGACACGAAGCAAACACAATCATAAGGTCCATACATGAAGGCTATGAGGGTGTACATGCCAAAGGTCCTGCTATGGCTAAGAAGATCCTTTGAGCTGGGTATTATTGGACGATAATAGAGGTAGATTGTTACAACTTTTCCAAAAGATGTCACAAGTGCCAAATCTACAGTGGCAAGATCCATGTGCCACCAACTCCTTTGAATGTTCTGACTTCTCCTTGGCCCTTCTCTATGTTGGGTATTGATATGATTGGAATGATCGAGCCAAAGGCTTCCAACGGTCATCTCTTCATTCTAGTTACTATCGACTACTTCACCAAGTGGGTTGAAGCTGCTTCTTATGCAAATGTTACATGATAAGTGGTTGCCAGATTTATCAAGAAAGAGATAATATGCCACAATGGTATTCCTAGCAGAATTATCATTGACAATGGAAGCAACTTGAACAACAAGATGATGAAGGAGTTGTGTCAAGAATTCAAGATCAAACACCACAACTCTTCACCATATCGATCTAAGATGAATGATGTCGTTGAAGCAGCAAACAAAAACATCAAGAGGATTGTCCATAAGATGGTAAAGACTTACAAGAACTGGCATGACATGCTTCCTTTTGCACTACATGGCTACAAAACTTCAGTTTGTACTTCTACTGGGGAAACTCCGTATTCTCTTGTGTATGGCATGGAGGCTGTTCTACCCATTGAAGTCGAAATTCTTTCGCTCATAGTCATCATGGGAGCAGATCTTGATGAAGCTGAATAGGTCCAATCTATATACAACCAACTGAATCTCATCAAAGAAAAGCGCCTAACAGCCATTTGTCACGGTCAATTGTATCAAAGATGTCTCAAGCGAGCTTTTGACAAGAAAGTTCTCCCTCGAGCATTCCGCGCAGGTGAACTTGTGCTCAAGAGGTATTCTCCTGTTCACTGGATACACGCGGCAAGTGGACTCCCAATTACGAAGGACCTTTTGTTGTCGAGAAAGCCTTCTCAGGCGGAGCCTTAATCCTCACCACCATGGATGGGGAGGAGTTGCCACATCCCGTGAACTCTGATGCAGTCAAAAAATGTTATGCTTAAAAAAAAGTAATGAATAAAATGCCCGCTAGATTGGCATCCGCAAGGACAATCTAGGCAAAAATGGGCATCCCATTGGAACAAAAAAAGAAATGTTCATGTAAAAGTTAGGAACAAAACAAAAATAAATAATAGCCCACTAAGTTGAAAATCGGAAAGGGAAACTTAGGCAAAAATGGGTATCCCGGTGGACAAAAAAAAATAAAAAATGTCCAGGAAAAAATTAGGGATAAAGGCATTTGAATGTGAACACTTGAGTCTATCTTCATCATAGATGGACCTTAGACGGTAAATGATCAGTCAAATCATTATCAACGGACGCACAGTGTTGGAACTATGACTTACAGGGGATGGTAGCCAATGATTGTAATCAATGCAAAGTATAAATTTTCCATTCCCATTTACTTTGTTTTTCAATTTTATTGTAAATTTCCTCATCGAAGATTTTTACATCCTTGTACACATCTTATGTACAAACTATTTTCATATGCAATAAAGTTCATCCTTTGATTTCTCATTTGTTTCTTTTCAGTATTTTGTTTGCAAATTAAACAATTATTTGTGATCACATAATGCTATAAAGCATTGAGAAACATAAAAGCTAAATCAACCAGGAAAACATTATGCATTGCATGATTTACTGGAAATCACCAAAGGAAGATTGGTAGTTTTCCTTTGCAAGCTTGATCTCCGGTGAGCAATGTCATGGTTGGTTAGGAATGCAAACCGCTTTCCTTTTCCCCAACAAGTACCGCTTTGGTTCTTTGGAAGGGTTGTTTACCTCTCCTTTCCCTAGCAGAGCCATAATTTCACTAATGGGTATCAGTATGGTCCTTTGGAAGGTGTGTTTCCCTTTCCTATCCCCAGTAGAATCATTGATCGGTAAAATAGCAAGTGCACTATTTTTGCCAATGTAGTAATACAAGGGAATTTCTCCGAATATCGAACGCGAGGACTGCGTAGGAAATACAAGTTCTATAATAATTTAATTGAACAAAAGTACTTAGGATTTGAAATTGTTTTGTTTAACTATAAAAGTAATTGCAAATAAAAGAGGGAAATTGACTAAGTTGTTTTAACAAATATGAGTAACATGTTAGGTAAAGTGTGTGATCCGACTTAGTAACAACTCTGAATTAACACTGCAACAACTTATTGTAACTAACTAATTACCGATTCTTTAGAATGTTTACTCCTAAGTCCTTAGTGAGAAAACCTTTAAACATCCACCCTAATTCCTATGTCCATAGATAATTACCAATGAGATTAAGCTATCAATTATCAAAAATATTCTGGTTCCTATAGGGTATCCCTAGTCCTAGGTGATATCTACTACAGAATAATCCAAATCAGTTACGAAAAAAAGGGAATTGTTATTGCAATATTAATATCAGAGTCATTACGTATTCAAATCAGGGACACCCCTTGTCATTGGGGGGTTTAGCTACTCATAATATTCGAAGAAAATACAAAGTAAAAACTAGACATTACAAGATAATATGATTCTTTGATCTTAAATTGCTTCCGCCCATGAAAACCTTCAGTTCCCCAATCACCTTGATATCTCCAATATTGATCGTGTAATTCTTTTTTGGCAAAAACATCTCTCTTTCCTTCTCAAAACACGGCTTAAATACTCCCAGGTCTAACACAACAGTAGGAAAATATCTAAAATACCCTTAGGGATCACAAAGGTCACAAAAACAAGAAAATTGGAAGATGAAGCGCTTCAGCCAACACGGGTCGTGTTAGCTGACACGGGCAGCCGTGTTGGCCCCCTAGCTGCCTAATAAAAACACTACCTTCTCCAGACTTGCTGACATGGGTGTAAGTACTCTTGATTGGCTGCATTTTATGGCAAAACATCAGAGTATGTATGTATGTCATACTGAATGTTAAGTACATACATAATGTGGACTGTGCAGGGTAAGTTAGCTTAGCTAACTATAAGTTAAGCTAAATGTCATACAGAATGTGATGACTCTGATCGTATGACATCCAGCGAGCGGGTTAGTCTTTCTGGTATCTAGAAATCAGGAAACAAATCAGAAGCTCAAGCTAAAAGACAGGAGACATTTCGGAAGCCCTAAAGCGAAACAAGTGCTCCTGAATTAATTGGCAAGCTTGCAGATTATTGAAGAGAGGTTTGTTATGGAAGCCCTAAAGCGAAACAAGTGCCCCAAAGGACTGAATGTTGCTATAAATATCAGAAGGAGCAATCCTAGAACGGCAGCTCTTGACAGAAGAATAGAGAGTGCATATTAAAGAGTCCTTGTGAGTGAAGAAGGTTGTTCTTCACGTGAGTATTGTGAGTGAAGAAAGTGTGTTCTTCACGTGTGAATTGAGTCTTAGAAATACTTGTTTACCAAGCAACCGTCTGCTGCGTTGGTTAGGTACGTTCTAGGCTGTTATGTCACTCAAAGCTTTTAAGCAAAAGTATGTGTCCCTTGATCAAAGCTTTGAAGCAAGATCAAGGTGTGCATGAAGTATTTCTTCATCTGTATTCTGTAACTATATTAATATCACTGTGGTGTGATTGAGGGGGAGTGAGTGGGTATACTCTGGTCTAGAGTGTCTCTAGGTTGAAGTGTCATTGGGTAGGTCTTAAGTGAAGAGTGCAAACTGGTGTGTTTGACTCTGAATTAATACTGCTGATAGTGAATTTCCTCCCTGGCTTGGTAGCCCCCAGATGTAGGTGTTGTTGACACTGAACGGGGTGAACAATTTCTGTGTTATTTACTGCTTTCTCTTTACAGCTTTTTAATTATTCCAATAGTCTATGTTACAGTGGATGTTATAACATCCATAATAACATCCATCTCGTGCTTGCCAGAATTTCAATGGGCACCCGTGTCAGCCCACTACTTTTCTACATAATTTCATTCTCTTGGTATCCTCCTGACACGGGCCATGTCAGGTGACATGGGTGGCTGTGTCAAGCCACTGTTTCTGTTCTAAAAACTCTTCCGAATTTGTGTTGTTTTTCCTGGTTTTTGCTCTAGTTCTTCTTGATTTCTTACATGAACCTAAAAATAATGGAAATACCACTGCTTTTCAGAATTTCAATGGGCACCCGTGTCAGCCCACTGCTTTTCTATATAATTTCATTATCTTGGTATCCTCCTGACACGGGCCGTGTCAGGTGACATGGGTGGCTGTGTCAAACCACTGCTTTTCTGGTTCTTCTTGATTGCTTACATGAACCTAAAAATAATGGAAATACCAAACCAACTCATAAAATGCGATGAAAGGAAATAAAATGCAACTAAGCATATAAGATGATTAACTAAAACTAATGGTAAAATAACGTATAAAAACCACTTATCAAACTCCTCCAAACTTAAACTGGTGCTTGACCTCAAGCAACAAGCTTGATTAAACATTTTTCAGATCAAACGGTACACATCAAATAAAATATTTTTGAAGGTAAGGTTTGTCGATACTCATACGTGAGCCTTTGTTCCGATCGGCTAAAACTAGTTTTCTTGGTAATTGTCCGTTAATGAAGGTATCACACAAACACATAGCACGGTAAAACCACAGACCTAAATCCCAAACGGTAAAACTAGTTTTCTTCAAGTTTCTATCCCTTTCATTTGTATAATCAGATTAAGGCACTTTTGATCGCTTTCCCTCACATGTATAAGATTTGATCGAGACTTTTTTGAGGCACCTTTATTCTTTTTTCTCGCGCATTGGTGTTGATTAGTCCACTTTGGGACGACTCTCGAGATTCAACCACCGTTAGGCTAAGTAACCGTGTGAGGGTTACCCAACTTAGAAGGACCAGTTGTCTTTACCGTTATTGTTCATCATTTTTTTGGTGCCATAAGTCATTCTCGCAATCAACTTTATACATACAATTCTCTTTAATCATGTCAGACTATCACTATGAACTAATTAGGGAATACTTCTCAAATCCAAGTAGTATGGCAGAAATCTACACGTTGGACTCGTTTCCTTACTCCGGAGAATCTAGGGTGTTCAGGTTATACCTCAATTTCCAAACTTTAAAAAATTCCCTAGTTTCAAGTTTTCTTCCCTCAAACTCTATATACTTTCCTGACTACCTCACACATCACAGTATTCACAAGAAAATTTTTACAGTCCTCATTCAGGGAGAGTTCAAAGCGATTTTTAAACAAAAGCACACAAACACAATTAAAAAGTACTTAAAATGAAAACTCAAAACAGTGAATCCTCCCCCAAAATTGAACTAAACATTGGCCTCAATGTTTTAGAACAAGAGAATAAGAGACGTAACTCACAGAGATCCTTACTGAGGAGTTGGAGGGTAATGCAACACCCTAGCTTGTACTTGTAAGGTCTCATTTATTACCTGCAAACGAAACAAAATAACAACCAAAATAAAATGCTCAATTATTAAAAAAACGTGGGTTGCCTCTCACGCAACGCTTTGTTTAATGTCGCATGGCTTGACGGTTCACTCCCCATTGTTATGAGGGGTATTTCATCTCCCACACTTTGTTGCTTGACCTTTCCACAACAAAAGACCGGTCAGAATCAGAGATAAGAGCAACATTGTGTATCAAATCACATCCAATTTTTCTATTCTTGACTCCTCGAATGAATTGTGGAGTCTCGCTATGTGCCCTAGACAACTAAGATATTGCAACTTGATAGATTAGACCAGAGACTTTGTTTGAACATGATTTTGAACTTTTTCCTTTTCCCACTATTTTGATCATTCCAACTGAAGGTTGAATATATTCATCTTTACCTAGCTTCTTGATGTCCAATACTTTTAAAGTTATTTCTTCATCAAATGATTTCAAGGTTAGAGTACCTATTTCAATATCATAATTGCACTGACTAGTAAGTAAGGATGGTTGGCCAAGTATGATGGGAGTCTCTTCATGTTCTGGGATATCCATAATCTCAAAATCAACTAGGAAGGTAAGGTTATAAATTGTCACCAGTACATCCTCTGCTAGCCCATATGACCTCTTAGTCGTGTGGTCGGCAAACTTCAAGTTTGTTCCCGTATAGCTCACTTTTCCAATACCCAGCTTCTTGAAAATAGATAAAGGTATGATACTCACACTAGCACATGAATCAATGAGGACCTTCTTAAAAGTTCTATCTTTTATAGTACAAGGGATTGCTACATGTCTAGGGTTTTTCCGCTTGATGAGGATTCTCCTTCCTTGTGATATCTCCCTACACTATTCGGTTGAAATTTTCGGCTCCTCACCCATTGTTCTCTCTTTCCGTATTACCTCTTTCATGAATTTCTTGTACAAAGGAATTTGCTCGAGTGCTTCAAAAAATGGCATATTGATTTCTAACTTTTTGAACATCGTGCTGAATTTTTCAAAGTCTTTCTCTTTCTGATCCTTCTTTTCAACTCTCTGAGGGTAAGGTAGCTTGATTTTTGGTTTGACCTCCTCTTTATTTTTCTCTTCAGTTGGCTTCATAGGTGGTAAGGCTCTTTCCGTCTCTTTCCCGTTTTATCTCACTTCAAGCTCAACCTCTATACACCGATAATTGTTTGTATCTTTTTCTTCCTCTTCTTCCACGACTCTCTGATTTCTTGTTGTGACAACATTAACATTCTCACGATTTTTTAGATTTGGTATGGTCGTGCTCGGGAGGGTTCCTTGAGTTTGCGCATAGAATTGTTGTGCTATTTGTCCCATTTGAACCTCAAGATTTTTTATAGCAGTTGTGGTGTTCCTCTGATTATTCTGTGTATCTTCTTGGAATTGAATATTATGAGTTGACATCTTTTTAATAGCTATTTCCCATTCTACTTTCTGAGGAGCCTGTTGCTGCTATTGATATTGAGGTTGATTATGATCTTTCTAGGATAAGTTAGGATGATTCTTCTACCCTAGATTATAAGTCTGAGAATAGGGATTATTCTGCTTCAGAAACTTTATCTCTTCAATTTATTTAGCAGTTGCAACACAATGTGCAGTAAAATTGGGTCCACTATATATCTCACAACTCACAGCTTGGACAGGCTGAACTTGAGCCACAGGTTGAGTACTTACATTCATTGGTTTAAGCCTTCTTTCTACTTCTGCTTTGATTTGATCTTCCATTTTCACAACTTGATTAGCCAACTTCAAGTCAATTGTTCCTTCCGGTTTACTCACATTATGGTCATATAATTCCAAATGCTCATTTGCAGCAATGGCTTTAATGATCTTCTTAATACCAGTGGTTGTTGTAAAGTTTGATGAGCCATCGACTTCCGTATCAATTATTTTCTTAGTCTTCATCTTGAGACCATTCACAAACATCTGCATCTGTTCAGTTTGATCCATATTATGAGTAGGACATGCAACCAATAACCATTTGAACCTTTCATATGCATCACCCAGTGATTCTCCCTCCTTCTGTTTAAAATTCATGATATCATATCTTTTATGAATATACACAGAGGCAGGAAAATACTCATTAAGAAAGGCCTTTTCCATCTCTTCCCAGGTAGCAATACTTCCTGCGGGTAACAAGTAAAAACACTCTTCATCATCTTCAGAGAGAGTGAATGAAAACATTTTTAATTTCTTTGCTTCATCAGTGTGCCCATCTATCTTGAGAGTAGTGCTCATAGTCAGAGATATTTGCAGATGTTTGTTGGCATCTTCATTAACCTTTCCGGTGAAAGGTTTCCTCTCAAGTTGGGTGATAGTGCTTGAATGCAACTGGAAATTTGCCACATTCACCAGTTGGCTTACAAGTGTTAACCTACCAGCTAGTGCACTAGCTCCACCGTAATCACCAAGTAGTCTCTCTGCTGGTGGAACTCCAGCCATAGTCATAGTATCTCTACCTGAGTCTGAACCTAAGTCGAAGTGCTCTGAATGAACAAATACTCTTTCTTCTTCTAGTGTTGGCGCTGAAGGTTCTGCTTCTGAACCTGCCAGTCTTGCTTGTCTATGCCTTGTGTGTAGAGTTCTTTCGATTTCTGTGTCAAAAGAAAAATTAGCTGAGGATTCTCCTCGCATAAAAATGTTAGACACAGACTAGTAGTAACGAAACAAAAATAATATATTGTAAAAAAAACTGAAAAATAAAATTTTGGTCTTAGAGCAACAAAATTTCAACTGAATTAAAATTAACTTATATTTTGGCAGTCCCTGGCAACGGCGCCAAAAAGTTGATCGGTAAAATAGCAAGTTTACTATTTTTGCCAATGTAGTAATACGACGGAATTTCCTCGAATATCGATCTCGAGGACTCCGTAGGAAATACAAGTTCTATAATAATTTAGTTGAACAAAAGTACTTGGGTTTTGAAATTTTTTTGTTTAACTATAAAAATAATTGCAAATACAAGAGGGAAATTGACTAAGTGGTTTTAACTAATATGAGTAACATGCTAGGGGAAGTGTGTGATCCGACTCAGTAACAACTCTGAATTAACACTGCAACAACTTATTGTAACAAACTAATTACCGATTCTTTAGAATGTTTACTCCTAAGTTCTTAGTGAGAAAACCTTCACCCTAATTCCTATGTCCATAGATAATTACCAATGAAATTAAGCAATCAATTATCAAGAATATTTTGTTTCCTACAGGGTATCCCTAGTCCTAGGTGATATCTACTACAGAATGACCCAAAACAAAGCATTAATAACGGTAGTCCAACCTAATTTTTAATCAAAAATCAAACTGTGTTGGTCCAACATGGCAATGATTAAGAATAGCTAGAGATCAAATTAGTTATGAAAAACAAGGAATTATTATTGCAACACTAATATCAGAGTTATTATAGATTCAAATCAGGGACACCCCCTAGCATTGGAGGGTTTAGCTACTCATAATATTCGAATAAAATACAAAGTAAACACTAGAAATTACAAGATAATAGGATTTTTTGATCTTTAATTGCTTCCGCTCATGAAAATCTTCAGTTCCCTAATCACCTTGATCTGTCTAATCTTGACCGTGTAATTCTTCTCTGGCCAAAAATTTCCTCTTTCCTTCTCAAAACATGACTTAAATACTCTCAGGTCTAATACAACAATAGGAAAATACCCAAAATACCCTTAGGGATCACAAAGGTCACAAAAATAATAAAATTGGAAGATGAAGTGCTTCAGCCAATATGGGTCGTGTCAGCTGACACGGGCGGCCGTGTTGGCCCCCTGGCTGCCTGATAAAAACACTGCCTACTCCAAACTTGCTGACACGGGCCGTGTCAGCCCACTATTTTTCTACATAATTTCATTCTCTTGGCATTCTCTTGACACGGGCCGTGTCAGGTGACACAGGTGGCCATGTCAGGCCACTGTTTCTGTTCTAGAAACTATTCCAAATTCCTACTGTTTTCCCTGGTTTTTGCTCTGGTTCTTGATTTCTTACCTGAACATAAAAACAATGGAAATACGAAACCAACGCATAATATGCGATAAAAGGAAATAAAATACAACTAAACATATAAAGCGATTAACTAAGACTAATGGTAAAATGACGTATAAAAACCACTGATCATTCATATTTCCCCAAGCGGAGACTTGTTGCTCTTCCCTAGAAAGAGCAGAGTTCCTCGCACCATCCCCAACAGATCGAAGTTATCATTCCCCCAGAAGTGGCAGTGCTTCGGTTTTCTTTGACCATTTTGACCTTGTTCTTCCCCGAGAAGAGTCGGTTGCTTGAAGATCAGCCATGGTTTCTTGATTCACCATCCAAAGTCAGCTATGGTTGGTAATAGCATGGAATTCTGAATTCTCAGCATCACCATCATTCGCTGATTTCTTTTCCCTAACAGAGGATGTCGAGTTCGTTTTGCTACAATCTCTTCCTACCTGCAACAACCAAAGCAAAACTCCAAAGCTCAATCCAAGCATAGCATCTCCAAAGCTCAATCCAAGCATAGCAACTCCAAAGCAAAACTCTATATAAGAAAATCACCACCATTTCACAAGGACCCTCAATCATTCTCCCAAATTCTTCATTGATCACTCTCAATTCTCTCACATTCTCTATGAGTTTTCTACAAATTTTTCTCACATTCATCTTCATCTTCTTCCCAAAACCTCACTAAAGCTTAAATCCTCCATTAAAGAGTGGCAATTTCTTCATTGGAAGTGCTTTCTCTTGATCTTAGTCATTATTATATTGCAATTCTACTTGGTTTTCTAGAGTTATATTGGATTTTAATTCATCTCAAGTGATTACTTGAAGCTTATTCGGTGTAATTTCATATTTGGAGATTTCGTCGCAATTTGCTCGGTTTCGCTACGGTTCGGTTGCAAATTCTGTTTTCTTTGGTTTTCTTTGATCTTTCTCATCACATATCAATAGAAACAACATTCAAGGCAAATATCAACCTTTTAGGTTGGTTATCGTTTGCTTGATTTACTGTATTGATCACTTTCGTGCGTTTATGATGTAGTTCGATAGTTTTTCTGTGTTGATTAATCATGTGATTGTTTGATCTTTGATATCCATGTTTAATTCTTTCAATTGATGCCTAATTTATTTTGAACTTAATTTTTTGTGCACAAATGTTTACCATAGCATGTGAATGATTGGATTAGTTTTTTGGTTGTTGAAAGTGCTTCTAGAAAAGTTGTTCATTGCCACTATTACAGTGGTAAATGGTTACCTATATGTGGTAATCGATCACCCTGCTCAATGTTTAAGTGGATTTGCAAATTTTAAGCAAGTAACCGATTATTTGCATGTGGTAATCGATTACCACTGTAACAGAATGTCATTTTTACCTGTTTTTAAGCTTGTTTGACATTCTTTCCTCATGTAACTTCCATGGCTTGATATGCTTGACATTTAGGGATGATTTATGAGCTGCTTAACTTTTGTTGGATGCATGTATGCAAACTTTCAATGTGAGATTTGTCAATTCTGGATTATTTGCATTTTTGAAATTGTATGTTCATGATCTTTCTTGCACATTCCTTGATCACATGGTACTTGATTTGTGATGCACACTAACTGATTTTGGTACTGTTTTACACTTCCATTCATGTTTGCATTAAGTTTGTTCCTCTTTGAAATGAGCTTAATCTTGTATAATCAATAATTCATCCTTTGCTTTAATGATTTTTCATCCCTTTGGAAAATCGTTAGCATTATCCCCATTTGATTGATTAATCAAAAATTCATTTCAATTAGTCGATCTTTCCCCTCTCTTCTCCTTTAGATCTTCTAAACCTTTGTCCTCTTTCTCTTTTCCCCCGCGGAGTTGAAGATTTGCAATGCATTGGAGCACTGTACAAGTTTTGTGCCATTGTGTTGTCCGTTTCATTTCTTGCACTATACTTTGGTGTTAGAGAAGGAATGAGAGTGGAGAATTCCTACACTCATTCTAACTATTTTGGGTAGGGGATGAATGACCATGTGCCTGGAATTTTCGCCTCTATCTCCTTATTGTGGTATCCCTATTTCTCCAGTCAAGTCGATCCTTGATCACTTCCACCCTTGTCTCCTCTTTGGAAGTGACTTCCTCGTTTTGATTCAACCGTTTTTTCTCTTGTGGTCAATCCATCCTTGGTTTCCCCTAAGATTGTTACTCAATCCCTTTACTTGTTTGATCAAATGTCCTTTGGGTAAAACCAATTCTCTTCTTCCTTTGCAAAGTCAATCCTTTTTTCTTCAGTTAACACGATCTTCCGCTTAAAACCTAGTCCCTATTGGAGTTTGCAACCTTCTCTTGGTTCTATCTCCTTTTTTAGTCAATCACTACCTGACAGTTAAACACCAGTCATCTTTTCCTCAGTTAATAACAACTTGTCTGTCAATACTAAACTTTCTTTGGGTTAATCATCTTATTTCGACTACTCACACGATCTTTGGTTGATCACGGTTTTCCTATTAAAACTCGCTTTTCTTTGGGTTAATCACCTTCTCTTGGTTAATCACCCGCCTTTTGGTCAATCACATTCCGCCTGTTTAAACCAATTATCCTTTTTCTTAGTTAACCATAATCCGTCTGTTAAAATACTGATTTCTTTTGAGTTAATCACATTCTCTTAGTTAATCACTATTTCTTTTTGGTTGATCACAGTCCCTCTGTTAAACACCAAACCCCTTGCAGTTAGCAACCTTTCTTTTGTTCAAATAATGCCGCCTTTAGGTTAGTAACCTTTGTTTGGTTCAAATACATTTTTCTTCGGTCAATTACTGTTTGTTCAATCATTGTACCATTCTTTGGATCACAACCTTCGCTTGGTTCCACACCCATACTTTGGGTCACAATGTTTGCTTGGTTCCACACCCGTCTTTTGGTTGATCACTATCTACCGGTTAAAACCATCTCCTTTCTCCTTCCGGTTAACAACTATTTATCATTTAATATACCAATTTCTCCTCAGAGTAAAACACCTCCCTTTGGTTCAGTACTCTCTTTCTTTTGGTTCGTCGCAGTCCGCCTGTTGACACTAAACCTTTTGCTCTCCCCGCAAATTTTATGCTCTTATCTTTCTTCGGTTAATCACTACCTGCCAGTTAACGTATCGAGTCCCTTGTGGATCTTACCTTTTACTTTTTCTCCTGTCCTTTTTTCCCCCGGCCAAGTCGCCATTATTTTGTTTTATCCCCAGTGAGTCATCTCTATTCTTCAGCATTCCCTAGTGGAGCTATTATTGCTCTTTTGAGTTCCTCAACAGGGTTTTCCTTTACATTTCTTTCTTAGTTTTGACACCATTCCTTTTGCATCCCCTAGTTGGGTATTGCCTTTTCTTTTCGTTCTTGGCTTTGACGCCGTCTCTTTTTCCTTTTCTTTTAGGGTTGGTTCCCCGAACTATGTAGGCTCCGATTTCCTCATTGCACTATGAGGGTACGTAGGCACAAGATTGTGAAATCTTGGTGAGCCACCTTCCTCCGTCTTCTTACATTTCTTTTTTCTCTTTGGTCTGCCCATATCCTCTTTTTTTTCCTAGTTCCTTGAACTACAAAGCTCTGGCTTATTCATTTCACTATGAGGGTACGTAGGCACAAGGGCCCCAATCCTCTGCGAGCATGTTCTTTCTTTCTCTTTCTTTTTCTTTTCCCTTATCTCTTTTAGCTAGAATCCTTTAGATATATAACCCACCAAATCCTAGAAGCAAGTGAAATGGTTTCCATCGGGTACGGCGGATGCTTAAGGTGCTAGTACCTTCCTTTCGCGTAACCGACCCTCTTTCCCGTTTCTCTTCGCTTGGGTTTTATCGATATTTTCCCTGTCCTTTGGGACTAAATAAATTTTGATGGCGAATCTGTTGTATCTTTGAGTGTGCGATTCACTCAGGTATAATCCCGTTAGCTTCACTTACAAGCATACGTGAAATCAAAAAGCAAGGAAAATACAACTGAAAACACTGAAATATTTAAAAGACATACAACTTTAGAGAATTGAATTCAGCAGACTTCATTTTCCGGGTCCAAATAGGGGAGAACCTCCATCACTGATTACTTGCTCCTTGTGGTACAAAACCATGAGAGGCCCCATAGGTCCTTTGTTTTTTGCTTCATGAGTCAAGACATTGGCATATGACTGACCTTTTTGAGCTTTCAACAGTCCTAACAAGCTTTGCAATCTCAGCTTGAAACCTTTGCACTCTTCAATTGGATGTCCTATTGTCCCTGTATGGTACTTGCATTCAACTTCCGGGTGATCTTCTTCGAGGATCAGATTCTTGTCATAGATCAACTCTTGCACAAAATATCCTAATGCCAGGCAAGTATCTAGGACGTGCCTTTCATCCCCTTTTTGAAACTCACAAGTCAAGTTTGCAATTGCTAAGGTCCTAACACAGGGCTGAAAGGTCGCAAAGTCACCAACGAGTTCTAAATCAATAGCGGATAAAGCTTGCTCAATGACACATGAATTGGATTTTAACAGGCCCTATTCCTTTTTACAGGATTCTTCTTGTTCATGTTCTGGCTTTGAGAGCCTTTAAGGGAACGACCAATGGATATTGAGAAGCTCTTCTGGTAACCACCTGATGAGGATGACATTTTGGCGTAGGGCCAAATACCGATTGACATGAAGTTTCTTCAAGGGCATGTTCTTGATGTGGAAGAAACACAAGAGGTGGTTAAGGATTGTTGACTTGAATTCCTTGAGGCATGAATGAGATCATCTCGAAGTCAAGCAGTGTCTGAACATTACTTTTGAGTACCTTACAATCTTCAGTTGAATGCCCTTGTGCCCCAGCATGGTAGTCACATTGGATGTTGGTGTCAAAGTCTGGTGGGTATGAAAGGATCACTAGATCTATCTCTTTTGGCACTATCAATCCACCTTTGATCAAATTTGGAAAAATATGACTGTATGACATTGGTAGCGGAGTGAAATGCCTCTCTGGCTTCCTTGTCCTCTGTCAAGCGTGTTGACACGGTTGACGGTAGTCTTACCGTTGATACTGAGAAGGTCCTTGAGTTGGAAGAACCACAAGAGATGATGAAGTGACAACTTCTCTTGGTGCAACAGGGTAAGAGTGCCCCTCTTTCTTCATCAAGTTTTGCAAAGTCTCCAAGACCCAATTCATCTGACCTTTGAGGACTTTGATCTCTTCCTTCAGGGCTTCCTGACCTTTCAAAAGCTCATTCATTATCGCCACTTGTCCATAATGCGTGCTAGGTATCATTCTAGAGATAAGAGGAAGAAGATAAGACTCAAGACCGAGAAACACAAGCTAGATGCAAATGTAATGACATGCACATGCAATGCAAATGCAAGCTAAAAAGCCTAAAAAAACTCAAAGATGATTGCAAACATTAATAGTAGTTTCAACAGAAAACTTCATTCATTAAAGATTACATTTTCCAAATAGTCAATAGTGTTTACAAACAGTATCACCAAATATAAATAGAAATTACAACAAAAGGCTGAAACAAACATGTTGCCAGCTATAGGGAATTAATTACAGTAAATTAAAGAGGAGCTCAACTGCAGACACCTAATCCCTTTTCATCTTGATACCCACTTGTAGGAGGCCATCATCAATCTAATTCTGAATGTCTTTCTGAACTAACAAACATCCCATAGAGTTGACATCACAATCTTTAACTTTTGAATGACGATCCTTAATCAAACCAGATTTTACCAACTTTGCACGAAAATATAGAAGTAAGGTTTTAACCTCATCAATATAAAGGATCAATGTCTCACCGACACGTCCTCCACAACATTAACTTCCCCATGAGTGGGAAAAAGATTGATCTTGATATTAGGCTAAGAATTAGCAAAAGACAAAATCTTAATATCCACCAAATTCCTTACATTATGTTTCAGGGTAAAACAATCTTCCAAATTATGGCCTAACGCGCCTTCATGGAACGCACAATAAGCATTCAGATTGTAAGAAGGTGGAAGTGTATCAGGAGGTGGACCCAATGAGCTTGTATTTATTAAACCTTGTTGCACCAAAGAAGGATATAACTCTACATATGTCATGGGAATAAGAGGAATCGGAGGCCTACAACCATGTCTTCTACTTGGAGCATTCTGACGAGAAGCTTGAGTCCGTTGTTGATAAGTAGGAGCTTTGGGTGCTTGTTGATAGATTGGTGGTCGGTGAACCGGTTGGTAAGCAGAGGCTTGTTGCACGGGCTGATACATAGGAACTTGATTATTGAATGTGGGAGCGACGACAGTGTCGGACTCGAAAAATCACATAGAGAAACGCAACCCTCACGCAAAAGGCGCAGAAATGCGGTTTGACCGAGCTGCCACTGAAATTTATTTATCTCGAATAAATGGGAAAGGAAAATATCGAGAAATTCTTTTAAAAAGAAAGGACAGGAACATGGTCGTCGTAACCGATTTACGAGTTCAGGAGTCAGTTACGCAAGGGGAAGGTATTAGCACCCCTCACGTCTGTTGTACTCAACAGGAACCTCTTAGGGTAATTTGCGATGGACGTTATCTAAGCTTGCTTGTTTTATTCTCAATGATTAATGCAAATCGGTAGGATGAAAGGATAAAGACACTAAGGGGAGATGGGTGGTTATAGGATATGGTGCTCGCCAAAAATTGGGGCCCTTGTGCCTACGTATGCTAATTCGGACGAGAATGAGAAATCAACGCTTCGTAGTTCGACTACGGAAAAGGATAGGTGAAACGAAAGATGGATAGAACTGTGAACAGAATGACGGAAAAAGATGAAAGTGTGAAAATATGGAAAAATAAAAAGGTAGAAGTGTGAGCAGAATAACGGAGAAAGGTAGACGAAATAGTGAAGAAAAATAGAAGTGTGCTCGCCAAGATCATCACAATCTTGTGCCTACGTATCTTACATTCAGATGAGAATGAAGAACCAGAGCATCTGTAGTTTCTGGAGACGACCATGAAAAGAGAAGGGTTGAATTGGTTGAAGTTTGAGTTGGAAACAAAACATTGAGTGACGAACAACCCAAGGGGCGTGCCTCGAGAGTTGTCACTCAAGAATCCAAGGAATGCAAGATTCCAAGAATTCAGTTTTTTCGAGAGTTGATTAAAAATGTTTGAGGAAAGGTTGAACATTTTCAATTCGAAAGATTGAATGAACAACAACTCAAGGGGCATGCCTCGAGAGCTATTCATTCAAAGATTGAAGGAATGCTATACTCCAAGAACATCCTTCATTCAAAAGTTTGATTACGAAAATATTTGAATAAATATTAGATGTTTTAAGACGAAAGGGTGAATGAATGACAACCTAAAGTGTGCGCCTCAAGAGTCATTTATTCGAAGATTCAAGGAATGCGATACTCCAAGAATCTTCTTCTTTTGTTATTTGTTATGAAAATCTTTTATAAAAAGATTGAATCGAATTAGTTACAAACAGAGGTGGACTACGAGGCAAAAGGCACTAGACTTACAACTTGGATTTTAAAAATACCGCTTGACGTTGGATCAAGGGTTTGACTTTATATTTCTGTTCAAAAACGTGTTGGAAAGAGGGTTGGTTTGAAAATGACTAGACGACGAGTCGAGAGTTTGATTGAAAATGGAACCGGATTGATGACGAATCAAGGGTTAGTTGTGAGAAATGATACTAGTCCCTGAGGGTGCCCCTAATAACGAAACCACGATGAAATGTGAAAGTGTGTGCGATAGGTTGATGGCGAATGCGGACGAGCACTCGACTTACGAGGGGTGTTTGAAAATTGCTCGATGACAAATTGAGAATTAGTTTGAAAATGGTTTAACCTACGCTAGTCCCTAAGGGTGCTCATAGAAGATAAACCACAATAAAAGAAAAAACGAATATGTACATCGAAATGGGAGAGGGGTACTTGTAAGTTACACGAGATTGCACAAAATAAAAGGTCTCATTGTAAGGTAGCCCAAGAGAAAGCTGCGTGTGTGCGAGGTGTCCTTAACTATGCCTTGAGCAAAAACCGGACAAAACTCCAAGCTAGGGTTTCTGACAAAGTCCAATAATCCGTTGCTCAGACAAGTAACCAAAAATCCACCAATTTAGGCTTTTATTGTTTCGATAATTATTATGTGTTTTGAAAAGAATGAGAATAAGAGACGAACAAGATGAATATGAATATGAACAGTTATGAATAATATGGCAAGATATATAACAATATAATCAAGATAATATTCACAATAATGTAATCAAGATAAATATTTAACAAGTATATGGACAAGATAATATAAATCAAGATATAATGTCTGGATTTAAAACAGGAGTATATTGATTGAAAAGTAAAACAAGAATATATTGACAACAAATAAAGTTAGTTGTTAGTTTGATGTGAATTGAATCGGGATGAAATGTAGCGTTAAACTGTCGTAGCTCGATTTATGATGAAAGTCAAGCTATAGGAGGTCGCGCAAGTCGATATCCGTGCTAAAAACAAGATAGAGAAATGATATTGAGGATCATTCTCTAATGTAATCGTGTCGCACAGACGAAAAAGTAAATGCTCTCGTCTTAATCACAAACTAATGTCGATTAATCAAAGGTAACCTCTCACGATCCCAAAGTATAGAAAATGATCCCAATGATCATTTTCTACAGATTTGAAATAATGAAGGTTAAACAACCTCAAAAATCAACGTTTATGAATCTAAAGACTTCATCGGTCGAAAATTAAAATAAAATTGAAATGAAAAGAGAAAAAAATGGTGGTCTCGTCTTAATCATCATTTTATCAATAAATTGATTAATAATGATTTTTTGATTTCTTCATTGACCAAAAGGAAGATGAGTAGAATAAAAAAGAAAAGATAACGAATATGTAACAAAGTATCTAATAAAGAAACTAATAGAGATGAAATGATTAGAAAAATTATTAAAAGGAAATATCAAGATATATTAACAAGATAACCAATTGAATATTAACAAAAATTGTAAATAGAAATCATATATATGTATAAAAACTTAAAACAAATGAACAAGGGGTTTCAAAATATATGGGGTGTGTGAACAATAGGTGGAATCATATAGGCTTTTAGGCCCATCATCCCCATAACACACTAGATTTTTTTAAAAGAAGATAAAATAGTAAAAATAAATAAATAATAAAAAAAGAGTTAGAATATGGGCCACACGACTCAAGCCCCTGCTTTTTACAACAACAAAAATCAACAAAAAGCCACTTGTGAGAAACGGCTTGAAACACATTCTTCACAAGTGAAAAAAACCAAAATTCTAAGGCTATGATTGTTCGTGCGATAATGGATACAAAACAGAAACGTCCATGGCGTACTCAACCTTCCTACAACTCGATTATGTTTCGATCACTACCGTCTTCTCTCACTTAGTCTCTCAATCTGCTTCTCACTCCTACTCGAAACTCTTACTTTGGTTTGACATTTTAAGGTGTGTCCTCCATCTTTTCTGATCCGATTCTGGGTAGGACTTGGGTTTCATTTTTTTGACTCATTTTTCTTCTCTCCTCTATTCCGTTTCTATTTTGATACGTGATTGAGTTTGAGTTGTTCTTGTTGATGAAATTTCGTTTGGGGTTTGATTGTTGTTGAGGGGTTTTGAGGAGAGATTCAGGAAGTTTAATGGGGGTTTAGGGTTGGGTTTTCTACAGTGTTGCCCCTTTATTTTCAACAAACTCTCCCCTCCCCTTTTATACTGAAGGCTAGAATGTTATTTATAAGGTGGATGAGGAATGCTTTAGTCGCAGAGAGAGTGGAAAGAATTGGTGTGGTTTTTCGTTTGTCTCGCATATTGCGAATGGAAAATGGGTAGTATACTCTATGCTATATGATGTATGTGATTTAAGGCCTTTGTTTCCATTTTGTGTTGTTGCTGTTAGTGAATTCTCATTTTGGTGTATGGCTGGTGTGGGAAACATTGTGGGGGCGCGGTATGGTTTGTGGAGTTTTAGTCACGTATGGTTTAAGGTGTGTGGCATATTGTAATCATGTGAAGATTTGGGAATTTGTCGTATTGTAGGTTGTGCTTGGTTCCACTATAGGAAAAGAAAATAGCATGTGGCACTTGCATTGAAAAGTTTGTGGGAAAGTTGCATTCGGGTCAAAGTTGGGTCTTGGCAACTTGCTTCACTATTATTATCCTTTGGAATTTTTGGTTGTATCATGGTCTTGGATTTATAAATTTGATGTAATAAACTTTTTTTTTTTGTGAAATGGTCCTAGCATGGGCTTTCTTTCAAATTATGGACAATGGACTTGTAGAAGCAAGCTTCAAGGCCTTTATGTTTTGATGAAGACAACTAGTACAAGCATGATACGCAAGATACTTATACTATATACCCGTAGGGGTATATATGCAAGATGCTTATACTATATACCCATAGGGGTATATATTGAAGATAAAACCAGAAGCACCTCACCTGTCTTCTGAATCCTCTAAATTCTTCGCAAAAGTAAGAGACGCAAGCAATCAATCAAGAACAAGAAAGTACCATCGCGTATGACTTTTTGGATCGAAGCTTCGTCTACAAGCTACAAGTGGTGATGATGATTCAAAGGAACGGTATAACATATTTTATTTAGAATATTTATACAAGTGTTCTTAAAAATTACCTTTCACTTCACAAATATCACTAACAATTTCAAAACCATTTTAAAATACTCATTCTATTTTAATTTAAGTATTTTCATAAAAACCTTCAGTGTTAATCGATTAACAGTTTGGTTAACCGATTAACACACTTCAAATTTCAATATTTTGGGCTTTTATTGCAGTGTTAACCGATTAACCTGTGGGGTTAACCAATTAACACATGAAAAATTTGAATATTTTTAACGTTGTAAAGGTGTTAACCGATTAACCTATTTGGTTAACCGATTAACAGTGTAACAGCAAGTAAAAATGGCAGTTGTTCGTGGAAAATTACATTGTTTAATATTTTCATTACTGGCTATTTTTGCTGCATCAAAAACACCCCCTTTTGAACAGGTTTCTGATGCATATAAATTGATCTTAATTTCAAAATTACAATTAACCTTCTAGAAACAAATTCAATCAAATTACTCACTTTCATAAAATCTGAATTTTCATTCTAAGTGTTCAAAACCAATTTTGAAAGAAGCCATTGATTTAACTTTCACACTCTCACAACCTTCTTTCACAAAGAACACTTGTATATTTATTTGAGTAACATTTGTTTCAAGAAGAAGATCAGTCTTGAAGATTGATAACAACTCTCTGTCACATATTTCTCAAGAACAGTTTTTTGTATTGCCTTGTTATCCAGGATTGTTGGAAACAAGTGAAGTGTCTTGAAGAGGATTGTTCTTCAACACTTTGATTACCTATAGGTTTAGATAGTAAGCATCACCTTTGGTGTGATTAGGCTTTGCAATTATTCTGAACTATAGTGAAATTCTCTTTCGTGTTGAAAGGGGAGTGGAGTACCTTCGGAGTGTGAAGGGAACCACTATAAATTTCCTGTGTCTCTTTTTCTATCCTGCCTTTACTTTCAAATCACTAACAAATAACCGAAAAAAAGAACCAAGACACCATACAAGATTGCAAATAAATTTTAAAGAACCTAATTCACCCCTTTCTTAGGCGCAATTACTACTTTCAATTGGCATCAGAGCAGGTTATAGGTAACCTATTCCTATCCGATCCAGATGGCTTCCGCAAATAACAATCTTGTATTCAAAGATGGTGGCAGTAGCAACAAACCTCCTCTATTTTGTGGTGAATATTTTGACTTCTGGAAAATCCGCACGAAGGCACATCTAGAAGCACAAGGAAGTGAAATATGGGAGGTTGTTCAAAATTGTCTATTTGTTCCTACAACGGTGGTCAACAGAGTTGGCTCACCAAAACCGCAAGGATCATGGGATGATGATGATAAAAAGAAATTTCTCTACGACAAAAAGGCAATAAATATTTTACAAAGTGTGCATGGAATGGATGAATTCTTCCGTATCTCAACATGTTCAACGGCAAAGCAAATTTGGGACACTCTTGTTGAAACTCATGAAGGAACCGCCGAAGTCAAACGATCCAGATTAAATACTTTGAGTCAAGAGTACGAATTATTCAGAATGAAACCAGGAGAATCCATCTTAGACTTGCAGAAAAGATTCGTGCATTTGACCAACCACTTGAATGCACTTGGTAAGACTCTAACCAATGATGAACTTAATCTTAAAGTACTTAGGTCTTTATCAAGAGAATGGCAACCGAAAGTGACGGCGATCTCCGAAAAGAAAAGTCTATCAACAAAGACGTCTGCTATGTTATTCAGAAAACTCCAAATGAGACGGAACTTGGACGATTAGAGAAACATGAAATTCAAGAAAAGAAATCCAATAGCATTGCCTTGATGGTCGAATCCAAATAAGTGGAGAAAGAAGACGATCCCGAAGAAGACGAAAACTTTACACTTCTTGTAAAAAGGCTTGGGAAATATTTTGGTGCAAAAAATAATGTTAGAAACTCAAGTTATACAAGAAGAAAGAAGTTCTCAAAAAATAAAGAAAAGGAAACATCAACATCAAATGGAGATATTACATGCTATGAATGTGGGAATAAAGGTCACATCAAACCAAAATGTCCTAAACTCACAAAGAATCATGACCACAAAGGAAAGAAGGATTTCAAGAAGAAAGCCTACATTGCTTGGGACGACAAAAAAATAAGTTCTTCATCAGACTCCGATAGTGATCAAAATGCAAATCTTGCATTAATGGCATCACATCATTCCGATGATGAAGACAACAAGGTTAGTAGTGATTTCTCTCTTTTTGATGATGATGCTCAAGGAGCAATTGATGAACTTTTAAGTGAGTGCAAAATTATATATAAAACCATTTCATCTCAAAAGAAAAAAATATCATCTTTGGAAAAAGATATTGAGAAAATGAAAAATGATTTTAAAGATGAAAAGAAAAAATTAATTAAGAATTTTGCATGCACTAAATGTGAGTCACTCTCTTTTCAAATAGTCCAATTAAAAAGGGTCCTAGAAAGATATGAAAAAGGACAAATTGGATTGGAAAGTGTTCTTAAGAATCAAAGATTTTCAAATGATAAAAGTGGTCTTGGTTATTCAAAATTTTCTAAACCAAATTCTAACAAGACCATATTTGTCAAAGCTAAAGAACAAGTTCCTATTGAAAAAGGTGACAATCATAAAAAGGTTCATCAATATGTCAAGAAAAATAAAAACAATAAGAAGAAATCCTATCCTCCTAGATATAAAAGCAATTTTGAGCCTACATATTTCTATTGTGGTATAAAAGGACATACTCCAAATGCTTGTTATGTTAGAAATTTTAGTGTTGCTCAAGACCATTATGTATGGGTAAAGAAAGGAACTAACTTTAAAGGACCCAAGGAAATTTGGGTACCTAATAAAACTTAACTCTTTTTTGTAGGTATGCTTGAAGACCTCTTCAAATGAATGGTATCTTGATAGTGGATGTTCGAGGCACATGACGGGTGACCTAAATAAATTTTCACATCTAACGCTTAAGGACAAATGATTCGTTACTTATGGTGACAACAACAAAGAAAGAATCCTTGGCATAGGCATCGTTGGTTCACCGCCTTTAACAACTATAAAGGATGTTCTATATGTGGAAGGTCTAAAGCATAGTTTACTTAGCATTAGCCAATTGTGTGACCGAGGTTTCAAAATCAACTTCACTAAAAATCAATGTTTGATTGAAAACGAAATAACTCATGAAGTTATGCTAAAAGGTAAAAGAGTTAATAATATTTTATTAATTTCTTTTGATAACGTATCTTTGAATGTTAGGTGTCTCTTGGAAAACAACAATGAATCATGGTTATGGCATAAGAGGTTTGCTCACATTCATATGGAGCACTTGAATAAATTGATCAAACATGACTTGGTTATTGGATTGCCGAAGATCAAATTCATCAAAGATAGGTTATGCGACGCTTGTCAAAAAGGAAAACAAACCAAATCAACTTTCATATCCAAAAATGTGGTGTCCACAACAAGGCCACTACAATTGTTACATATGTATCTTTTTGGTCCATCAAGAACAAAAAGCTTCGGAGGTAATATCTATGCATTAGTAATTGTAGATGATTTTTCTAGATTTTGTCGGACTTACTTTTTAATGCAGAAAAATGATGCTTTTAAAGCATTTAAGAAGTTTGCAAAACAAATCCAAAATGAGAAGTCTCTTACAATTGCCTCCATTAGAAGCGATCACGGTGGAGAATTCCAAAACGCCGCATTTGACGAATTTTGTGAAGAACATGGAATTTCACACAATTTCTTTTCACCAGGAACTCCACAGCAAAATGGTGTCGTGGAAAGAAAGAATCGGTCGTTGGTGGAACTTGCAAGAACAATGTTAAGTGACTCAAATCTTCCTAAGTTTTTTCTGGCGGATGCGGTGAGTACAACATGTTTTGTAAGTAACCGGGTTAATATTAGACCAATTCTCAAGAAAACCCCCTATGAAATTTTCAAAGGAAGAAAGCCAAACATTTCCTACTTTCACATATTCAAATGTAAGTTCTTTGTATTGAACAACGACAAAGACAACCTTGGTAAGTTTGATGAAAAATCAGATGAAGGCATATTTCTTGGTTATTCCCTTACTAGTAAAGTTTTTAGAATTTACAATAAAAGAACATTAACCATTGAAGAATCTATGCATGTCAAATTTGATGAATCTAACTCCTCCAAGGAGGATGACATTATTGTTTATGATGATAATGATATAGTAGGAACCTCTCATGATAACAATCTCAAAGATATTACAAGTGATCAACTAAAACAGAATCAAGAAGATTCACAACAAAATGAAGTACACAATGATCTACCTAAAGAATGGAGAACTCATAGAGATCACCTGATCGATAAAATCATTGGTGATATCAGTCAAGGTGTTACAACAAGATTAAACCTCAAGGATGCTTGTCTGAACATGGAATTTGTTTTGCAAATTGAACCGGCCAAAATCGATGAAGCCTTAGGCGATGATCAATGGATAATAGCTATGCAAGAAGAACTAAACCAGTTTGAAAGAAATCAAGTTTGGAATCTTGTCCAGAGGCCGAACAACAAGCATATCATTGGAACAAGATGGGTCTTCAAGAAAAAACTCGATGAAAATGGAATCATAGTTCGAAACAAAGCAAGATTGGTCGCCCAAGGATACAACCAAGAAGAAGGAATCAATTTTGACGAAACATTCGCTCTAGTTGCAAGGATGGAAGCAATTAGACTTTTATTAGCTTATGCATGTTCTATGAATTTTCACCTTTTTCAAATGGACTTCAAAAGTGCATTCTTGAATGGATTCATAAATGAAGAAGTATATGTCAAGAAACCCCCTGGTTTTGAAGATTACAAATATCCATCTCATGTCTTCAAACTAAAGAAAGCTCTCTATGGACTGAAACAAGCACCAAGAGCATGGTACGACCGGCTTAGCAATTTCTTATGTGACAAAGGCTTTGAAAAAGGAAAGGTAGACAAGGCTTTGTTCATCAAGAAAATAAAAGGGGATACTCTCTTGGTACAAGTATATGTTGATGACATAATCTTCAGTTCAACCAACACAAAGTTATGTGAAGAATTCTCATCCATGATGCAAGGAGAATTTGAAATGTCTATGATGGGAAAAATGAACTACTTTCTTGGACTTCAGATCAAGCAACTCGAGAATGGGATCTTTATCAATCAATCCAAGTACTGCAAAGAATTATTAAAAAGGTTTGATATGGAAAATTGCAAGACCTTATCTACACCTGTGGGATCCGGTACATATGTAGATCAAGATGAATCCGGTGTGTCAGTTGATATCACAAAATATAGAGATATGATCGGTTCCTTACTATACTTGACAGAAAGTCGCCCTGACATTATGTTTAGTGTTTGTCTTTGCGCTTGCTTTCAAGCAAATCCAAAGGAATCTCACCTGATGGCAGTCAAGTGGATCATAAAGTATCTCAAAGGAACAACAAATGTCGGCCTATGGTATCCTAAAGGTAATATGTGTAATTTAATTGGATATTCTGACGCAGATTATGCAGGCTGTAAAACTGATAGAAAGAGAACAAGTGGAACATGTCACATCTTGCAAAATGCACTAGTCTCATGGGCATGCAAAAAGCAAGCATGCGTAGCACTAATTACGGCTGAAGCAGAGTACATAGCAGCGGGAAGTTATTGTGCACAGATACTTTGGCTCAAGCAACAACTTCATGACTATGGACTCGACCTTGGTAGCATTCCTCTTTGCTGTGACAACACAAGCGCAATCAACATAACAAAGAATCCAGTCATGCATTCAAGAACCAAGCACATCAATATACGACATCATTTCCTGCGAGATCATGTACTTCAAGGAGATGTCGAGATAACATTTGTAGATACTCATTATCAGCTTGCCGATATATTCACGAAACCTTTGCCAAAAGAATCATTCTTCAAGATTCGACGAGAACTCAGAGTTCTCTATGAAGGTGACATCTAATCTCTTCATAAGTTAATGTGTGTAGAATCTATGTTTTCCAACTTGTTTTCTTACTATTTTAAACCATTTTTCAGAAATTTCGAAGGTGTTAACCGATTAACCCCCAGGGTTAACCGATTAACACTGTTAATTTTTGTTCCTGAAATTATTTTTTTAACTATGTTAACTGATTAACCCCCTGGGTTAACCGATTAACACGGTTAGATTTTATCTTGAAAATTAATTTTTAAATGAGTTAATCGATTAACCCCCACGGTTAACCGATTAACACAGTTTGTTTTTCAAAATCAGAAACGAAAAATTGGTCAAAACTTTGGTAAATGGGTTTTAAGTGCCTTTTATGTGTGGTGCATGTGCTTTTTGATTAACTCAACCACTATCCTTGGGAAACATCTTTTTCTTGTTTGAATACAAGTAAATACACTCTTCCAACTTCTACCTAATCATAACTCTCACTTAATACCCACTAAAACCTCTCTCTATATAAACCTCTCCTACTTTATCTTCTTCATCTCTCTCAAACCCTAAAAATCCTGAAGAACCTCCAACCATCAAAAACCCTCAATGGCTCCCAACAACAAAGGAAAAGGCAAACTACCGGAAAACAGTTCTACAGTTGATGAAGTCGTTGCTCCAATGGAATCAACAAAAAAGCGCATAATGGATTTCAAAGTCCGGGTTCGTCAACTCTTCCCGGTAAAATACGTTAACCTTAAGGCTTTTCCTACTCCTACTTTTGATTTCCCGGCATTATTGAAATATCAAAGGATCGATAACTTTGTTGCTGATAACGGAAAGTGTTGTCCGGATTTAGTCAAATCTTTTATGAACAAATTATCAATCCATTTCAATGAGAATTAACAACATATGTTAGTCACTACTGTTCGCGATTTTGAGTTGAATGAAGATTTATCACAAATTGTTGCATCTCTCAAAATCCCGTACACAGGATTTTTTCTATGGAAAGGTGTAAATCATGTGGATGGTCCGTGGGAAAACTACGATAAAATGGAATATTATTATCGTATCTGCAGGTTTCCAAGAGAAGCTGTTATTGCGAGTCAAAGGACTGCCCGCACACTGTGTTACGTCAAGAACCTGACTGTCAATGATCAGATGCTGCATTATATTATATGTTATGTCTTGATTCTGAAGGACTCGAATCATTCTCAAATTAATGATTTGGAGATGCAACTGATGGTTTCTATCAAGAACAGGATTAAAGTCAATTGGATTCTAACCATGATGTACCATCTTCAGCAATAACTCACCTTCTCCACTCGTCTTCCATATGCCTGGCTAATCTCAAGAATTCTCGAGCTAACTGATTTGGATCTGAACCGAGAACCGAAAATCACCCCAAAACTGACGGTGAATGAGATCAATGAAATTACAATTATCAAGAATACTTGAATTGTCAAAGATACTGATGGAACCTACAAATACACCGATGAAGGGTCTTCTGCTTCAAACCATCCTTATACCATTCCGGAAGGAGGTATTACCAATGAGTTTCTCTATATTACTATGATGAATCAACATAGAGAAACCACTCGGGCAATCAATTCTCTCAGAAACCTTGTGCTCAACTCTCAAGCTTCTAATACCGGTTACAATGAAGATGAGGACGGTAGTGAAGAGGAAGAAGATGACAATGAGGATATGTCAGATGATGAAAATTGAAAAGCACATGTTTATGTTTTTTCTACTTTCTAGACTTTGTTTAAGTTTAAGTTCTCAATTCCGTATTTGTGTTAGTAATCGTACAATATGCGTTTCATTTTGTATCTTATCAAAAGTTCTGTTTTTATGTGATAAGCGTTTGTGATTATGTGCTTACTATGCATGCTTGTTTACTTTCACTCTTCTTGCTCCTCTTCCTTTTTACTAATAACAAAGGGGGATAAGGATTGGTCTCTAACATTTCCATATGCAGAAAAGTTGTATCTCTCTTGTATTTAGGGGGGGCTCTCTAACTTAGGGGGAGAAATGAAGAGAACCAAGTATCAAAAGCAAAATGTTCAAGAATCGGTTGTCATCATCAAAAAGGGGGAGATTGTAGAAGCAAGCTTCAAGGCCTTTATGTTTTGATGAAGACAACTAGTACAAGATTGGTACGCAAGATACTTATACTATATACCCGTAGGGTTATATACGCAAGATGCTTATACTATATACCCATAGGGGTATATATTGAAGATAAAACCAGAAGCACCTCACCTGACTTCTGAATCCTCTAAATTCTTCGCAAAAGTTAGAGACGCAAGCAATCAATCAAGAACAAGAAAGTACCACCGCGTATGACTTTTTGGATCGAAGCTTCGTCTACAAGCTACAAGTGGTGATGATGATTCAAAGGAATGGTATAACATATTTTACTTAGAATATTTATACAAGTGTTCTTAAAAATCACCTTTCACTTCACAAATATCACTAACAATTTCAAAACCATTTTAAAATACTCATTCTATTTTAATTTAAGTATTTTCACAAAAACCTTAAGTGTTAATCGATTAACAGTTTGGTTAACCGATTAACACACTTCAAATTTCAGTATTTTGGGCTTTTATAACGGTGTTAACCGATTAACCTGTGGGGTTAATCGATTAACACATGAAAAATTTGAATATTTTTAACGTTGTAAAGGTGTTAACCGATTAGCCTATTTGGTTAACTGATTAACACTGTAACAACAAGTAAAAATGGCAGCTATTCATGGAAAATTGCATTGTTTAATATTTTCATTACTGGCTATTTTTGCTACATCAAAAACACACCCTTTTGAATAGGTTTCTGATGCATATAAATTGATCTTAATTTCAAAATTACAATTAACCTTCTAGAAACAAATTCAATCAAATTACTCACTTTCTTAAAATCTAAATTTTCATTCTAAGTGTTCAAAACCAATTTTGAAAGAAGCCATTGATTTAACTTTCACACTCTCACAACCTTCTTTCACAAAGAACACTTGTATATTTATCTGAGTAACATTTGTTTCAAGAAGAAGATCAGTCTTGAAGATTGATAACAATTCTCTGTCACATATTTCTCAAGAACAATTTTTTTGTATTACCTTGTTATCCAGGACTGTTGGAAACAAGTGAAGTGTCTTGAAGAGGATTGTTCTTCAACACTTTGATTACCTATAGGTTTAGATAGTAAGCATCACCTTTGTGTGATTAGGATTTGCAATTATTCTAAACTATAGTGAAATTCTCTTTCGTGTTGAAAGGGGAGTGGAGTACCTTCGGAGTGTGAAGGGAACCACTATAAATTTCCTGTGTCTCTTTTTCTGTCCTGCATTTACTTTCAAGTAACTAACAAATAACTGGAAAAAAATAACCAAGGAACCATAAAAGATTGCAAATAAGTTTTAAAGAACCTAATTCACCCCCCCCCCCTCTTAGGCGCAATTACTACTTTCAGGACTTCGTTATGAAATGAGCCATGTGGATTAATGATTTTTCTTTGTACAATTGTTGTAAGAAAAGAAAGACAATGGTGTTGCACCCCAAATCTTAGCCCCTGATATTTTTATCATCATTCTAGGAGAATCATCATTTAATTATCTAACCTTAACCTGTTTCAAGTTTGCTTTGTCAAGATACAGGTGAATTAGGGTTCCATACAGTTAGAAATCGAGGTTTCGATGGTTTGATCAGTCAATGTATTGGATTGATTATCCATGGAACAATTATATACATCATCAAAGATACTATATTGGATCAAGTATGAATTCAATTTGAGGTTGTCACCCAAAGATCAAGAACATTGCAGTTCAGAACCCCGATTAGGGTTTTTGATTAGGAAAAGTCAATTGTAGTTTGACTTTTGGTTTAAAAGGTGTTCCAATGATGGAATCATGGTCCATGAAGCTAATATGGCTTATTAAAGTCCACCCAAGAAGTTTCAATACCTTAAAAAATCCAGAACATCAACAGTCGATTCAGGGTTTTTTCGATCGATCGGTCCATTTGACTGAAAAGTTAACTCTTTGACCATAAGGAATTTGACCTCAAAGTTTGAAGAAAATATGTTCCTAATAACATATTACATCTATTCATAAATTTTTGTGACCATTGGATCAACGATTGAGGAGTAATCAAAAAAGTCGGGAATTAGGGTTTTGAAAGGGGCAAGACCATAACTTCCTAACCACACATCCAAATGAGGTGGCTCAAAGCTTGTTCGGAAGGTCTTGGCAAGCCCTACAAAAGTGTAAAGGTGACCTATGGGCAAAAAATGCATATATTTGGAGTTATAGTCAAAATCATCACAAGAGGGATAAAAGACTTAGAAAAATTCTAAGTTTTTGGCACTTTTAGACATGTTTTCAGCCAACTTTGGGGGGGGGGGGGGGGGGTTTGACCTAGTTCCACTTGGAATTTGAAAATTCAATAAACATGAAATTTGTAGAGCATAATGAGGGTTTTCCAAAAATTATAATAACTCTTCCATAACCCTTGTGAGCTGAGAGTTTCGAAGGGGACAAGTTGGGCCTAAACAGTTGATTGTCATCATGCCAAAACTCAACATAAACTTGATTTCCAACTATGCACTTCATTTCTAACCATGGAATGACCTTTGATATGATGTGTTAGAGGGTGAAATGAACTAGATCAGAAAGGAATCCAAGAAAATCCAAAGTTTCATCCTTGATCCATTTATTTAATAAAGAAAAGTACAAAAGGTACATTATGAGAGAGAGTATTGGTGGTTGCAGCATGAAGGGTTTCCTTGCTCACTCTAAGGTCACTTCTCACAACTCATTTCTAGCTGGTTTTTAGAGGGCTAAACACCTTGAAAGAAAGTAAGAATCTGCAGAACCAAACCATCACCTAGATTCATGAGATCTTTTCACTAAAACCACCTTGAATATCACTTGGACAAATCTGCCCCAACCTCTCACTTGGCCTATAAATAGAGGTTCCATATCATGATATCATAAAGACCAAATACCTATAAACCTAAGAGAAACTCAAATCTCTCCTTCTCACAATCTTTGCTTATAAGTGAAGAAAGCCACAAAATCACCAAAATTGCCTTTGTACAAGTTTCATACCAGCTCCATTTCTAAACATTCAACCACCTTAAAAACCATCCACACAGACCTAAAATCATTATTAGAAGGTGTCCTAACCTTTGTTTCCATCAAAAACACCATAAATCTAAAAGTCAACTTCTCACACACTATAGTTTGACTTTTATGCATAAAATGGACCAATTCACCACATAGATCAATTTGAACCATTGTGACACTTTGAACACCTTCTATTCATGTCATACTAACTATCCATAACCTCAAACAACCACTGAAAATCCATTTGTGAGATCTGTCCTAAAGATTTTCTAGTTTCTTCAAGAAGAAGCAACTTCACAAGCTTGTTCAAAGGAGGGATGGATCTCTTGTTTTTGCAGATAGCTTATTGTCGGAAGACTACAAGAGGTATGTAATCCTAAACCTTCTCATTTTTATGCATCATGTATGTATTGATTGGTCTTTTAAGTGAATTAGACATTGATATGCTTAAGTGGTAACTATGCTGTCAAAAAACTACTTTGAAATATGAGTTTTGTCAACTCATGATTATTTGCTGTTAGAACTTGTCTCTCATGCTAGATTTTGCTTGTGCAATTTAATGACTGTCATTAGAGTTTTACATAAGGGTTGCTGTTTAGATTGATTGGTATTGTTATGCCAAGAAGGTTGCATTTATGTTTTAAAATGCCTACTGTCATAAGGCTTGTAAGTTGTCTTTGTGAATGGAGTTTTGGACTGTTTGTTGATTGATCTAGACGTTGTCATGTTGGGATTCACAATTATGTTATCAAGATTGGTTTTTGGGTTTAAGCTTGTCAACTCATTGTTTGCTGCTAAGATTTAGTCTTCATACTTAAAAATTGTGTAGGTTGATTAGCATGAGGTTGTAACCTTTACATTGATTCAAAATACTTGAATTAATTTGATTCTTGACATTGATAAACACCAAGACTTGTTACTACTTCTGTTCAGATTTGCTCATAAAACTTGTTAACTTTCAAAACACTTTGCTAGCATTATTATTGTTATAACCAGGCTACTAGATGTTTAACTTTGTTATGTTTTTACAACCATTGCTGCCAAAACTTTTTGAACTATGCCTTTGTGTTGGAAAACTCTCAATCATGTTGTTTGCTGTTAGAATTATGTATGTGTAGGTCTTAGCATAGGCATTAGAAACTCTTGATGTATGATATTTGAGCATGATGTTGAGGTTTTCTTAGTTCTTTTGTGTAATACCAATTGATATGAATATGTCCTTGTTTTGTACCAACTGTTTGAACACATATATGTGCCTTGCTTTGTGTCTTGTTATGTGATGTTCGAATTCTGCCATGAACTGCTGGTTAGCATCATAGGTCTTTGCTTCATGTTAAATAATCACATGTTGTTTTGTTAAGCCAACTGCCATGTTGTGAATCTTTGGCTGGCGGTGTGGTTTTGGGGATTTATTGGTAATTGATCCAGTTTTCATTTAGATCATAATTTGTTTGAATTTATTGAGTTTGTGTTGGTTTGAGTTGGTGATGGTCTTGCTATTGACCATTCTGTTTTGATGGTGTTCAACTCATGTTCATTATGTTGCAACTCGTATGCATTATTTTTTTCTAATGACATCTTGCATAATCTTTTGGTTATATTTGATCTATATCATATTTAAGACATGTGCATATCTGTTTTCAAACTAATTAGCAACTATTCTAATCTCTGATTTCCAAAATGCATCCCTATTATTTTGAAAGGATCCCTTTTTGGCAAATCATGAACATTGGTTGCTACTCATGTGGCATATCATGATTCAGTAAGGATTTGAGATCCTTTCTTTGAGCATAGCCATAAGCAACATATTTGAAAGATGTTCGTGTCTTCCTTTGATCTTGTTTGCACCTGTTTTAATCCATAAGTTTCAAAATGCATTCCAAAAATCATACTTGCATGTTCATTCGAGTTTTCTTATGTGTGATTTATTTATAAAAATGGTGATTACTATTGTAATCCTCATCAAATTTCAAGTGGAATAGACTTTTATTTCATGAAAATTGATGGAGTTTTGATAAGGTTTTGATTGAAATCGTTTTAAGGTTTTTGACTTGTTTTTCCTTGACTTGGTGCACGGATATTTAACTTGTTAGGTATAAGTTTTACTAGGGAGGCTTGATACATTGGATGTATCGCCACCCCAGTGGTTATTGCCTTGCATTCATGTATCTTGCCATGCCTTGTGTTGTGTGTTCGACCCTCAGCGAGGGCTTTTTTTTGTGGCTTTTTAGCATTTTTTAGTGTTTTAAATATTTTGTCTTTTCTTTTCCATTAATATTCACACGCGCTTAGTGGTAGGATTGGTTAAGTTTTGTCTTTGTAATCCCAAAGTCTTGAGTTCAAGTCTTGGTGAAGACACTCCTTTATTTTTTAATTGCCGATTTCTTTGTTTTTTCTTTAAAATTCAAAGTATTGTAACTTTATCATTTTTTTTAATCATTTTTGAATGATTATTTTTGCTAATGTCTTGTATTATTGCACATTTTCATAGAGTATTTAAAGAATTCTAAAATTCATATTTTAGAAATATTTTATACTATAAGAAAGTTGTGTTCTTTTTTAGGGTTTTCACCCTCCTATCTTTTCAATCCTCTTTTCAAAAAAAATTGATTTCATTTTCATTAAGTTTAATTTGAAGTTGGGACGAACTTGGTTTGTTAACTACTTTGAATGCTTGAGTTTGCATTTCAATCTTTACTTGTGAGCATCTGTTTGATTTACCTTTACAATTTGTGAACCATATTACTTCTTGTTGTTGTGACTTCTTGAGTACACTTGTCATGTGACCCTTCACCCCTTTCAAGTCTTGTTAGAACTTAAAATGATAGGATTTGCTTCATGTATGGTTGTTACCTTGAACTGATGAAATTCCCCATGAAGTAATGAACTTCCTTACTTGCATATGTTGTAACATTGCTTGCTTGCCTACTTGCTTATACTTGATTGTCATCAAATGTTTGATGTTTGCTCTTATGTGGTTACATATGACATCTTTAAACCTATAACATGCTTACCTCAAGTTGTAACTTGTTTGCATTCATTTCTTAGTTGTTACCTCATCTTTGTTAAGATATTTCATTTGGTTGTTACCTTATCTTTGTTAAGATATTTCATTTGGTTGTTACCTCTTCTTTGTTAAGATGTTTCATTTGGTTTTTACCTCTTATGTTGAGTCTTGTAAGAACCTCTCTTTATGATATTATAGTATCTTTTGTATACATTGGTTGTAAGCATTTACCTTGATTGAAATGTTTGCTTGATATTATCATATACTTGCATCTCTATTTTGGTTGTTACCATGCTCTGTTATATTTTCATCGTGCTTGAATGAATACTTATGTGTGCTTATATTCTTTGTTAAGTTATTCCCCAAGTGATGGAACTTGTTAGTTCTCATTCAGTTGCCTCATCTTTCCCCCTTCCAAATGAAAGTCTCTCTATTGCCCCTTGGGTCACAGATAGCTCATTACACTCCCTTTGACTTTGTTAAGTCATCTTGAACCATAACTTAGTTAAGTTAGAACCCAAGCCATTAGACTTTGCTTTAATTCTAGAAGACCTACCCCTTGTTAGGAGTATTCCTCAACTAGAACCTTAAGATAGAGTTTGTTAACTCTATGTAAGAATCATGGTGATGATTGCTTACCTTCCCCCTTGGCTTTTGTTAAAGTCATTCCTTAGTCGAGTCCGAACTACGGACACTCTGATTTCTCATTAGTTAATGGGAATACGTAGGCAAAAGATGCAATATCTTGATGAGCATACCCGTCCTCCTTCCTCTTGGTTAGAACCAATTGGTCTTATAACGTAGAATTAGGTAGAGTTGGTTAACTCTATGTAAGAATCATGGTGATGATTACTTACTCCCCTTTCTTGAGCATTCAACTTAGAAATAGAGAGTTTTGTTAAACTCTACACAAGCATTGTTATGTTTGTTCCTCTTTGAACCTTGATCATAATCAAGAGTTCTTCATCCTCAGTGAGGTGAACTACGATTGCTCTGATTCTATTCTAGTCAGGATACCTAGGCAGAGGATGCAATATCTTTGTGAGCAAACTTAGAAACTATCCTTAGGTATTTACCTACAAATTTACCTTATACCCTATCCCAAACCATAGCAAACATTTAGCAAACTTAGCATACAAACAAACAAAAGGTTCATGTAGAGTACTACAGATGTCTAGGATGTGAAATACCTACCCTTGGCATAACCAACCCCCGATCCCCGAATCCCTTAGCGTTGTTATTATATCGCGCAAAAGGTATTTCTTTCTTTAACCTTTCCTTTGGATAAATCAAAGTCCGGTTGTGAATTTAATGGATTAAGATTCGAGTTAATTAATAGCTTGACATCACGATTTTCACCGCAACAAATGGGTCTCTTGAATTGAAAATGGGCTCTCATTTTTGTACATGTTTTTTTACCTTAAATGGGCTTTGAAAAAAATTGGGCTTTGAGCATTCGTTTGAGTAAACCTTATGTGAACTTAGAAAATGGACTTTGAATTCTTCGATTACGAACAAAAGTGACTAAAACTCGAGTTTTCATATTAATTCCATGCTTCACACTTGAAACTATTCTTGAATATTCCTCGTGAAATGAATAATGGCTTGAATCGGTCCCTTAAGAAATAAAATCATCATGAATCAATTTTGGAGTTTTGAATTTAAAACCTTGAATAAATTAGTGAATCATATCTTGAACTTTTGCCTCTTGCACCTATGTACCAATCTTTCACCATGAACCAGATCAGCAGCCAATGACTGCATTACAATTGTATCAAAATCTCTAGCACAAATTCCATATGATTCTCCATCATGAGACATCAGCCTACAACTTTGACCTACACACAGATGACTTGAATAATACCCTATTTGAAACCTCAGCTCTTCCTTGCAACAACTTGGATTTGGACAACATGGAAAAATAAAAGTAACGACATATTTTTTTGGGTTTTTGTATAATTGTCAGTGGATGGATATACAAAAATGAAAGCTATACACAGTTATGACAAATTTGGGGTATGACAGACGGTCACATAAGGTTGCTGAGCATATTGAACTGGATGCACAAGATGCTGAACATGGCTCTGCTGTTGCTGTTGATGTTTCCAAGGCTGATTTTTCTTCCTTCTGCTTGACATCACAACATTGCTCTCTCCTCCTTTTTCCTTATGAAAGTTTTTGAAGGATTTCTTGACATTATCACTTGAACTACCATCTCCCTTAGTCATCTTTCCACTCTTCAAACCAAGCTCTACTTTAACCCCCACAGCCACAATATCGGAGAAATTAGCAGACACATTAATGATCATCCTTTCATAGAATCATGGCCTCGCAGTATCAATAAACCAATAATCTAAATCATTTTCAGTTAAAGGTGGCTCTACTTGTGAAGTAGTTTCTCTCCAACGTTGAGTGTATTCTTTAAACGACTCAGAGTTCTTCTGAGACATACTCAAGAATTGTATTTTGTCTGGTTCAAGGTGCATGTTGTACTTGTAGTGCTTAATGAAGGCATCTAAGAAGTCTTGGAAATTATGGATACGAGACTGGTCCAGACTAAAGTACCATTTGGCAGAAGCACCCTTCAAGCTATCCTGAAAACAATGAATCATCAACTTGTCATTGTTAACATAGGTGGCCATACTCCTATAATACATGATCAGATGGGTTCTAGGGCAAGTAGCACCCTCATACTGGTCAAAACTTGGAGTCTTGAACTTTGGTGGAATTACCATCCCAGATACCAGCCACATATCTCTAGCATCAACACCAAATATTTCACTATCTTTTATATCTCTCACTCTCCTTTTGATAGTCTCAACATTTTCTCTTAGCTTTTTGTGGCGCTCATCCCCTCTTTTAGACATGTCGGGGGTATCATAGACTTGATGTGTGTCATGGAAGTAAGTACGCACTTGTGTTTGCACGACAACTGGTACAGAGATAGGAACTGCTTGAAGAACTTCGAAAGTCAGAGGAACAGTCTGCTGAGGCAACTATTGAGTAGTCTGCACAGTAAATGGTGGTGGTACAAAACCAAAGGGGGACTATAAGGAGGTACACTAGCAACAGTTACAGGTGTAGGGTCCACTGTTGTGTTTACGATCTCGGAAACCATGATGGTCTGAGTGTCCATCTTTGCACGCATAACTTGCAACATCTCCATGATTTGTCCTACACTTCCTTGTAGGTCTTCCAACTCGTCACTAACTCGTTTGATCTCCATGTTCTGCTCTACCATTTTTCTACGAGCTTGGGCCTGGGTGTTGTGAAGGTGTAGAAGATTCAGTGTGAACAACCAAATGAAACTTTGTGCGGAAAAGACTCCAAACCTCTTCTTCAGCTACTGAGACCTTGCTTAAGGTTGTTGATCCTGCTTTTTCAACAACTTCTTCTGCGAAGAAACAAACATGAGTCTTACAAAGAGAAACTGGTCAATGAAATCATTTTTTGAATAAACTACTAAAGACAAAATGTTTGCAACTGAATCTCTAATTTTCTTGAAGACTTATTTTGAAAAGGGATGCTTATGGATGCATGAATGTAGGAATGAATGTATGCATCAACACTCATATACAGGTATTGACATATTCACATATATGTACATGCAAATATACAAGGGCCTAGGCTTGAAGATCGCGACCATGGAGCCATGGTCTACCCATCCCAAAAGGTATCTACCAGGTTTTTTTTTTGTCTCTGCAGAACAAAGTTCTAAATAGTGCCTAAAGTCAACAACCTATCTTTTGGATATTATCAATTTCTCAACTACTTAGTATTCGATAATATTCTCAAGAGAGTCTCATCTGGGTGTAGTATCGAGTATCAACTATTTCAGGACTACTCCCTCATAGTCAATGCACTACGTCCTAACAAGGCCAAAGTGGGGTGAGGTAACTAAAGGTTCTCAGTGTCACGGGCTCCTAGGTTGAAAGTAGTAATTTTTTCACGAATACTCGTTAAACAAAACTACTCCCAAAAGGGCCTCTACTGAGCTGTGGTTTCTCAAGTTAGCTTGGTCGATAATCAACTCCATATAATCTTGCTTGAATATACCACCTTTATATCATATATGCACTCAAGTCTAGGTATATGACTTATCCTCACCACTCAAAGTAACCATCCTGCATACAGAAAACCCAAGCATAAATAGATATATATATATATATATATATATATATATATATATATATATATATATATATATATATATATATATATATATATATATATATATATATATATATATATATATATATATATATATATATATATATATATATATATATATATATATATATATATATATATATATATATATATATATATATATATATATATATATATATATATATATATATATATATATATATATATATATATATATATATATATATATATATATATATATATATATATATATATATATATATATATATATATATATATATATATATATATATATATATATATATATATATATATATATATATATATATATATATATATATATATATATATATATATATATATATATATATATATATATATATATATATATATATATATATATATATATATATATATATATATATATATATATATATATATATACAGATATTTACAAATATACATTTATACAAGCAAGCAAACATATAAAAATAACACAAATACAAACAAGATGGGATTAACCCTCTTAGGGGAATATTCCCTAGTGAAGTCGTCACTTCTGTTACGGTGAGAATCAAATATCAAGCTATTAATTAACTTGAACCACAAATCATGAAGTTCACCATCGAGCTTTGATTTATCCATAGGAATGGGTAAAGATCGAAGAAAACCCTAAGTTCTCTATGTAACAACAAAGCTAGAGATCTAAAGTTTGGGGGTTGGTTATACCTAGGGAAGGTGTTAACATCCTAAGCATCTGTAGTACTCTATAGGAACCTCTTGTTAGTATTTGTGTTATGCTAAAGTTTGCTTGCTAAGGGAACTGGTGCTAAGGTAAATACCTAAAGTGTATACACTAAGTATGTTTTCCAAGACGTCGCATCTCATACCTACGTATCCTACCTAGGGTGGAATCAGAGCATTTGTAGTTCACCTAACTATTGGTGAGGAAATCTTGATTGTGGTCAAGGTTCTAGGGGGAAGTAAGTGTTCATCACTATGAAACTTACATGGAGCGCGACGACTCCAATCCTAAGGCTAGGATAAATAGTAAGGTAAACTAGTCTCGATCACGCGGCGGCGTGAGATAGGGGAGTTAGTTGTTAGTGGTTAGAGGGCTCGACAAGATATCACATCTTGTGCCTACGCATCCTGACTAGGAATGATGAATTAAAGACTTTGTAGTTTGCCTAACTAGGGATGAGGAACTCTTGATTGTGGTCAAGGTTCCAAGGGGAAAGTAAGTGTTCATAACCATGACACTTACATAGATTTCACAAACTCTCTAAGTCTAAGTTGAAAAACTAACTAAAATGTAGTAAGTGTTCCTCACCATGACACTTACATGGAGTGCGGAGTCCCAATCCTAAGGCTAGATAAAGGGAAGGGTCTAACAAAGTCTCAAGGGAATGGTGGATAAGGCTATCCTAAATGACATGACAGTCAATGGGGAGAATCCTTTCCTTTGGGATTAGGAAACAATGATGCTTAGGTGAAGCAACAAGTCAACAATTATGTCAAAGACTAAAACATGTATCAACTAAAGAGCAACAACCCAATCCGAGAAACAAGTGAACTAGGTAAATGGCTAACAAAACATAGAATAAAAACCTCCTTTGAATATTTAATACTTGGGAAACTATATTTTTGAATTTTCTTTTAAGCATTTAAAAAAAAATTCTAAACTAAATATAATGTGAAATAAACTAAATAAAACCTACACATTTTAAATTCTTAAGTCAACAAATTAATTAGAAGAAAAATAAAATAGTTTTGAGTTTTTTAATATAAATAAAAATAGAACAATTAACCTAAATAAATGACTAAAAGAAATAATGGTAACTAAATAAGAAATCCTAAATCATTAAAATCAAAACAACCATAAAAATTCAAATAAATAAATCACAAAATAAATAAAAAAATATTTTTTAAAGTTTTTTTTTATTAGAACTATTTAAATCAAAACCTACATAAAGAAATAAAAAGAGATCAAATAGTAGAGAGAGGGGTTACGTGGGAACATAAGGGTGGTGTGGGCATATGAACATAGGTGTGAGAATGAGATCCCAAATAGAATAAGAAGGAAGGGGTCCAAAAATGTGATTGGGCGCGGGTCAAGGTCTATCAACCGACCCATTTCAGACCCAACATGGTTTAAGCCAACATCTAACCTAAAATGGAAAAGAAAAGAGAAAATAAATGGCGCATTCACATTTTCAGAATGCTCAGTTCTTCACCCTTGCATCATAAAAATACTCAACCGCCCATGGCTAGATTTTTGTCACTCTCTCTAATCGCCATCCTTGTTTCTCTCATGTGAAAACCGCAGCAACACCGACAAAACCATCATGGCTAGAGAACACGCAAATCACAAAATAAAGATATATACCTTCAAAAAAACGACGCTTAATCGCGACCTCAGGTGCTCTCTCTTTCCCGTTACTTATTTTTATTTCTTCCCCTTCTTTGATTCTGAACTTGATGCGAATGTCAGAGTAGGTTCAAAACTGTGATGTTTGTGGGTATGGATCAATGGAAGTTAAACTCTTCTTCTTCAAGTTTCAATGATAAATTTTGAAGTAGATTTTAGGGTTCAAATAAGATTTGTGTGGGGTGAGATTTGAAGAAGGAAGGATCAAGGTGGAGGGGGATTGAAGGTTTTCTGGAGTTTTTTTGCGAAGGTACAAAGTAATGGAGAGGTTTTGGTTCTTGATGATGTCCCAAAGTATCAAGGTCAGTATTGTTTTTTATGGTTCACAATGTTACTATTTTTCTCTTTTTTAATTCTAGTCTCCCTCTGATCTTTTGAATTTTTTGCTATGCTATTGTATTGCCATTTTCTTGTGCAACAGTTTACTAGTTTTTTATTGGACATGTTTTGTCTTGGTTTTGCAGAGTTTTGTGTAGATTTTGGAATAGAGCAGATTATGCAGCATTTTAGAGAAGGGTTTGGATGTTGTAGGGATTAGATTATGCAGGATTTTGTAGGTTGTTAGAGGGTAGCAGGGTTTGGCGTTTTGTAGACTAGTATGGAGGGTTGCCGAATTTGTTTGGAACGATGATATGTCCTGTTGTGTTTATGTTTGGCAGATGATGTAGCAGAACTCTTGCAACTTTGGTGCAAGATTTTTGGCATGTTTTGAAGATGCTTGATGGTACGGGGTTATGCAGCAGGAAGCTACGCAGATTTTGGAGAGGTTACATTGGTAGAAGCGCAAGATATGTGAAGGTTCTTTCTTGATTCTTTTTTTTTAATATAGCAATGTATAATATAATGGTTTTTTTTAATGGTTTTTTTTGTAATGGACTCTAATTTTTTTTGTGAATTATGGACTTGTGAATGTTGTAAAGAAAAATAAACTTGGACATAGACCTTTGTAGAGATTTTTTTTGTGATAATGGATTTGTACAAAAATTTGAAAATATTTAGAAGAATGGATAAAAAATGAATATGGAATTAGAAATAGATAGTTGGTTTTGGAAAAGTGGATATTTGTCTAAACATGGATTTAAAATGATTAAAATTGGATGGACATGAATATTTGAATATGAATTGAACATGACAAACCCTTCACAAAAGATCAGGGTCGATCGGCGGTGCAACTCACAATAGGATCCTACCAATCAGCTTCCTTGCGCCTTACGGGTTTACTCGCCCGTTGACTCGCACACATGTCAGACTCCTTGGTCCATGTTTCAAGACGGGTCGAATAGGGAGTCCACAGGCCAACGCCAGGAGCACACAAGTGCCGAAGCACAAAAGCATTCTTATGGATTTATAGATAGAAATTGGACATGATTTAGAATGGATAAAAAGAGAAATGGTTTAATGATGGATAAATGGATATTTAATTTCTAAAGAAAAAATGAAAAATAGAAATGGATAATCATGAATATATGAATAATTGAAATGATGTTTGGAAATGGAAAGTGGATAACAATGTGGATTTAGAAAGAATGGATATATAGATTTTTGGTTAAACAAAAATGGGTACAAACGATTGAATCTAGAAAATAGATAAGAAAAGGATGACTGAAATGGGTAATTGACAAAATGGACAAAAATTGTTATTGGAATGAATATGCGCTTCCACACTTGAACATCACCTAAACCTCGACAATTGCAGTTGACCACCACCAATCCTGGATTATATCACAACTTTGAATTCATCTCAAAATGATATTGATTGGACGACAAATCTGATGAATCCTTTAGATCAATGACGAGAGCATGAACTATACAATCAATACTTGCACATAACTCCACTGCTTTGACCTTTGATTGCTCTATAACTTGATCAAAAACAGATCACATCCAACTGAAACAATATTGTGCACACATACTTAACCTGCTAGCCTCGAGAGAAACTCAACATGAACAACATTTTCCTGACTTAAGCACAAAGGGTGAGAAACCCTAATCTTCGCCTTGAATGGATACTTATGAACACAAACTTGATGAGAACCAAAACCTTGATTCAAAATCTTTCCAGTCAAACTAATGATGAAACCCTAATAAATGAAATCCTTGTGGCAATTCAGAGAAACTGATATTGTGCCTTGATAAACCTCTGATAGGAACTGCTTATGAAAATTGAAAACTCAATACTTCTGCCTCAAACTTGAGTACAATAACTGAAAGAAGTAACCTCTAATAAAAAAGAAACTCCAACTCAACAAAAAACTTCCAGTCCCACGTCTTGAGAGCCCAAATAGTGGATGACCTATCTAACATCTTGATTTACCAACCCTAAAATCTCTTGAAACAAACCCTGATTCATAAGAGAAACCAAAATAAACAAAGCCTTAAAATCTAATTAGTTATGCAATATTATTGATCTAAATAATATGCAAAAGATCAAAGAATTTTAGGGTAAAATATGGGGTATGACATTCTTCAATCTTGAACAAAATATTTATTTTTGCATTTGCAATCTATGTCATATAATGATGTTGATGTTTTTGATATATTTATGTAATAACTTTCCCATGTTGTCGATCAAAGAAAATATTGAGAAATTTAATATTTTTTCTCGGTTGACAACATTGAGAAATTTATTCCTTAACACAACAATCCATTTCTCTTTCGTGTTGTCTTTCATGTGAAAACACTTTCCATGAAAACATCTGCTCAAGATAATAAAATATCTCTGGGATGGATTGCAAGTACAAAAAAAATTCTCTTGGTTGGAATAAATAAATTTTTAAAAATTTGAAACAATGTAAATATAAACGAATTTATCTTGTTTGGAATATATAACTTCTCTTGGTTGTTCTCCAAGAATCCATTGCCAAACTCTTGATTTGTCTAAGTAATTTATTTTAATATTATGTGTAAACAATGTAAATATATATAAAGAAAGCTTTTTCCCCTTGGTTTTTAACAGAAATCGAGAGGTATGTGGCTTGGGTTGGAACATATTTCATTGTTTTTTATTTAAAAAGAAACACATTTTACCTCAGTTTTGACTAATAATCGATGTAAAATATGAGCGTGTTTATTCAGTTTCTTCACCATCCTTAAACAAATCTTCACCGTCCATTTAATGAGTATCAACACTCAAGGCACTGCCATTAGTGATCCTTGGGAAATTTAAAACTCTCATTATAAAATCATTCAGAATATTTAAATTTGATACTAGTTGTTGCACCCCAAAATTTGCCCAACATTTCTTTACCTAGCTTATGTTTCATTTCATTCACATTAGCATTATCATTTGCATTTCATTGACATGTGTGCAGGAGATAAAGAGGTATGATTACCAATTAAGAGCTATACAAGACTTTGAAGCTAGCTGGGAGGCTTATTCAGGTGTTCAAGAGTGGATATCCTTGTCAGAGAAGTTAAAAGATCCTCAGAGAGAATGGTTGAAACCAAGAGTGTGTAGGTCTCCTAACTTGAGGGTTGTGGAAAGTCATCAGATGATTCTGAAGCCATGAAGTTAGACTTGAGTTCTTGAGAGAGCTCATGAGAAGTGTTGAAGATCACTTTGAGGCCTAGACAGGTCATTGTGCAAGATTAAGAAGCCTCAGCCATGATTGGTGCAATTAGGGTTTGACTGGGTCAACCCTAAGTCAACTGATGATTTGAACAAGGTTGAGACCTAATTCAAGATCCATGTGATCATGGATTGATGCATTGAGATGTTATAAGGATTATTCCAAGGTTAACTCATCATGATTGAAGAGTTTGAGAAGTTTCAAGCTAGGGTTTCTAAGGCTTGGCAGTATAAAATCCCCTAGTTTGACCCCTATCTTCAAGGCATTTTAGCTCAAGATGTGATTGTCATCTCATCTTGCCCCAAACATGAATGTTGTAGAGCTTTATCTTAGCTTTAATTTGAGTGCTAGAAGTCCTTGATAGGATTTGTATAACTCAAGTTATGACTTTGACAAGTTATAGGTCATCTGAGGTATGTGAATTTGGAGCTTGAAAGTTGTCCAACTTGCATGAATCTTTTGCCCTAGAAGGATGATTCCTATCAACTTTTGGTAAACATTAATGTTGTTCCTTATCCTCTTAGCTTTCTATAGAGTACTAGAAGTCCTTGATAGGATTTGTAGAAATCAACTTATGGCTTTGACAAGTCAAGGGTATTTTGGACATTTGGTGATTATAGGTCATTTGTGATCATAGGCCATTTTCACCAATTTAGGGGTCTCAAATGCATTTTTGCTCAACATGAAAGTTGTTCAAAATGATGTTTTTAGCTTGTCTAAACATCAAGTGTCCATTGATGTGGATTATATCAAGCATTGGTTGAAGAAACTTCACATAAAAGCCATTTTAATGAATTAAAATGAGAAAATTCAAAATAAATGAGATTAACATGTTTCAAAGTCAAGTTTGTGGTAATTTTGAATGGAATTAATGTTTTAGGAAGATTGGCATTGCCACATTTTGGATTTGAGGTCCATAACATAGTCATTTGGATAGTTACTTCACAAGTAAGAAACATATCATATACATTCCATATGTTAAAACCAAAGGAAGAAAACCATTACATCACACTCCTTAATGATTAAGTGATTGGTTTGGACTGAGTTTAGAGCACGAGCAAGGCTTGAAGGCACACATCCATGTTGAAATTTGGAAGGAAAAGTGAATATCCAAAATCCATAATTGGGCCTAGTTTGGGCTGGATATCCATCTGAACACATTATAAATAAGACTTAGAACAAATTTGGAAGGTTCTGGAGCAGAATTCTGTTGAGAATCCATTGATGTGAAGTGAATAAAAAACTTGAAAATTGGAAATGCGTTTTGGAGAATCAAGAGGTTTCAGCAAGAACTGAGCATCAAGAATTGTCCACCATTACTCCTTGAAGGATTCTGCATAGTTTGGGAGAGAATTGAGGCGCATAACTACTGCAATCCAAGCTTCAAGGTTGGTTCTAAGTTCTTGAAATATCTCTTTGATTATGCACTTTTAATCCATTAGAAGCATGTGGTTAAGTTCCCCTTAGCATGTAGATGAATTCTGGTTGGTTAATTTGATGGTTAGAGACAAGTTAGGGTTCCTTCCATTTTCGGTTGAGATCTTGTTTTGGCGAATCTTGCGTTTTTGGAGTAAACTAGTGGCATGATTGAGTTCCTGAGGAAATTCTGGCCAACTTTCATCAAGACATCGTGTGAAATGGTGGAGCGTAGAGTGAGTTAGGGTTGAGCAGGGCTGGACGGAGAAGTCGCCGGAGATGGCATGGCCGCACGCGAGTTTCCCAACTTGCAGAGAATTCAAAACGAAGAAGATGAAATCTCCTCCGTTCGTGTGTGATGAGGACTTTGAATCAGGCATCAATCCAAGCGTGTGTGTGGCGCCACGTACTCCCCTCCCCTCAACGCTGCGTTTCACTTATGAGAGGCGTGCATCCAAGGAAACGTGGGTTCGAGACTTCGCTTGGCTTTTTTTGTTTTGATCAATTTGTGAACTGAATTAAGAATTGGAGCGTGGGCTTTGGACTGGTTGATACCAACACCCCCCTTTTGGGCCCAGCATTGAAATGAAATGGGTTTTCTTGCTATTTGCCACACACGCCTATTAATTTCCATTATTTTCTTTTAATTTTTCATTTTATTCATGGTTCTTGATAAAATCATAAAAAATGGAAAAATGACCCAATTAATCCCATCCTTTTTGCATTAGATTCATGATAGGGTCTAGTTTGTTTAGATAAAAAATATTTTTTATTTCATGCATTTTCTGATTTTATGGGAATTTTTACATTTTAATTGACATTAAAATGATCATGTGTGATACTTGATCTTGTGGAATTTTGTGTGATCATGTGATGATGATTTTGATCCTGATTTTTTGTGAGTTGTTATCATAGATATGCATGCTCCCCATAGATTTTTCTCACATTTTTGTTAGGAACATAGGTGGTAGTTTAGGTTGCAACCTTTAGAATAGTTTAGGTTGCAACCTTTAGAAGCTCCATTTTTAGGGTTTATGGTTGATACCTTTGGATCTAGGACTTAATTTTAGGACCTAATAGTTGATTTAGTCCCTGGTTTTTGTATGAGGCATTCTTAATTGAATTAGGATCCCCTAGGAATTTTTGTAGAAATTTATAAGATAGTTTACTATTTTTGATTGATTTTAGTTTAGGTGCTAGTTTTAGATGATTCTAAGGCACTAACTCAACTAGATTAACATCTTTAGTTCCCTTAGATTAGGGTTTTGCTTTGCTTGTTCTTAGATGATGTTGAAGGCAAGTTGAAGATGCATTGGATTGCTTGAAGAGGCTTGGATTTGAAGATCTTCCCTTCTTATGGTGTAGTTTTGATTCGGTTAAGATTAGGGTTTGTAGGCAGAGTTTCTAGATGGTTCTCTTCCTTCATAAACATGGAATATGTTGATCAATTCCATTCTTCCCTATGATGTAAGGTCCCTTGTAAAGGCCTCATTCCTCCTTTGGTAGGATGTGTGGCTCTTTGCAAATTGGTAGAACCTTTGAGGGTCCCTTTCTCTGATGGCAGGATGCTTAGTGGTGACCTTTGGTCTTCACTCTGCTACCAACCATCCAAACTTTACTCTTGATAGATGCATCTTTCTCCCTTGTTAGAGGATGGAGTTCCTTGCTTGAAGAAGATTGAAGAGTGAGGTTGACACTTCCATGTGATTGAAGATTACTCTGAGAAGCTGAAGCTTGTAGATGAAGAAGACCAAGTTGATACTGGTGAAGCAAAGAGAGCTGAAGCAAGAAGAACAAGTTGATACTTGTGAAGAAGATCCATTTGAGATTGAGTGAAGAGCTGAGGCTTGAGGAATAAAGGATAAGTTGACACTTACATTGATGCATTGAGAGACTGAAGGAGTCAAGTTGATACTTGGCATTAGGGTTAAAGCCTGAAAGTGGAATTGACTGAAAAGCTGAGGCTTGAGGAAGAGAGAATAAGTGGATACTTATGTTTGATGAGTTGAAACCTTGGAGAAGCAAGTTGATGATAGCCTTGAAGGGTGATTGAAGTCTGAAGACTGAATTGCTGTCAGAAGAGCTGAAGCTTGAAATTGAAGGAGGGGTTGATCTGCTTTCTTTCCTGTCTGTTTTCTTTTCTGTATTGATGTGACTTGTTTGATTTGCTTGATGCATTAGAATAAGTTCATATTTAGGCTGATTTAAGCTAGGAGCATGATTGCACTAGAGGTTGAGTTGCTCCCTCTGCTTGTATTTTTACTGTATGGCTTTGCTTGCGGGTATTCGGTAGAGCCCAGCTCCCTTGCCTATGTGGTTTGTGATTTGCTTGATGGCACTTTATTTTATTTCCTCTGTATGATTGCAGTCACTGATATCTTGCTTGATGGCACTTTATTTTATTTCCTCTGTATGATTGCAGTCACTGATATCTTGCTTGATAGCACTTTATTTTATTTCCTCTGTATGATTGCAGTTATTCATATCTGGCTTGAGGTTGAGATGAGCTTGTGGAGGTTGATGCCCCACACACATTTACTCCCTCACTTGCATTGCATGCATTTTATAGTCGTTTGTTGTATATCTGTTTACTGTTTAAGCTGATGCTTTATTTGTTTCTGTTTATCATTGACATGATCCCCTAGGAATCTCACTTTCTCTGATAAGGAAATGATGATTAGAACTTTAGGTTGAAACCTATGCATGATAACTTCTAGGAGTTCCCTGTTTCAAACTTCAACCATAGGATGAATCCTTGGCATGACAACATTAGGGCTTGATAGTCTCCCCTTAGCTGAACCTGTTTGTTCTCTCTTCTCATCTTAAAACAAATTAAAATACAGTAATAAGGGTTAACTGATGTTGTACGTTACGAGCCTTAAGCTATCTGAGAAATGATTGTTGGAGAGTTTCTTTTCAACAGTCTGGATGTTTAGTATGGTACCCTTTGGAGTCTGGATGTTTAGTATGGTACCCTTTGGGTGACATACGACGCATTCACTCTCAGGTCATAGTCTCTAGTGCGATACTAGTTGCAAACACAATAAAAAACAGTTCTTTCGTAAAAGACAGAAAACAAACTTCAAACCTTTTTGCCCCGTGGGCCCGTAATTCAAAGGAAGCTTTTCTGAAGAAAAGAGTGTCGTTAAACATCAGCGCCACCGCAAACAGGCTTTGTCCCTAATTGCTGGAACTGCTGTTTAACCCTACTCGATAAAACAGATGAATCTGAATTCCCGTAATCCGTATTATCCCGAACTACGTAAGCTTTGATCTCTCGTACCTGTTGAGAGTACGTAGGCACAATACTGACGTATTGGCGAGCCACCTTTCCCGTAACCCGTAGTTAGCCGAACTACGTTGACTCTGATTTCTCATTCTTTGATGAGAATACGTAGGCATAAAGTGCGACGCTTTGCCGAGTCATTTTTCTTTTCTTGTTCAGACCAACCTTGATAGGTAGATAGATAAAATCAACCCGTCATATAAACACAACAAGCGTGGATCCCGTCGAGTACGACGGACGTGAGGGGTGCTAACACCTTCCCCTTGCGTAACCGACTCCCGAACCCAGACAATGGTTGCGATGACCTTGTCTTATACCTCTTCGTCAGGTTTTTCCGATCGTTTCCTTTCCCGTTCTGAGGGATAAATAACGAAAGGTGGCGACTCTTCTGTTTTGCCGGCACCTTATTTTCGCGGAAGCGACACCAGTGAATCCACAAGAAACCTAAACATTATTGTGAAACCCTTTATGTTTAATTAGAGCATCATGAGATTTTGCGATGTAAAAGTATCAATGTGATAGATTTCAAGAGCAGAAAATTATTTAGATTCAAGGTTTGTGTTCTTAAATAATCATATAACTGAATATTTATTTTATTTATCTAACCTTTTTTTGTTTTATATCAAAAACAAATGAATGCAAAAGCCATACAGAATATATTGAATTCAACATTTGATCTTACTCAAGATAAATGAATGAGGATCCCCAACAATTGCTCTTCTCTAAGATATCCAACATTTGTTCTTCACCGATATTGATAATGATGAAGAACAACATTTTTACTTTAATATTCTGTGAAAACAATGTAGTTTGTAAATAAACTAATTTGTGAATAATATGTGTAAACAATGTAATGAGTATTATATATATATATATATATATATATATATATATATATATATATATATATATATATATATATATATATATATATATATATATATATATATATATATATATATATATATATATATATATATATATATATATATATATATATATATATATATATATATATATATATATATATATATATATATATATATATATATATATATATATATATATATATATATATATATATATATATATATATATATATATATATATATATATATATATATATATATATATATATATATATATATATATATATATATATATATATATATATATATATATATATATATATATATATATATATATATATATATTATGTCCCCCTCAATTTTGTTACTAAACCAAGAGATATGGGTAGGAATATGCCAGACCAACTAACAGGGGCGTACGGTGTAGCCTACATAGGCTCAGGCCAGGCTTTTTCTTAATTAAAAAACGACTAGGCTTTTTAATAAGCCTATTTAGCTAAAGAGGTTAGGCCACAAGCCGTAAGAAAAGCATTTTAAGCCTATCAGGTCGGCCTATTTATAAAAAATTTAATAAATTTATTATTATTATATTGTATTTTGTACTTTGAATTAAAATACAAAAATAAAGCTTAGTTATTTTGAACAACTTATGAAAATAAGTTGAAAAAATAATATAAACAATGCCATAAGTTGTTTTCATAAGTTTTTTTCCCATAAGTTCTCTCCAACAAATAGTATCACCAAACTTATGCTAATAGGTAAACTTGAATAAGACAATAAAAATTAACATTTAGTCTCAATGATCATTTAATTTGTTAGTCTATTTAACATTAGTTAAATTTCTTATTTACAAAAGTTCAAATGAAATAAGCTTTTAAATAGGCTAGTAGGCCAATCAGGCCTTCAAAAAGGCCAGGCTTAGGCCTAAAAATAAGCCTATGATAGGCTACAGACCAAGCTTAGACTTTAAATCTTTTAGCAGGGCAGGCTCAGGCTTCGCAAAGTCTAGCTCGACCCAGCCTATTTCCATCCCACCAAGAGGTATATGGTGTTAGTTTGAAAAATATAAAAAAGCTATTGCTGTGGTTCGAACCCATGCCCATCTAAACTAGCCCCTACAATATTTATAAACTGAGAGGTAAAGTTCTCACTTTTTATATCACCCTTTGTTACCCCTGCATTGTAACCAAGGTGAAATTCATTTCGTGTCTGATATGACATGTGTGTGTGTAAGTCTGTGTGTGCGGTGTGTGCGCGCGCGTGTGCATGTGCGTATGATTATTTGTATAAACTTATAAGAAAACCTTCATGATCTTATAATATAGTATTCACTCAAACGTATTAGGGTGAGCTTTCACACACTTCAATATTTATCACATGCTTCAATCTTATAGACACTTACTTGAGCTTTACTTGGTGATGAGGCTTGATATAATCCATTTAGGTTCCATCATCAAAGGATCAAACTCATGAAGTTGTGCTTAGTCTATTTGCATATTTAGTCACTTTATACTTGACTTTAGTTTTCACCATTCAAGGCATATTTAGTTGTTATCATCAAAACCATATTCATCTTAAATACGTCTTTGATCATTAATCTACAAAACATGGATCCACATTTTTCCCCCTTTTTAATGATGACAATGCATTTCTCAGAGAGGTGGTAAAAGAAACAACAAATATATGTTTTGAGTGATTAAAATTTCCCTTAATTAAGTAGAGAGTATACTCTACACCCTCTGAGAGTATACTTCTTCCCCTTTGTCGAATTTAAAAAGGCAGGTAAATATGCATTGTAAAAACAAATACAAACTTATTGGTAAGTAAATAGTTAGGAAACAAAAAACGTCATTTCATTTTATCCAAGGGAAAGTACAATAGGGAAATTTCAAGAAAGATAGAAATAAGTAATAAAGACAAACAAGAAGCAGTCAGTTCATCTCATCTTCATCATTCTCGCTTGACACTATTGGAGATATGTGGTTTCTTTTCTCTATTTCTTCAATGAGTTTGTTAATATTTGAATACATTTACCTTTGATCATCATAAATATCATTAAGAGTGTTTGAGGAGGATGAAATAGTTTAATTATTTATTTGTTGTCTTACCCTTCTTGGAGTTAGTGGAACAATTTTTGTTTCTTGAATGGTGTATCCCATTTTGCTCACAATCATGTTTTCTATCTTTGTATGCATAACTTACGGTTCTTCTTCTTCCAAATCATAGCCAGTGTAAACCAAAATTTTTATGATTAGGTCACCATAGGGTATAACAATGTTCTTCTTTTTGTTATCTAACATGTGATGAAGCATAACATCTACCCAATTTTTTTCAACTTGATTTTCCAAAAACCAAAGTGCAGGAAAATTTAATTTTTGTATGATCTATAGTTGATTTTCCTTGGAAAAAGAATATGGTTCATTGTATAGTGAATCATTCTACTGTCTGGGCTATAGGGGCGACATTGAATGGAGATGGAACTTCATAGGTCGAATCAATTATAAGAGTTTAAGCACTGAGTTCAAAGTTAAATTCATTACCTTTCTCATTTTTTTGTCGTAGTCTGGTCGGATGAAGGGTAGGTTGCAGGCTTGTGAAAAATCTTGAATAGGTAGAGCGATGTGATGCTTCTTGACTATGGATATAATGACACATTTTTGGTAGGCACTACTATAAAAAGTGCTTTTAATGTCGGACATGAAATGCATTTTACCTCAGCTAGAGTAGCGAGGTAACGAACGTTGTCATGAAAAATAAAAGGCTTATAACCTCAGTTATTTAAACATTGAGGGGTAAATTAATTTGCACATGGGTTCGAACCTCAACATTTGCATTTTTATTATTTACAAAACTAACGCCTCATACATCTCGGTTTACAAATAAACTGAGGGGTAAGTTAAATTGTTTTTTATTAGAAATTCGTTACATTGTTTACACAATAAATAAATAAAAAAAAATTGTTTACAAACTTAAATGTTTATCCAAAATATTACATTGCTTTTACAGAAAATAAATAAAAAAACATTGTTTACAATCTTAAATGTTTACCAAGAATATTACATTATTTACACAGAATATTAAAATAAAAATTGCTTTATCCCTAAAGATCATATGTTGGATCTTTGACTCCTTGATATCTGGGCAAGGTCAAATGCTTCGTCTAGCAAGTATTTTTTCTAATATAAAACAATAAGAAGGTTAGAAAAAAAGTATATAAAAATAAATGATTTTCTGCTAAAATGAATATTTAAAAGTTAAAGTGGAGGATATAGATAGTTTCAATTGCTTCATGACATTTCTTTATCAACTTTAGATATCATAAAGCTTTTATAATGGAAATTTTTTAGGTATCACGTGTATCACTAATGGTAGTTTCTTGAGCATTGATAATCATGAAATGAACGACAAAGATTTGTTTAAGTACACTAAGTTATCCCCTTGGTTTCTATAAAACTGATGTGAAATTTTTTTTACTTACATTGTTTACATAGAATATTGAGAATAAAAACTATACAACAAAACTAAAATTTTGGTGTAAGAAGTTATCTGGTCCAAATATTGCATGCATCCAATTTCTAAAGAGTTATCTAGTCCAACCATTGAATGCATCCAACTTCTATTGAAAAAATGTTTTTATGCACTTGCAATCCATCATAGATAACTTTTACAAGCTTCTAAATACAACAACATTAACACCATTTTGTGAGATGGATCCCAAAAGATTGATGTGGTTTCTACTTCTTACGATTTTGGAGCGGCTACATATAAGTTAGGATTAGGGTAAAATGTGTCTAACGAGTTCTTTTATAATAAAATGTTACGTACCTTATACTTAATTTATTAATGAAGCTGACGGGATATATCATTTAGTTTACAAAAAAATTATAATAAATAAAAGGCAAAATACTCAAATTAGTCCCTTAAGTTTACCTCGGGGTCCAATTTGGTCCCTTAATTTAAAAAAGTTCCAAAGTGATCCCTTATGTTTTAAAATGGTACCACGTTAGTCCTTACCATCAACACCGTTAGTTAAAGTCAATGGGATTGTACAATTGGCGCACACGTTGGGTTGATGTGTGAGTATTCATGCCATGTGGAATGTGTAAAATTAAAAACGAAAGGAGAATTGAAACGAAGGAATTGTTCTCAGAAGGAAATCAAGTAAAGGAAGTAGAACCCTAGTGTAGCTATTGTTGTATGTTGAAGGTGATTCTGCTGCGATTTGACGCAATCTCTACTCTTCAAGTTGAAATCAAAGACAACTAGGTATGGCTTCTAGTGAATTAAGTGTAATTTTTTTATTTTGTTTGTTTTAGGATTTTATAGTTTTAGGATTATCAACTTCGTATTTGAATCTGTCTTTTTTTTTGCACTTATTTTTAGGACATTAGACATATGTTGAAATGGATGAGTATTTGAACCTAAAAATCCATCACACTGGTGAATTTGTTGATGAAGATTTGAGTGTGTACGAAGAGGATGAGGTTGTTGAGTTGAAAATAGATGCTGATAGATGGAGTTATTTTAAATTGTTAGGATGTTTTAAGGATTTAGGGTACAATTTGATTGAAAAGATATATTATAGGGATCCAACCTTTGGGATGAACTTATTGGTTGATGACAAAGATGCCCTAGAGATTGCTGATCTCTATAGGGTGCATCTTAGTGTTGACATCTATATTCAACATACATTGTCACAACCTGATTACTTTGATGGTCCTCTTAATGAAATAGTAGTAGAGAAAAATGAAATTGTGGTTGAGACTAAACAAGTCATTGATGCAATGTATGAGGAAGCAGTTAATGGGGGTTTGAAGGAAAATGAGCTGATGGAAGGGGATTGTAGTGGTAAGAATAGTGTAAGGGAAATGATGTTATGGAAAATGTTGTTAGTGAAAATGCTGTTAAGGAAAAAGAGGTAATGGAAACTGATGGAAATGATAATAATGGACAAGGTGGTGGTGACGTCAATGATGTTTTTAGTTCTGATGATAGTGAGGATGAAAGCTTCAATTATGACAGTGTAATGGAGGTAGCATTTGATGTTGAATCAGATAAGTATAATGATGATTTAGATGAGGATGAAGGAGATAATTTAATTGATTATGTGAATGAAGATGATGACCAAGAGGGGAACAAAAAAAAGTAAAGAAAAGTGGTAGGAAAATAAAGATGAGTTTAAAGGTAGTGATAATGAAAGTGGGGATTTACAAAGTGGGTGTGATAATGATGATAGTAGTGGAGTTAGGAGAAAAAATTACCCCATGTTCAAGATACAAAAAGACATGTCCAATTTCAAATGGGAGGCTGGAATGTACTTTATTACTAAAGCTGGTTTCAAGGAAGCTATAACCTCATATGCAGTCCAATCTGGAAGGAACTTGAAGTTCACTAAAATGACAAGGTTAGGGTGAGGGAGAGAGAGATAGAGAGAGAGAGAGGGACTTCTATTTATATCCTTATGTACAACTGATTGGGTTAGTGTGCCAATCGACTAGAAATTTTAAATTTTGAGATTTATCCGTTGCAAATAGTCGTTGCATTAATTTCAAAATTAAATAGCCATTGTGTTGTGATCCAATGTTCAAAGTTTTGAATTTTGAGATGATTCAATCGATTGGGTAATGATATCAATCGACTGGTTGACCCATTTTCAACATTTTTTTGGTTTTGGGTTTGTGATGGATTGTATTACTTTTCGGCACCCCTGTTCAGCCTTATTTGCATCTCCTTTCTATAAAACACTTAGAAAATCATATTTTTGGTTAGTAAACATAACTTATTGAGATGGGAAAAATTAAATACACTATTTTAAAGGATTAATCAGAGCTTTCTAATCATCTCAACCTTAACATAGTGTATTACCTTTATTATTAAGATGCCTTGATAAAACTTCTCTTAAAGGCAACATCAATCACATTATGGTGTGTCCTTCTCTACGTATCATTGGATGAGAGAGTTGGTTCAAACAAAAAGATGGGTAAGCCCATCACACATTTATCCATTCAACCTACTATGAGGTTTAACTGATCATTGAAGATCATAAATGTTGAGATATTCTCAAAAAAACTTGCTTAGATCACTGACGTTGATATTCACCATCATCGATTATTATTGGATTAAATACTTCATAAATATTGTATACTTGAAAGTATACTTTTTTTCTTTTCACAAATCCATTAATAACCATTGAAGCTTCGAGCTGTAAAGCGTAGCTGAAATACACTAAAGTTTCACATTTGGCACCCAAATTTTCTTGAGGCCTGGGGAATTAGTTTTTTCGTAAGGTATTGGGCTATTGCCTTTATATTTTTCTAATTTGTCAAAATAGAAGGGATCTAAATGGAAAACTCTTTTGCAGTGTGTGCATTTATAAACCGTGTAATTCTTTTTCTTATGATAAACCCATACTAGATTTTCTATCTATTTTGAATTCTAATCCATTTTTATATAAGGAAGTCTTTTGAGTTGATAGGATCAAGTTAACTTTTTCTTTCCCTTTGGTACTTTTAGCTAGGTTTTCATGCAAGTCAATTACTTCCCTTTTTCAAAGATACAGAAGTCTAACATGTTTCTCTTGAGTTTCTAATATTATTTATTTCTAACCTACGCGATTTATTGCTCTCTTCAAGAAACCCTAAATATTAATTAAAATGTAATTTTCATTTTATAAGTTTATCATTTTATTCAACAAACTTAGCACTAATTTTAAACAATTTCTTATAGGATGATTTAATTACCTCACAATCATCTTCCTCGTAGGATGCCTTTAAGCAAACTTCATCTTCTGCATTTGAAGAGGATTCTTATCACTTCTCCCCGAGGTTGATTCTTTTTTATTTGTAAGAGATTTTTATTTTCTTCTTCTTTTAAAGATTCCACTAGATGATGCTACTTCACAAACTCATACCCATAAGGTTCCTTCATTCGATGTTGAATCTTCCAAGGATCGTTCAACTAATGAATATGTTATTTCGAAGGAAGCCATGAGAGTTTATTGATAGGAGTTTGATGAAGTTGATGATTCTCAAATGTTTGAGCTTATGCCATAATCTATAAGAATTTGAATTATTTCATTTAATTTCTTAATAATTTCCTCCTTCTTTGATTTTTCTCAAAATTTATAAACATTCCCATCTTTTAATTTAAGGATTATATCATATTTCCAATATTTAATTCTTATACATTGATTAGTGAAAAAAGTTCCAATATAATTTATTGTAGTTCTAAACTTTGCAAATAATTGATGAATAATATTTTCATCTTCTTCGCCCCGTATGTTTATCTCCTCTTGTTCAATACTTGGAGAGACTCCATATATTATTTCAAGAGTATCTCGTATTTTCTTGGTGGTTTTATAATTGTATATATACATAAGTTTACTATCATCTAAAGTCATTACTAAAAAGTTTTTGGCTTTGAAATCAATTTCATATTTTCTCTTTTCTTCTATGGTCTAAAGAGAATTAGGTTTCTCTAATACTTCTCCATTTATTCAGTGAGTAGGGATAAACGGAACATTGATTATATTTTCCCATAATTGATCACTATTAATAATTTGAATGAAGAATCTAAATCTAGCTTTCCATATTTCAAACCTAGTATCATGAAACGGTAGAGGTGTGTTTAGGAAAGAACTGTTGTTTAAAAATGTGTTGAAAGACATCTTCCTCTTGAGACGATTAATCCTTAAGCGTGAGTTATTCTATGATGCCACTTGTTAGACATATTACTTCACACACAAGAGGGGGGGGGGGGGAGGTGAATTATGGGTTTCAAAAAAATTTTGGTTTCAAAAACGTTTTTGATCATTTCAGAGTTTAAAAACGTTTTTAGAAATTTTATAATTAAGCAGCGAAAATTTAAATTGCAGAAAGTAAAAGTTAAGAGAAGAGAGAAAACATCAGTATTTATACAAGTTCAATTAAAATACTTAGTCTTATCCCCAATATTTAATCTTGAGAGTATCTAGTAAACTTATGAGTATTAGTAGATTGATCTCTCGGACCCCTTTATACAAAGAAAATCATGTTTGTGGCTAACTTCCAACATAACAATAAACACAGAGAGAATCATCGATTATTCCTTCTATGTAACATATTGAAGTGGTTTGTCTTCTTTCCAAACAACAACTTGGAGCGGTTAGTCTTCAATTTTTAAAACTAAGATTTTACAAGTGCTGATCTCGAACCCGGGTGAGCTTTTAATCCAGGATAAACTCATAAACTGAACAGGGGTTTTAAAGGGATGACAAAGAACTTAGGATATTTTATATCAGGCTTAACTCCAACCTTAGCAAGCTTTTAACTAGGTTGGGCTTTCAAACCGAATAAAGGTTTTACATAAGATAACCAACAACCAACTTGAGATTTTATACCGAGTTGATCTTAAACCTACGAAAGCTTTTAAACGAGCCGAGACTTCAAACCGTATAAAGGTTTTACACAGTATAATCACCAACTAACTTGATATTTTATACCAGGCTTATCTCAAACCTATGAAAGCTTTTGAACAAGCAAAGCCTTTAAATTGAAACAACGACTTAGTAACTAAATACCTCAACCAAAGCTTTTAAAAGGTTTAGCTTCGAACCTAAACAATCAATACCTAAATGGATAAATTACTCAACTAAGGAAAAAAATGTCCCTTGGTGAATTTACAATTCTACCCTTCTAAAATTACACAAATGCCTCACTCGTAAAATGCCTTTCTCGAAAGCACTACGACTAAATTTCTAAGTGAGAGAAATTGAGAAAATATTTTTATAGAGAGTGAGGAGCGAGGATTTAGATATGAGAGCTCACGGTTTTGGATATCAAAATATGAGGGAAGAGGCCTCTATTTATAGGTTAGAGGTTGACACAAAAAAAAGAAAAATTTGTGGCCAAAATTAATGAGCCAATTGATTTGGCATCATTAGGACTGGAAATGAGTCGAGTCAAGTCAAACTCGCCTCAATTTGTCGACTCGTTAAGAATTGGTTCAACTCAAATCTCGGTTCCAGTTTGACACGAACATTTTTTTAATTTCAAACTCGGATCGTTATAAGTTCACTGAAAGTTCGGTTCAACTTGTTAGGTTCATCTCACTAGGTTCAACTCGCTTGCTTTACGGACTTAAAAGCCATTTTTAGGTATTTTTTTTTATATATTTGACATTTTAAATTAATGTTTTTTTAAAAATAAAATGTTAATCAAATTGAAATTTAACTGTCTCAAAAATCTACTAATTAAAAAACTACACAACCTTCAAGAGATATATTTGAAAGTCTAATTCAAAAACTAATCTATTAGAGTTTAAATTTTTCTCAAAAATCCACAACTTCATCTAAAGAGTTAGGAACCTTACAAATTTAATGAAATAGTACACCAAAAATTACTAAAAATTGATATATTTTCATCACAAAATAATTACTACACTTGTAACCTTCATTACACTATTATTTTTGCAAATGTCATAATGTCTCGAACAAGGATAACTCTAAATGCAATTGTCAGTTTTACTGCTATAACTAGTTCGGAAGGGACAATATAAGGTTAAAATTTGGAGTAAATCTTTGATCCGCTGTCGTGCACGGATCAAAAACGAGTAATTTTAAGGATATAGTTAGCGGTAACGACAACTCGAGTATCTATCTCACAAGGATTCTTGTATTATTTCAACCAACTCAAAAAAAGGTTTATGGGGGTTTTAAGTTTTGATTTATAAAATAAGAGAAAAAGTGATTAAAAAAAGTAATTATCAATTAAGCTAAAACGACTAATCCTACTGATTCGGATTCCGACTTAGCATCGACAATTATAACACCAATCCCTAAGCAGCTTCAATTCTATTCGATTATGATATCAATCAGACAAGTGCTTCTCAAAATCATACGAATTATGTTCTTGTTACCGAATTAAGCAAACAGTTAAGAATATGACGAGTTAACGAATTAAGAAAACGATAACACGCAATTAAATTTAGGAACATGCATACAATCGAATTTAATCAATTATATCCTATTAACACAATTGAATTAAGCAAACGATTGCAATTAAATTAAGAAAATGATTTCTTAGAAAAGAATTGAACATAAATTGAATTAAATTGGTATTATAATAACCTCAAAGTGATGGAACCCGCAAGTAGCAGAATTTGCCTTGGGAATTAGTTTTCCATGAAAGTCGTACAAAACACAATGAAATTCGTAAAAAGAAGGTAAAGTGAAAATAATACGGATTCTAGGTATAAGTAAGCATCAATACTTTTGGTTTTAGCCCAACTGGGTTGAAAAACATAAAAAAACTCAGCCCAAAACTAAATATTTCAAACGGCAGATTTCGGGTCTTAACTTCAATGAACTATTTGGACCTGCTATACGTCGAATCATCCTCTTCCTCAAACATAAAAGTTTTAGCTCTCTTTTGTCTTAAATTTCCAACGCCTATTAGAATACGTAAATCTGATTCTCGCAGCTCCAGTTATGATTCAAACAGTGGACAAATATCAAATAACCGCTAAAGCTGAAAATAAGCTGCAAAAATAAAATAAAGGTAAAAACAAACTTAAATATGAAAACACATTTAAATAGTAAAAATAATCAAATAAACTGTAGGAATGCCTAAGTATAACAATGGAAGAATGTGTATGAAGATGTACTGATCAAATTCCCCCACACTTAAACTTTTGCACTCCGAGCAAAATATTATCAAGACTCATGAAAAACAAAAGCATTTGAATACTAATTCTAGGCTGTAAACTCTTCTTCGTTCAAGATTGCATCGATAGGTACTAATTTTGCACACTAAGGATATCGTAAGAACACAAATCCGCAATTGTGCGGTCATAAAATTCCCTCCTATACAAACCAATCCAAATCATGTTATTATGCTTAAGTCTAACTTACTCATCCTACTTTTTACTTTCTTTCATTCTAAAGTAATCACATTAAGCCCTTTATCTATTCACACACATGGTAAATAAGCTTGTTAGTGACTATGATCCATATATTTTCAACAATTCAAAATTAACCACATTTTTTTTTTTTAAGGTTTCACAACCGTTAGCCTAAGTGACCGGGTGAGGGTCACCTAACTTAAAAGACGAATTCCTATTTAGATTTCTTATTAAGCAAGAGATTATTCCCTTATTTGCATCAGCTTAATTACTTAGTGTGTGATTTCTAGATGGTGCTGACTGCTAGATAAACTACTTAAGAGCTATTAAAGAATGAGAACTCAAGGCTATGTCATAACAAGTATTTAAATTGGTTTCCATATTCGAGAGACTTAAGGTGTTAAAATGATACTGATCTTATGAATTTTTCTAAGTCTCCACAATCTAACCTCAAATTGATCTATAGTCTAAAATTTTCAAAAGATGCTTTGTGTTTCTAAGTAAAATATTTTTTTTTTAAATTTAAGAATAAAACTAAAACAAAAGAAAATTTAAAACAAAATAAAGAAATGGTTCCCTCCCCCACACTTAAAATATGCATTGTCCTCAATGAAAGGACATAAATATAAAATAAGAGTGAGAGAAAAGGAAAGAACATACCCGAGGAGTCAAGGAGGATAAGTGATCAAATAAGCAGTCTTTCCTAAAGAGAGATCTTCTACAAATTCCTCTTCCAAAGTGGGGATGTCATAAAGTAACTTTTGGTAACATCCATTGACCTTGAAATATTTATTAGTGTCTTTGCCTTTTATTCCAGGATCAAAAAAGAATCTTCGATAAATAAAAATGTTGAATGGACACTTGAATGTAATATCCTTTTCCACAACATCAGAGATCAAAGGATTAAAGGGTTGCTTCAATGCTTTTATTCCATCTTCCACCGAGGTCCATCCAATTCTCTTCTTATGTTTCTTCAAAACCTGCAAAATCTTATTTTTCTTGATCAAAATCAAGGTTACAAGAAATTATAACAGGTAGCTTTTCATTCCTCTTTAAATAGACATATTTTAGATTGACCGGAAGTGGTGTAAGCTCTAAGAAAGAAGGTTTTTCAATGGAAAGCATGGTCGAGGCAGTCGCGATACCAAGAGCTCCAGCTGCATAAACGACATCATGAAAAGCATCACCCTACAAGGCAGCATTGACAAAGCGAAAATGTACCTTATAATTGTCGTATTTTCCATTGATTAACTGTACGATTTCAACCCGATTCCCGATTATTCTTCTAGTTTGCTACGTGTTTTCGCAGGTAGTTCATTCTCACGCGAAAAATAAGCAAGACATAGAAAAGCACGCAAATAAGGGACAAAAGAGGAGAAAAGCTAGAAAACAACAGAAAGCAGGATTTTGCAGGTGTGACGGTCGTCACAGCCCCGCCACGACCGTCACGGGCGTCACGCTCGTCACAACATGGCCACGACCATCATGGTCCTAATATCAGTAATAACGTTAAAAACAGAATGTGGCAAGGAGGGGGGGGGAATTTAGGCACGACTGCCCTGAGAGTTCTCTCCCTCAACTCATTTTCCTCCGATATTTCCTGATGCAACCTCGGTTATAAAAGAAGGGCAGTTGGACCAAAAAAAGGGGGAGCCTCATTCTACGTACCGAAGTGCTGCCAAAAATTATGTTGAAGCCATTTTCCATTCTTGTTGTTATTTATTTTCCTTTTCCTTTAGTTCAAGTACTGTATTTCATTCTGCACTTGTATTTAGCCAAAGTAGAATCCTGCCGACATTGTTTAGGACTACTCGAGAATTCAAGATCAGTACGACGTGTAGGTTTTTATTAATTGAATACCTATTTTATTTATGTCAGTATGTATGCTATACTATTTTACTGTTATTGTTTATTTATGTTTCCATTGATTATAATGTCTAGCTAAACCGATATTATCGGTATGTAATCAAATTAGTAGGACGGGATTCGATAATACCCGGTGCACCTTACCTTTTTATAAACAATTTTCTGGCCGTAGTTTTTAATCTAATTTTCTAAGTAACCTTTGTCACGAAAGTGAGAAGCTATTTACAACAGTTTTGCCATGAAAGTGGGAAACTTATTAAGGTTCGAGTCGACACGTGAAAGCGTGGGGTTTGAATCAGATAGTAAAAATTAGGCATTAATTTTAAACACAGCGAAAGCACTTTAAAAGAAATCAGAATGTATTTATTTTCAAAAAGTAATTTTAACCCCGTATGGGACTACAAGAGCGTACATTCCGCCTTAAAATTATGACCCGAGTCAACAACCAGTGTGAGGCAAAGGTTTTTAAACAAATACTTTCTCCTGAAAAGTGATTGCATAAGCTAAAAAGCACCGGTGACCTGTCGAATCCTCGATAACTAAGGCATTACATACCGATATCCCTTATCGATATTTTTAAAACTTATAACTTTTATTTACAGCCCATAACTTTGCATTTATTTCCCTAAAAACATCTTCTGCCTTAGCTAAACATAGTAACACCCGATAGCACTAGCTTGATTACCAGTCTCTGTGGGATCAATATCTTTATTACTACGCGATAGACTGTGCACTTGCAGTTAGTTCTGTTAGACTCAGAAAGTCGTGATCAAGTTTTTGGCGCCGTTTCCGAGGACTCGTTTAGTCAATAGTGCAATTCTCTATTACACAGTATAGACTAAGGTAACCATTTTATTACCCTTTTTCTCGTTCATCGATTGTATGCCAAGTACTCACTCACAAGGAGACAACTTACAACCACCAATCGCCGAACTAGAGCGCTTCTTACATCTAAGGTGCCACATAATAGAATATCAACGTAGGCATAATATTCCTGATCTTCTTGCTCATACTCCAGATCCCGTTGAAGAATCAAAAATGGCAGAAGGACCTCAGAACAGACCTCTGAAGTACTACCCTACTCCATACCAACAAGAGCCTCGTAGTAGCATTGCTTCCCCTGCTATCAACCGAAATGACTTCGAGTTAAAACCTTCGCTGGTGTCAGCCATACAATAACACCAATTCTCGGGAAGTGCAACGAACGATCTGAATGAACACTTAACCAAGTTTGTGCAATACGCAGACATAGTGAAAGCAAATGGTGTAACTCCAGACGCGATAAGATTACGTCTTTTCCCTTTTTCTCTTAGAGATAGAGCTTGGGCTTGGTTGCAGTCCTTGCCATCCAACTCTGTTACTACGTGGGAACAGTTGAAGAATGTCTTCTTAGCACAATACTTTCCGCCAAGCAAAACTGCTATGCTAAGAGCTCAAATTAACGGATTCCGACAAAAAGAGTCTGAATCTCTCTACGAACTTAGGAGAGATACAAAGATATGGTGAGAGCATGTCCACACCATGGTCTTGAAGACAAGGTGACTATTCATACCTTCTACGATGGGCTTCTGTACAACACCCGATTAACAGTAGATGCTGCCACGGGCGGTGCACTTATGGATAAGCCATACGATGAAGCCTATCAACTAATCAAAACCATGTCTCAAAACCATTGCCAATGGGGAAGTGAGAGAACTCCAATAGAGAAACCCCAAGCAAAAGGTGGGATGTACGAGATCAGTAGCCTTGTAAAAGTCTATGCTAAGGTGATGCCTTGACGCAGAAGATTGACAATTTAACTATATCACCACCAGCCACCGTGGCTACTGTAACTACGAACTGCAAGTTATTTGGAATCACTGGTCACGCTGCGCCCGAATGTCAATTATTGACAGGAACCCTTGATGACCAAGTGAACTATGCTCAAGGAAACCCTTACTCGAACACCTATAACCCAGGCTGGAAAAACCATTCAAACTTTTCTTAAAAAAGTCATAACGCATTGTATGCACCTAACCAAACACCTGTTGTACCACCAGGATATCAAAAACTAGTCGTAGTTGCCCCTAATGTCCCTAGAAAATCCAACCTTGAATTGATGATGGAAAAATTCATAGCCACTCAAGTTCAGACAAACAAAGATTTCCTGAATCAAAACATTCACAGTAGTGAGCAGATTAAGCAACTAACCAACAAAGTAGACGCTTTAGTCACCCATAACAAGATGCTTGAAACACAGATATCATAAGTGGCTCAACAACAAGCACCTGTTGCTGCACCCGCTGGCACATTTTCTGGACATCCAGAACCTAATCCGAAAGGTCATGCAAACGCAGTCATATTAAGAAGTGGAAAAGAACTGGACGAACCGATCGATCCTAGGAGTCAAGACCCAGCCATGTATCAAAAACCTGTTAAACAGACAGAGAAGGAGTCTGAACCAAAAGAGAAGAAAGATAACGACCAGGAGGACATGGAAAAAGAAAAACCTTATGTGCCTCCACCACCTTATAAACCACCAATCCTTATCCTCAAAGATTAATAAACTCCAAAACCACGGGGCGGTTTAAGAAATTTGTTGAACTTCTGAAGCAATTGAACATTACAATTCCTTTTACAGAAGCTACCACTCATATGCCCTCATATGCTAAATTCCTTAAAGAAATCTTATCTAAAAAGAAAAAGATCGAGGATAATGAAACAGTTACACTCACTGCTGAGTGTAGCGCAATAATCCAAAACAACATGCCCCCTAAGCTGAAAGACCCAGGTAGTTTCTCCATACCTTGTGTTATTGGAAAGTTCATCATAGACAAAGCTCTATGCAACTTAGGAGCTAGCATCAGTGTTATTCCCTTATCTATATGCAAAAAAACTAAATATGGGTGAATTAAGACCAACCAAAATGTCTGTTCAATTAGCTGACCGATCTGTCAAATATCCCGTTGGTATACTTGAAAACGTCCCAGTACGAATAGGTCAATTCTATATCCCAACAGATTTTATAATCATGGACATTAAGGAAGATTCAGTCACTCTGATTATCTTAGGAAGACCTTTCCTAGCCACAGCCGAAGCTATCATTGACGTGAAGAAAGGTAGGCTAACATTTGAAGTTAGAGAAGAAAAAATTAAATTCATCCTCACCAAGTTCTTACAAGCACCTGCCATAGACGACACCTGTTATCTGGTTGACGTCATTGACGAATGCATAAGAGAATTGGAGAGAGAAGAAACCACATATTCAGAAATAATGAAAATCCAAATCCCAGAAATTCGTGAAGATGACAATTGGCGTGCACCATATCAAGATGACAGTCTAAGAGAAAGCTTAGCACTCACGCCTAATCACATGCCATGTCCAAAGAACCGAGCCTTAGAACTTAAAGTATTACCTAAAAACTTCATATACGAATTCCTAGATACTGAACTCAAAAGACCAGTGATAGTCAACGCCGACTTAGGACAATCGGAAACCAAAAAACTATTAGATGTTCTGAGAAAATATCCAACTGCGTTAGGCTATAATATCACTGACCTTAAAGGAATAAGTCCTTCTATTTGTATGCATCGAATTATGCTAGAGGAAGACTGTAAGAACTCTAGAGAACATCAGATAACAATCAACCTTATCCTAAGCACAGTAGTTAAAGACGAAGTAAAAAAGCTACTAAACGCAGGAATCATATACCCGATCTCCGACAGTCAATGAGTCAGCCCAGTACATGTCGTACCCATGAAAGGAGGCGTTATAGTGGTAACAAAATCGAAAGGTGAATCGATAACACAAAGAGTTGTGACCGGAAGTAGAATATGCTTTGATTACAGAAAATTGAACAAAGCCACTCGAAAAGATCATTTCCCTTTACCCTTTATCGATCAAATGTTGGAGAGACTGGACACACTTTCATATTTCTTCTATTTAGATTGTTATTTAGGATTTTTCCAAATTCCTATTCACCCTGATGACCAAGAAAAAACTACATTTACCTGTCCTTACAGAACCTTTGCGTACTGGCGAATGCCGTTTGGATTATGCAATGCTCCCACAACATTCCAGAGATGCATGATGGTAATCTTTGCAGATTTTATAGACGACATCATGGAAGTGTTTATGGATGACTTCTCCGTATATGGACAGAGTTTTGAAGGATGTTTGTAAAACCTAGAGATGGTACTCGAAAGATGTTCAAAAGTGAATCTTGTTCTCAATTGGGAAAAATGTCATTTCATGGTCAGACAATGGATAGTGTTAGGACACGTAGTATCTAACAACGGGATTGAAGTTGATAAAGCCAAAATAGAAATTATAAAAGATCTTCAACCTCCGAAGACCGTAAGAGAAATACAGAGTTTTTTAGGACATGCCGGTTTCTACCGTCGATTCATAAAAGATTTCTCGAAAATCACAAAACCCCTAACCGGTCTATTAATGAAAGATGCTGAGTTTATCTTCGACGAAAATTGCTTGAAAGCGTTCGAAACACTAAAAACAGCCCTTATCACCGCACCAATCAAACAACCACCAGATTGGAAACTACCATTTGAAATCATGTGCGATGCGAGCGATTATGCTGTAGGCGCAGTTCTAGGACAAAGGAAGGATAAGAAACTCCATGCAATCTATTACGCTAGTAGAACCTTAGATTCCGCTTAAATGAACTACGCCACGAAGGAGAAAGAACTTCTAGCTGTTGTGTTCGCTCTTGACAAATTTCGTTCCTACTTAGTTGGAGCAAAAATAATCATTTACACAAATCACGCCGCCATTAGGTACCTAATAAGAAAAAATAATGCCAAGCCAAGATTATTGAGACGGATCCTACAATTACAGGAATTTGATCTAGAAATCAAAGATAAGAAAGGAATCGAAAACATAGTGGCAGATCACCTATGCCGAATAGAAGGTATTAAACAAGAACCAGTGCCTATCAACAATGATTTCCCTTATGAACATCTGATAGCCAAATTAGAAAGCGATAGGCCAGATCAAACCGCAAAAGAACCAAAATTAGAAGAAGTCGTGGAAGCTATCTATGCACACGTAACATTGCCTTGGTATGCTGACATTGTCAATTACTTAGCCGCAGGCGTACTTCCATGGGACCTAACTTATCAACAAAAGAAGAAATTCTTCCACGATTTAAAGCAATATTAATGGGATGAACCATTGCTCTTTAAGAGGGGAGCCGATGGTATTTTCCGTCGATGTGTCCCAGAGGAAGAAATAGAAGATATCATCTCTCATTGTCACTCTGCTCCATACGGAGGGCATGCAAGTACTTCAAAGACTTGCGCTAAGATCTTACAATCCGGCCTATTATGGCCCAACCTTTGGAAAGATGTCCATATCGCAATACTAAACTGCGACCGGCGCCAACGCACTGGTAACATCTCAAGACGCGATGAGATGCCCTAAAAGGGTATTTTGGAAGTAGAAGTCTTCGATGTATGGGGGATTGATTTCATGGGACCTTTCCCATCTTCTTTTGGAAATAAATATATACTCGTAGTTGTTGATTATGTTTCCAAACGGATCGAGGTTGTAGCCTCTCCAATAAATGACACACGAGTGGTTATGAAACTCTTCAAGAACATAATTTTCCCTAGATTTAGTGTGCCAAGACTTGTCATTAGTGGCGGGGGTTCTCACTTCATAGCAAAAATATTCGACAAACTGTTACTGAAGTATGGAGTTAGACACCGTGGAGCAACACCGTGTCATCCATAAACTAATGGACAGGTAGAGGTCTCAAACAAAGAGATAAAGCAAATCTTAGAAAAGACCGTTTCCACCTCTAGGAAGGATTGGTCATCCAAATTAAATGAATCTTTATGGGCCTATAGAACAGCTTACAAAACACCAATAGGAACCACACCATTCAAGTTAGTTTATGGAAAATCTTGTCACCTGCCGGTAGAACTAGAACGCAGGGCCTATTGGGCTATTAAAAGTCTAAACCTAAACTACATTGTCGCGGGAGAAAAGCGAATTCTAAATTTGCACGAATTGGAAGAACTCAGACTAGACGCATATCAGAACGCCCGTATCTATAAAGAAAAAACAAAAAATTTGCACAATAAGCGTTTAGTCAGGAAACAGTTCAGTGTGGGTGACGTCATGCTCCTGTTTAATTCAAGACTAAAACTTTTTCCATGTAAACTAAAATCTAGATGCTTCGGTCCTTTTGAGATGACGAAGGTTCCTCAAAGTGGGGCTGTAGAAATTAAGGATAGAAACAATGATCCGTTCATAGTGATTGGACAATGTTTAAAGCACTACAATCATCTTGAAAACAGAGACCACTCGAGTAGTCTGAAACTATTAGAGTCGCCCGCTCATCCCCATAGCTAACTTATCATCAAGCTGTTGTCAGGCTTTTGACGTTAAAAACAGCGTTGAGTGGGAGGCAACCCACTTTTCTTGTTTCCTTCCCTTATCTTATTTTTTGACTATTTGTTTTATATTTTTTTAAAATGTCTTTACATTCTTTCTTCACTAATTTTCAATTTCCCTTATTCTCTCTTTCATTATTTTATATTTCTTTTTATTTCTCAAACATAATTTTTAATGAATTTTTTCTCAATTGTTTCTAGGAATTTTAAAAGCCTTATTACCTTCTCCTCTCTCCTCTGACTAGTTCCTTCGGACTATTTTTCCCATCATGCAAAACATAGACTATATGGAAACCGTTTTTAGTGGAGTAGCCCAGAGAGCTAGATTCGAAGCCCTGACACAGAGAAACATAGATTTATCCATTTACTATGATGGACCTACCATGGATCAATTAGGTATCCATGATAGTATCCTCTTCTTACTTAACCAGTTGGGTTGGGAAAAGGTTTCCTTTAAGACAAGATTTGTTACTTATAGAGAGATCACGTTTGAATTTCTTAGCTCCCTAGCTTACCTTCCTGAACATGGTTACGAATCCAATAAGGGGATGATTTGCTTTAGACTTTTTGGTGCTGATTACACTTTTAACCGTAGCACACTAGCAGACCTTTTAGGATTCCCTAGCAGACCATTTTTTTACACCACCACCCAAGAGGAGGTAATGGATATTGAGCTAGATTACTTATGGGGGACCATTACATGTAACTATCACCCCGAGCCGAATGGCATGCACTCTAATTAGATTCATAACCCTGCCATTCGTTATTTCCACAAAATGCTAGCCCACACCATATTTGAGAAGGAGGAAAATATTACCTCCGTCTCTAAGGATGAGCTGTTCATTTTGTACTGTGCTTCTAAGGGTAGGCCTATTAATGTCGTTCCTTTCATGATGAAAGCCTTTGTCCAAATTAGTCAGGAACCGAACACCCCTATCATAATAGGAGGTCTTGTCACCATGATTGCTAATGCAATTGGGCTTAGGTACCAGCTCAACCGAGTTATACCATTAGGCATCATCCACTCTATGAGCCTATAGTTTTGTTTTAACCAGCGCATTATTGGAAACTTAGGACCTGCCCATTTCGAATACCTTATTGCTAACGAAGTGGTCCATCTATTTACCTTACCAAACCATGAGCGTGCAAGCGTCACAACAAAGAAATCTGGTTGTATGAGCTGAGTGAACCTATGGATCCCCCATCGCCTCTTAAGACACCACAAGATTATATGTATTATGAGGACGTCGCATCCGATGCTGAATCTAACCCTAAGACCCCTTCTAATTACCATGACTTCACTGAGGCAGACCCTAATTAGAATGCTGAAAATCTGAGTAATATTTTGAAGACCATGGAAGAGTTCAAAACAAAAATTACAGTCATAAAGGAGGAAATTAAGACCATGCACCTAGACATGATAGGTTTAATAGATATCGCTGTAGAGCAATTCAACTATATGACTCAAGCGTTTGATAACTTGAAGAAGCAGCAGGACTGATTCATTATTATTATTTTTCGCTACCTTTGAGAATTTTTCTTTTTACAGTATTGTCTTATTTAGATTTATTTCACTTTTGTATTTCATTCAACAATCGCAAAATTACTATTTATTAATGCTTTCTGAATTTCAATTAAGCTTGTTTTTCTTATTTTTGCATTTTCTTTACTTCTGCATACCATTACTATCCTAAGCTGATTATCAATGCTTCTAAATTTTTAAGCGAATCCCATCAGCAAATTCTGTCATAGAACAAAATTTGTATCTGTCACGATCGTCACCCAGTAACCACGACCGTCACGCGTCTTACGACCGTGACGAGTCTATGACAACTGTCACGACCCTTTAGTGAGCATTCTGATATAACAATAGAGAGCAGTCTCTTCTTCTTCTTTTCTACTCATTTCAAAAACTGCCCACTAACCACATCACTCTCATTTAAACATTTCCACATAACCCCATTCACCTTTCAACTACCCATTTCCATAACCCTCATTTCCATATAAATCTCATTCCCTTCTCCGTTATCCTCATCCTATCCGTAACACTTCTCATTCCCCAACTTCTCTTGTTGCATGCACCATGGCTAGGCACATTCGACAAACCCCCAATCTTACAACAGTCAAATTCAGAGATGGAGAACGAGGCGACCAACAAAGAACCAATTACATTAGTTTCTACCAACGCTCTGTCCAACCAACCCGATACATCGATGTCGCATGCCTCAGAGAATTTCGCATGCTCAACGGTGTCACATGGATGCTTCAAAATTTCGGCCTGTGGCAGCTCTGTACAACCCTCCAACCTACATACGAAGCTTTAACACTAGAATTCTTGAGTTCCTTTGCCTACATTACGCTGTCAGGAGAGACCAATCAGCTAACCGATGTCGCCACCTTCCAAATGTTCGGTACATAGTATCAATTGAACCAGCACCAAATTGCTCAAATGCTTAACTTCTACAATAGAGAGAATTCTCGTCGCCGAATGCCTCCGGACCAATTTTTCCAACCCGCATTCGCCCTATGGGATGAGTTAAATGGTACCAACGCTGATAGTTGGGATAGCCTGAATGCCACCTACATTCACAACCCCTCGATCTCTTGCCCGAGGCTTCCGGTCTGTTCGCTCTTGGGATCGGGGAACGCCTCTCCTTCGGGGGAGGTGACCGGACGCGCTTCTTGGAGGACACAGGTTGGGGTCTCTCCAATTGTGGTCGGCGCCCCCGTGGACGGGGAGTGGGGCTCCGGGAGTCTCCGCGTTTATTTCTCGGCGGGGGAGAGCGAGACGAGGTATCTTGCTCCAGCATGTCGATACGCTCATTCTTCTGAAATAACATCAGAGTTGTTTGGTTGATGGCTAAGAATAGGGCAGTCATCGTTGGGTCTGCTCCAGCTGGCGTAGGAACGGGCTGGAAGACAGTCAGGCTCCTTGCTTGCGTGGCGACGTGATGCGCCGTGTCCTCGGATGAAGGAGAGGCAGTTTGTCCGTCCCTGGCATCGCTCTCGCGGGCATGGGACGTCCCCGCCTGGTTGTCGCTGTTGGTGATTGGGGTGAAGTTGGAATTGTGGACAGCATCATCGTGACGTGCGCTAGTCATGATCTCGGAAGTTGAAGTTGGAAGCTTTGGTTCTTCTGCTTGGAGGAACGAGAAAGCTTTACTTCCCCATAGTCAGCGCCACTGATTTACCTGACCAAAAGAGATTGCTGGCCGCCACGCGTCGTCGATCTGAAAGCTGTTCACCAGAGGTAGGGAGGAGGAGGGGGTGTACCTGAAAAACACTCTGATGCCAAAGTAAGTAAAGGACCAGAGTGAGCGCAAATACAGAAGTAAGGTGTAGAGAATTAAATATGTAACAGCCCGAATTTCATTAAATAATTAATTATAGTAATTAATTGATTTAGTGGGATTTTTATTAATGTTGGAAATTAATTTTTATTAATTGGAATTAATAGAGAATTGAGAAGGAAATTGGAAAGAAGGAAAATAAAGGAAATATATAATAGAGAAGGAAAAGAAAAGAAAGTTAGAGAGAAACATTTGGAAAGAAAGAAGAAGAGAAAGAGAGGTGAAGAAGAGGAAAGTGGAAAATCATCAAGAACCAACATCAAAGTTCCGATTAATCGAGGTAAGGGTGAGAAATGTTTCTATTTGATCATCGCATGATGTTATATATGTTGGGTTGAGGTTTTGGTGTAGTTTCCATCCTTTTCCATTTAGGGAAAAAGTTAGAATAATCGGTAGAACTCAATTTAATCAGTTAAAATCTGAAATAGATGATGTAGAATAGTCTAGAAATGTTAGACTAAGAGTATTGGAATTGGATTGGTGAGATTGGAGTTTTTGGAGTTGGTTGAGTTGGATAACAGTAAGTGAAAAACAAAATACGTAGACACTCGCTAGCAGCTCGCTAGGCGAGCAGGTCGCGAATGCTCGCTAGGAGCTCGCTCAGCGAACAAGTAGCGAATGGTCCCAGACTTGGACAGAATGGATTTTTGTATGTTCGCTGGTAGCGAAAGTGTAGCGAAGAGATAGCGAACGATTCGCTGGGAAGCTCGTTGTAGCGAGCAGGTAGCGAATGAAGTCAATAACTTCTATTGAGATTCGCTAGCACGTTCGCTAGGCAAACAAGTAGCGAATACTCGCTAGGAGTTCGCTTAGCGAAGGAGTAGCGAGTATGACAGGTTGATGTTTTATTTGAGATTTATCCATAGGTTGATTGTGTGGTTCGACTATGGTTTATTGCTTGATTAATCGCATAGTTTATGTACTATTGTGATATGTTGTGGGTAGCCTTCGGGCGTGAATCCTAGGTTTTGAGATGTGTATATTATTTGTATTGATTGGAAATGCATGAGAACATAATAGAGGTTATGTGTGCATTGTCTGATAAATTGTGAATGCCTAATGTTGTATGCAATTGTGTGATAAGTATGCATGAGAACATTGTGGATATTTGTGCATGACTTGTGAATTACGTTAATGGTATTAATGTGAATACCTTAAATTGTTATGAATATGTTGTGTGTGCAATCATGTTGTAATTCTTGAAGAGATGAATTATTGGAATGCATGAGATTAAGATGTCGGTCTTAAGTGCATTTGATTTTCGATTGCATATGCATCATTTAGTCAAAAGGCAATGCTTGCTAGTTTCGTGGAGACTAGTGACTTGTCCCAAACCTAGAAGAGTGGGTTTGAAGGCTTAGAGGACGGTCCTTTGTTGTTATCGGTCTAGAAGAGTGGACCTGGTTTAATGTAAAAACCGAAAAATGATAACGAGAGTCGGTACTGCATTGCATGAGTTGCATTGAGTTGTTGAGTCACATTGATACATGACATATGCATGAAGAGATGCTTATGTGTGAATGATAAGATTGTGGAAATGTGAGTGTATGCATGATGTGGGAATGCTTTGTGAATATTCATGTTGTCTATATATGTGTGGTAAATATATATATATATATATATATATATATATATATATATATATATATATATATATATATATATATATATATGACTAAGAGGGTGAATTGTGGTGAGAAATATGGAGTTGAATTATATGATTACCTATATATATATATATAATCTTATGCTTTGATTATTATGGTTATATTTCCCACCCTTCTGTTGTTTTATAATGCTCTACGAGGCATTGCAGATTAGGATGCTGGAGTTTTTTTTGTGAAGTTATCTTCATTCTTTTGAGTCGGCTGCTCTGATATGTAACACCGGGTAGTTAGACTAGTATAGTTATTCTTTTGTGATACATTGCGATGTATCAGCTGATGTGGTTTTGTAATCACCTGACATGATGTATCAATCTGGATATCTTATCTGTATGTGAATTAATATTTTGGAAATGATTAAATGATTTTATCTTTCGCTTAAATTTAAATGTTGAAATGTGATTTCTAAACCATGAAAATGTTAAATATTTTATGGAGCAAATGTTAAAGTGTTTCATTGGTGAAATTGTGACATTCTTCCTTTATACCTTATTCTAAAATTTTCACTCTGATAAATTTGTATATGCATTTATTTGGGGGTATATAAGGGGGTGTTACAACAGTGGTATCAGAGTCTGGTTGGTCCGTCCGGCCAAGTTGTTAGAGTGTTTTTCCCTGTGTGTTATTGATATGCGTGTGTTGCATCATCAATATTGGTTGTTCTTACGTGGTTCTGTTGTTGGAATTAGTAAGATGGTTGCAGGGAGGAACGATGAAGCGATCGCAGAAGCTTTGACAAGGTTGGCGGGAGCGATTGGGTAGAATCCTCCGGCCAATGTGAATGTGGGGAATAATGCTGATGATGAATTCCGTGCTTTGGGAAGGTTCCAAAGGAATAATCCCCCGATGTTCAAGGGAACCCACGAGCCTGACAAAGCACAAATTTGGTTGAAAGCTATCGAGAATATTTTTCGGGTTATGAATTGCTCAGATGCACAAAAGGTGCAGTTTGGGACTCACATGCTCGAAGAGGAAGCCGAAGACTGGTGGGGTAATACTCGCCAAAGATTTAAAGAGGATAATATTGTGATCACCTGGGATCTTTTTAGAGAGACATTTCTGGAGAAGTATTTTCCAGAAGATGTGCGCGGAAAGAAAGAGATTGAATTCCTTGAGCTGAAGCAAGGTAATTCAACGGTAGCTGAGTATGCGGCAAAATTTGAGGAGTTGATCAAGTTTTGTCCTTGCTATAACACTGCTAATGCCGAGAGATCTAAGTGTCTCAAATTTGTGAATGGCTTGAGACCTGAGATCAAGCAAGCTATTGGTTACCAGGAAATCCAACAATTTTCGGAGTTGGTAAACAAGAGTAGGATTTACGATGAGGATAGTAGGGCTCGATCTAGCCACTACAAGAGCCTAAGTGATAAGAAAGGAAAGGGCCACTTCCGAGGGAAACCTTACGTGACTCCTGCTGATAAGGGGAAACAAAGGATTGGTTTCAGTAAGAAGCCAAGTGGGGGAGTTTCTACTCCAGTGAGATGTTACAATTGTGGTGAAGCGGGGCATCGTACTCCTGAGTGCAAGAGTGTGGAACAGAAGTGTTTTAAGTGTGGCAAGCCAGGCCACAAAGCTCTTGAATGCAGAAGAGGTGCAAATGTGACTTGCTACAACTGTGGCGAGCAAGGACACATTAGTACCAAATGCGATAAGCCGAAGAAGAAACAAGGGAGCGGAAAAGTGTTCGCTCTATCTGGATCTGAGACTGCTAGTGACGATCGCTTGATCAGAGGTACGTGTTTCATTAATGGTACACCTTTGATCGCTATAATTGATACCGGAGCTACGCATTCTTTTATTTCTTTGGATTGTGTTAGAAGGTTGAATCTTGAGTTGTCTGTGATTGGTGGCGGTATGGTTATTGATACTCCTGCTATGAGTTTGGTAACTACACTGTATGTTTGTTTGAATTGTCCGTTGAGTATCTTCGGTAAAGATTTTGGAATTGATTTAGTGTGTCTTCACCTAGACTAACTCGATGTCATCCTTGGGATGAATTGGTTGGAATTCAATCGGGTATATATTAACTGTTTTGACAAGACGGTTATTTTTCCGGAATCAGACGTTGCAAGAGATTTGTTTATGACAGCGAGACAAGTGAAAGAATCAGTGCAAGATGGAGCTAAGGTATTTATGATTATGGCAACTTTGAGAATTGGTGGAAGTGGAGAGATTGGTGCTTTACCAATTGTTAGAGATTTTCCGGAAGTTTTCCCTGAAGAGATAAGGATTTACCACCGGAGCGAGAAGTGGAGTTTTCAATAGATTTGATTCCTGGAACTAGTCCGATATCGATGGCTCCTTATCGTATGTCGGCATCAGAATTGAAAGAGTTGAAGATTCAACTTGAGGATTTTCTTGAAAAGAGGTTTATTCGTCCGAGTGTATCTCCGTGGGGTGCACCGGTGTTGTTGGTTAAGAAGAAAGAGGGTTCTATGAGGCTCTGTGTGGATTACAGACAGTTGAACAAGGTGACTATTAAGAACAAGTATCCACTCCTGAGGATTGATGATCTGATGGATCAGTTGGTTGGTGCAAGTGTGTTCAGCAAGATTGATTTGAGATCTGGGTATCATCAGATTCGCGTGAAAGCTAAGGATATTCAGAAGACTGCTTTTAGAACGAGGTATGGACACTATGAGTATTCTGTAATGCCATTTGATGTGACTAATGCACCAGGTGTATTTATGGAGTACATGAATAGGATTTTCCATCCTTATTTGGGTAAGTTTGTGGTTGTGTTTATCGACGACATCTTGGTTTATTCGAAGGGCGAAGAAGAGCATGTCGAGCATCTGAAGATTGTGTTATCTGTGTTGAGAGAGAAGCAGTTGTTTGCAAAGCTTTCTAAGTGTGAGTTTTGGTTGAAGGAAGTTAGTTTCCTTGGTCATGTAATTTCGAGTAATGGTATTGCGGTTGATCCGTCGAAGGTTGAAGCGGTATCGCAATAGGAGACTCCAAAGTCAGTTTTTGAGATTAGAAGTTTCCTTGGTTTAGCCGGTTATTATCGGAAGTTTATTGAAGGATTCGCTAAGTTATTGTTGCCGTTGACGCAGTTGACTAGGAAGGGTCAAGCTTTTGTTTGGGATTCCAAGTGTGAAGCGAGTTTCCAATAACTTAAGCGAAGGTTGACGACAGCCCCTGTTTTGATTTTGCCAAATCCAGAAGAACCGTTTGTTGTGTATTGTGATGCTTCTTTAATGGGCTTGGGAGGTGTGTTGATGCAGAATAATCAAGTTGTGGCTTATGCTTCGAGGCAACTCAAAGTGCATGAGAAGAATTATCCGACACATGACTTAGAGTTGGCCACCGTTGTGTTCGTGTTGAAACTTTGGAGGCATTATCGATTTGGTGCAAGATTTGAAGTGTTTAGTGACCACAAGAGTTTGAAATATCTTTTTGATCAAAAGGAATTGAATGCAAGACAAAGAAGATGGCTTGAACTTTTGAAGGATTATGATTTTGGTTTGAATTACCATCCGGGTAAAGTGAATGTAGTAGCGGATGCATTGAGCCAGAAATCATTGCATATGTCGGCGTTGATGGTGAAAGAGTTGGAATTGGTCGAGCAATTTCGGGATTTGAGTTTAGTATGTGAGAGAACTTCTTTTGGATTTAAGTTGGGTATGTTAAAGCTTACAAGTGGTATTTTGGATGAAATTCGAGAAGGACAAAAATCGGATTTGAGTTTAGTTGGTCGGTTAACTTTAATCAACCAAGGCCAAGGTGGTGATTTTCGGATTGATGAGAATGGGATTATGAAATGTCGGGATCGAGTTTGTGTTCTGAATGTTGTGGAGCTTAAAAAGAGTATCCTTGAGGAAGGACATCGTAGCGGATTGAGTATTCATCCGGGTGCTACTAAGATGTATCAGGATTTGAGGAATGTGTTTTGGTGGCCTAGTATGAAGAAGGATATTGCGGAATTTGTGTATTCTTGTTTGACTTGCCAGAAGTCAAAGATTGAGCATCAGAAGCCATCGGGTTTGATGAAGCCGTTGTTTATTCCTGAGTGGAAATGGGATAGTATTTCCATGGATTTTGTATCGGGTTTGCCGAGGACGCCGAGTAATTTTGAGGCTATTTGGGTTATTGTGGATAGATTGACTAAATCTGCTCACTTTATCCCTATGCGTGTGGATTACCCGTTGGAGAAGTTGGCTAAATTGTATATTGAGAGGATTGTGTGTTTGCATGGTATTTCGTCGAGTATTGTTTCGGATAGAGATCCGAGGTTCACTTCGAGATTTTGGGAAAGCTTGGAGAGTGCTTTGGGTACTAAGTTGCGTTTGAGTTCAGCTTATCATCCTCAGACAGATGGTCAGACGGAGAGGACGATTCAGTCGCTTGAAGATCTTTTCAGAGCTTGTGTATTGGAAAAAGGAGGAGCTTGGGATAGCTACTTGCCTTTGATTGAGTTTACCTACAACAACAGTTTTCATTCGAGTATCGGTATGGCACCATTTGAGGCGTTGTATGGTAGGCGGTGTAGGACACCATTGTGTTGGTTTGAGTCCGGAGAGAGTTCTGTTGTTGGACCCGAGTTAGTTCAACAGACTACTGATAAGATCAAGATGATTCAAGAGAAGATGAGAGTTGCTCAGAGTCGTCAGAAGAGTTATTATGACAAGAGGAGGAAGGCACTTGAATTTCAAGAGGGAGATCATGTGTTTCTTTGAGTCACTCCGATGACAGGTGTTGGTAGGGCATTGAAGTCGCGCAAGTTGTCGCCGCGTTTCATTGGTCCTTATCAGATTTTTCAGAGGATGGGAGAAGTGGCCTATCGTGTGGCTTTACCATCGTCACTTGCTAATCTTCATGACGTATTCCATGTATCTCAGTTGAGGAAATACATTGCGGATCCGTCTCATGTAGTCCAATTAGATGATGTGCAGGTAAGAGATAACCTGACTGTTGAGACATCACCTTTGCGGATAGAGGATCGGAAATTGAAGCAACTTCGAGGCAAGGAGATTTCTTTGGTGAAGGTCGCTTGGGGAGGACCGGCTGGTGGAAATGTGACTTGGGAACTAGAGAGCCAAATGAGGGAGTCTTATCCAGAACTGTTTGAACCAGGTAACATTTTCGAGGACGAAAATTCCTAAAGTGGGAGAGGGTTGTAACAACCCGAATTTCATTATATAATTAATTATAGTAATTAATTGATTTAGTGGGATTTTTATTAATGTTGGAAATTAATTTTTATTAATTGGAATTAATAGAGAATTGAGAAGGAAATTGGAAGGCAGGAAAATAAAGGAAATATATAATAGAGAAGGAAAAGAAAAGAAAGTTAGAGAGAAACATTTGGAAAGAAAGAAGAAGAGAAAGAGAGGAGAAGAAGAGGAAAGTGGAAAATCATCAAGAACCAACATCAAAGCTCTGATTAATCGAGGTAAGGGTGAGAAATGTTTCTATTTGATCATTGCATGATGTTATATATGTTGGGTTGAGGTTTTGGTGTAGTTTCCATCCTTTTCCATTTAGGGCAAAAGTTGGAATAATCGGTAGAACTCAATTTAATCGGTTAAAATCTGAAATAGATGATGTAGAATAGTCTAGAAATGTTAGACTAAGAGTATTGGAATTGGATTGGTGAGATGGGAGTTTTTGGAGTTGGTTGAGTTGGATAACAGTAAGTGAAAAACAAAATACGCAGACACTCGCTAGCAGCTCGCTAGGCGAGCAGGTCGCGAATGCTCGCTAGGAGCTCGCTCAGCGAACAAGTAGCGAATGGTCCCAGACTTGGACAAAATGGATTTTGGTGTGTTCGCTGGTAGCGAAAGTGTAGCGAAGAGATAGCGAACGATTCGCTGGGAAGCTCGCTGTAGCGAGCAGGTAGCGAATGAAGTCAGTAACTTCTGTTGAGATTCGCTAGCACGTTCGCTAGGCAAACAAGTAGTGAATACTCGCTAGGAGTTCTCTTAGCGAAGGAGTAGCGAGTATGACAGGTTGATGTTTTATTTCAGATTTATCCATAGGTTGATTGTGTGGTTCGACTATGGTTTATTGCTTGATTAATCGCATAGTTTATGTACTATTGTGATATGCTGTGGGTAGCCTTCGGGCGTGAATCCTAGGTTTTGAGATGTGTATATTGTTTGTATTTATTGGAAATGCATGAGAACATAATAGAGGTTATGTATGCATTGTCTGATAAATTGTGAATGCCTAATGTTGTATGCAATTGTGTGATAAGTATGCATGAGAACATTGTGGATATGTGTGCATGAATTGTGAATTACGTTAATGGTATTAATGTGAATACCTTGAATTGTTATGAATATGTTGTGTGTGCAATCATGTTGTAATTCTTGAAGAGATGAATTATTGGAATGCATGAGATTAAGATGTCGGTCTTAAGTGCATTTGATTTTCGATTGCATATGCATCATTTAGTCAAGAGGCAATGCTTGCTAGTTTCGTGGAGACTAGTGACTTGTCCCAAACCTAGAAGAGTGGGTTTGAAGGCTTAGAGGACGGGCCTTTGTTGTTATCGGTCTAGAAGAATGGACCCGGTTTAATGTAAAAACCGAAAAATGATAACGAGAGTCGGTACCGCATTGCATGAGTTGCATTGAGTTGTTGAGTCACATTGATATATGACATATGCATGAAGAGATGCTTATGTGTGAATGATAAGATTGTGGAAATGTGAGTGTATGCATGATGTGGGAATGCTTTGTGAATATTCATGTTGTCTATATATGTGTGGTAAATATATATGACTAAGAGGGTGAATTGTGGTGAGAAATATGGAGTTGAATTATATGATTACCTATATATATATAATCTTATGCTTTGATTATTATGGTTATATTTCTCACCCTTCTGCTGTTTTATAATGCTCTACGAGGCATTGCAGATTAGGATGCTGGGGTTTTTTTTTGTGAAGTTATCTTCATTCCTTTGAGTCGGCTGCTCTGATATGTAACACCGGGTAGTTAGACTAGTATAGTTATTCTTTTGTGATACATTGTGATGTATTAGCTGATGTGGTTTTGTAATTACCTGACATGATGTATCAATCTGGATATCTTATCTGTATGTGAATTAATATTTTGGAAATGATTAAATGATTTTATCTTCCGCTTAAATTTAAATGTTGAAATGTGATTTCTAAACCATGAAAATGTTACATATTTTATGGAGTAAATGTTAAAGTGTTTCATTGGTGAAATTGTGACATTCTTCCTTTATACCTTATTCTAAAATTTTCACTCTGATAAATTTGTATATGCATTTATTTGGGGGTATAGAATGGGGTGTTACAGAATACCTGACCCTCTAGTGAAAGAGGGTATTTATAGAGAGACCCCAGCACAGGGCAACCTGATACTTGTGATGTGCTGGATTACCAGGCCCAACCCAGGTGACTGCTAGGGCTTACGTGGCGTAATGAAAAGCAGCATGTGGTCTTCGCCCTAGTTCAACCATCTCGTGATCTCTGGAAGGTGGGAAAACCAGCTCTTTCGGAGGTGGGTAGTTGGCTGATGACGTATCCCTGCGGAGGGGGCACGTGGAGAACATGTGGAAGACATGTTGTTTTGCCCAACGGGGGGAATGTATGCCTGGTTCTATCTGGAACTGTGCCCGACACTGGGTGATTTGGGTCTGGTTGGGCCTTCCCCAAATAGCGTTGGGCTGGGGTGGCCGACGGATGGGAAGGCCTGGGCCCAGTCCAGAACAAACCTTTTATTAAAATTTTGGTTGATAGTGAAATTTTTTAAGGTGCTATCCTTGAGAACTAGGCATGGGCATACTAGTTTTATGTTGAACTATGATAATTCAAAAGTGTACTTTCCTTTATCCCTAATGTCTTTTATTTATTTTGTTCATTAGTTGTCATCCCTTAAGGAGGACATTGACCTACAAATTTCCAACACCTGATATTAGAGCTCTGTGAATTTTGATTTCTTTAGCCGAAAAGAAAGATATGGAAGACTTCAAACAGTCCTATGGGAGGCTTTTGAGCATTGTATGTAAACCTTCTTTGAATGAGTTGAATGGTCTTCAGACGCTGTTGCAGTTCTATGATCCTCAGTTGAGAGGCTTTACTTTTCAGAGTTATGTGTTGGCGCCAACGTTAGAGGAATTCTCTGCACTGCTAGGAGTGCCTATTCTTAACCAGATACCATTTTATCATACTGAGGATGAGCCGAATCTGGCTAAACTTGCTGAAGCTTTACATTTAGATGCCTCTGAGTTGGCAGGGAAAGTAGCTAGTAGGAATGGAATGTTTGGATTTCCATTACCTTTTCTTGTGGATAAAGCTCGACATTTTGCTAAGGAAGGTTGTTGGGTGGTATTCAGTGCTATTTTGGCCCTATGTATTTATGGTATTCTGTTGTTCCCTAATATTCTGGACTTTGTAGATGTGGATGCATTCCGTATCTTTGCTTCGAAGAATTCCATACCCATGTTGTTAGGTGATGTTTATCATTCCGTACACTATAAGAATGAGAATAGAAGGGGGAAAAGTGTATCTTGTTGCGCACCTTTATTCTATCTATGGATCGTAAGCCACCTTCCCAAGACTGGTCCGTTCTCTGATACTGCGGGTACATCGGAATGGTCTAAATGTTTGATGAGATTGTCTGCTGAGGATATTGTCTGGTTTGATAGGGATGTACTGGGTATCGAGATTATTTATAGTTGTGGAAGCTTTCCTAACGTCCTACTGGTCGAAAGGAAAGGGTTGCATAAACTATAACCTGTTCGTTGCAATCATATAATTTGGGTATGCATTGAGAAGTCCTCCGAAGGATGAAGAGATACAGGAATTTCTGTATCTCACTGGTTTATTGGAGGGGGATACCTTAGCTAGAGTTGAACATGCCTAGAGAAATGTCCACAAAAGTGGGAAGGTTGCCTTAAGAAAGAGCAATAGTCGAGCCTACGACCCCTATTTGGTTTGGATTCAGAGTAGAGTTGAGAAGCTAATGATGCCATACCCATATGCTAAGCTTGTGTGCCCTCTTGAGATTGAAGAACCCACTACAGTAGACATTCAGAAATATAATCAATTGCTGTTTGAGAAGGAAGAGTTTAGAAAGGCTAATGAGGAATTGGAGAAAGAAATCATTCAGTTTCGAAGTGAGAAGATTGATGATGTTCATTCCTTCAAGAAACAAACTGAGCTTGTAAACAAATTGGGTACGGATCTGACCAAGGAAACCAATTCTCGGGAGCGTTTGGGTTTAGATTTCAAGGCTGTCAACAGTGTTCTTGCTACTAAGAAGGAAGAGTTGGATAGAGCTTACTTAAGGATTTCTAAGTTTGAGAACCAATGGAATGCCACGCTTACCAACAACAAAGAGCACGAAGACAGGTTAAAGCTACAGATCAGCAAGTTGAAGGTGCATCTCAATGCCAAAGACGAGAGATTGCAGCAGAGGCATCACTTAGACGGGATAGTGAGTACATGTTGAACGAAGCTATTGCGAACTTAAGGATCTCAGGTTGAGAGCTGATTCCAAGAGAAGCAGGCTTGAGGCATGTTTCGGGGAAGGAGCTTGGGACGACCATGTTGATAGTCTACATCATACTGTTAGCCGACAGGAACTACTTATTAAGGGACTACTTGCTAGGCCAGATCATCTTGAGACGCTGAAGCTGCTAGAGGACTTCCAAGCTCGTCGTACAACTTGACTATCTTGTTTATCTATGTTGTAGTTTGATGCTTATTGTTTGTTGTACTGACCATCACCAGGCTTGTTGGTTGAGGTCTTTTCCTTATTGCACTCAGTTGTAGCTTGTACATTGCCTCTTGGCTTGTGATTATATACGAGGAGTTTTTTTCCTATGCTTGTCCGTAGGGTTCTCCATTGTTGTGTTTTTCTCCTAGAAACTATAACCGAGGGGGAAATTTCCCTGTTGCATACATACATGTCTGCATTTTTGCATTTTTCGCATTGCAGGTGCATCGGAACTGTTAATCTTATTTTCCTGTGGTTTACTAGTGTTTCGGGATTGCTGATCTAACGAATCACCGGTATGCAACTAGGGAGAATCAGAAGAGAGTAATGGAGCAGATGCAAGCAGAGATGCATAAAATGAGGGACCGGATGGCCTAATTCATGGAAGTAATACAAGGAGTGGCTAATGGACAAGAGCAACTCAGGACTCTAGAGCAGCCCTTGATTGCACGTGTTGATGGCAACGGTGTGTTGCATGGTGGGAACATTGGTAACCCTCCCCATGTTGAGACTCCTAGAGCTGATAACTGCATGCCTACCTTAGTCATCCCTACTGCTGGGGGGAGTGGTCATGCTGTAGTTTTCAACAACACTAGTTTTGGTAATGGTGGTAATGGTAATGGGAATGGTTATGGTCCTGACACCACTTGTGCTATACATGGTAATATGGATCACCTCTGGAATGAGGACAGGCAAGAGGATGTGTTTTCTCCAAGGGTTGTGACTGCTGAGTTACCCTCTGAAGCTAATAAGAGGATTAAGATGATTGAAGAGAAAATGAAGTCCCTTGAAAGTCAAAACTCTATGGGCCTTGATATGGCTAACTTGGGACTGATCCCGGATTTGAGAGTGCCGCCAAAGTTCAAAGTCCCAGACTTTGATAAATACAAGGGTACCACCTGCCCTAGAGTTCATCTGAGATCCTACTACCATAAGATGTCTGCCTACTCAGACGATGAGAAATTGCTCATGCATTTCTTCCAGGATAGTCTGTCTGGTCCTTCGTTGGAATGGTACATGAGCCTGGATCCCGTGAATGTTCGTAGTTGGAGGGATTTGGCCGAGGGTTTTGTGAAGCATTATCAATACAACAACGACCTTGCTCCCAACAGGGTCCAGCTTCAGAATATTTCACAAAAGAACAATGAATTTTTCAAAGAATATGCTCAAAGATGGCAGGAGTTAGCAGCCAGGGTGCAACCACCTATGGTGGAACGTGAGCTCGTTTATATGTTTGTTGCCACTCTGCCAGGCGTTTATTATGAGAAGCTCATTAGCAGCATGTCAGGTAGTTTCTCTGACTTAATCATCACCGGAGAGAGGGTGGAAAATGGTATCAAGTTAGGGAAGATAAGTGCTGGTGAAATGCCCTCAGCTGGAGGAGGTAAGAAGGTGTTCGATAACAAGAGACGAGAAGGAGATACCAACTCAGTGTCTAGTTCTCATGGGAGAGGTAGAGGTCAAAATCGACAACAACAACAAATTTCCAGTATTACAATTCCCGCAGTTCCGCAACAACCACAGCAACAACAGCAACAACAACGTCAGCAGAATCAACAAGGCTACAGAAGATATCTGGATCGGGCTCAGGCGCCAAATAGACAATTTGATACACCGTCGATTCCGTATTCCCAATTATTGAAAGCTTTGTTGCAATTACAGCTTATCCAAAAAAGGACCTTAGCTCCATTAACAGGAACTCCTCCACCCGGGTATGATGCAAACGCTTGCTGTGAGTTTCATTCAGGTGCCCCAGGGCATAACGTAAATAATTGTAAAGCCTTTAAGCATAAGGTGTAGGACATGATTAATAGTAAAGCAATTAACTTCTCCAATGATGTTCCTAATATGGTACAAAATCCCATGCCAAATCATGGGCAGGCTGGGGTTAATGCAATTATCGAGGAGGATGTTTTGGATTTGGTAACAGATGTTAATGAGCTGAAGACACCCTTGAGCTTTGTGAAGGCCAGATTGTTGAGGGGGGAGGGGGGTGTTTTCCCAGGGTGTGCTGAAAATTATGCTGAGTGTCTAGTTAATCCTAAGGGATGTGGGCAGTTGAAAAGATGTATTCAAGAGATGATGGATAGTGGAGTTTTGCAATTTGAGCGGTCTGTTGGAAGAGAGTCTGAAGAGTTGGTGGCTGAAGAACGGGATGAGATTGCAACAATCTCCATTCCGTACAAAACTGTTACCATTTATGCGCCAAAACCACCAACAATAACCATAACTAAAGCAGGTCCCGTACCGTTTGAAAGCACCAAAGCTATTCTGTGGAATTACGGAGCTGGAGTGTATTGCAACAGATAGAAACTAGACTTGAATGGTCCCCCTGTGGATTTAGTAGATAATCTTGTCGGAGCAGGAGGCATTACCCGTAGTGGCCGGGTCTTTTCGTCACCTGAAGTGATTGTTGATAAGGTTGACAAGGGGAAGAGACTAGTGGTAGAGAAAACTTCTCAGTCTGGGGAGAAGGAATCTGTGTTAAAGGACGCAGAAGAGTTTATGAGGCTGATACGGAAAAGTGACTATAAGATAGTCGATCATTTGCAGCAAACTCCTTCTAAGATATCTATCTTGTCTTTGTTACTTTGTTCTGAAGCACATAGGAATGCACTATTGAGAATACTGAACACTACTTACGTCCCACAAGAAATTTCGGTTAATCAACTCGAAGGAGTTGTTGCGCACGTAAATGCAGGGAACGGCTTGGGGTTTACAGACTTGGATTTGACGCCAAAAGGAAAGAACCATAACTGTCCGTTACACATATCATTAGAATGCCGAGGGGCTGTTATGTCTCATTTACTTGTGGATACGGGATCATCCTTGAACGTACTTCCGAAGAATTCCCTAATGAAGTTGGACATGCAAGGGTTGATTTGCACACCAAGTGATTTGGTGGTGCGTGCGTTTGATGGAACCCGAAGGTCTGTGTTCGGAGAAGTGACATTGCCCATTCAGGTGGGACCGGAAGTCTTTGATGCAGTGTTTTACATTATGGATATCCAGTCAGCCTACAGTTGTTTATTAGGCCGCCCATGGATTCATTCAACAGGAGTTGTGACCTCCACGCTGCATCAAAATCTAAAGTATATGGTTGGCGGTAGTGTTGTTACAGTGTGCAGGGAAGAGGATATAATGTTCAGCCACTTATCATCCTTCAAGTATGTCGAGGTGGACAGAGAGATACATGAAACCCTTTGTCAGGCCTTCGAAGCAGTCAAGATTAAAGACAAATCTCCTGTTGTGAGCAAAGCGCCGGAAGTGGCCATGTCTTCTTTTAAAGAGGCTCAAGTCGTGGTACAGACTGGGGCAATGCAAGGATGGGGCCAAGTATTGGAGATTCCCCACAAGCAAGGCAAGTTTGATTTAGGGTACCGACCATCATCCTCGCAGAACACGCCGCGCTATAAAGGTCTTGTGCAGTTCACTAAGGGGGGAGTTATCTTCGAAAGAATCAATGTTGTGTCAGACGAAGAGGGAGATAGTGATTGTGATATGGATGCTTGGATCAAGCCTTGCACTCCAGAACAGAGCCTGCGCAACTAGTCTATTGAAGATTTCGTTCGAGTGACGACAGAACAGTAATGCTTTGTTTTTTCCGATTATTGTACTACCCTATGTTCTACCCAGAGCATAGCGGTATTTTGTTTCAGGGCCTTATTGTTTATGTTTGAATATGGATTTATCAATTAATCAAAGGGAATTTTCTCATTCAAATTTTGTGATCTGTGTCTTTCTTATTTTTGTTTTTCACAATAAAATGACAATGTGGTTTGTGCTCGTTTGCATATTGTCGCTACTGCGAAAATAAGGTGCCGGCAAAACAGAAGAGTCGCCGCCTTTCGTTATTTATCCCTTGGAGCGGGAAAGGAAGCAATCGGAAAAACCTGACGAAAAGGTATAAGACAAGGTCATCGCAACCATTGTCTGGGTTCGGGAGTCAGTTACGCAAGGGGAAGGTATTAGCACCCCTCACGTCCATCGTACTCGATGGGATCCACGCTTGTTATGTTTATTTGACGGGTTTATTTACTATCTACTGATCAAGGCTGGTCTGAAAAGAGAAGAAAATGACTCGGCAAAGCGTCGCACATTATGCCTACGTATTCTCATCAGAGAATGAGAAATCAGAGTCAACGTAGTTCGACTAACTACAGGGTACGGATGGGGGAAGGTGGCTCGCCAATACGTAAGTATTGTGCCTACGTACTCTCAACAGGTATGAGAGATCAGAGCTTACGTAGTTCGGGATAATACGGATTACAGGGATTCAGATTCATCTGTTTTTCGAGTAGGGTTAACAAACAGTTCCAGCAGTTTGGCGTATGCAGCTCGGCCCTTGAAGACTTAGGCGTTACCGTTTACGGTAGAACTGGGAGTTAACGACACTGTTTTCTTCAAAAAAGCTTTCCTTTGAAATATGGGCCCACGGGGCAAAAAGGTTTGAAGTTTGTTTTCTGTCTTTTACGGAAGAACTGTTTTTATGGTTGTCTGTAGTTTGTACAGCACTAGAGACTATGACTTAGAAGCGAATGCGTCGTATAGCGTCCAAAGGACATATACTAAACATCCTAGATGATTGAGAGGAGACCGCTCAATTATCATTTCCCAAGTAGCTTAAGGCTCGTAACGCGCTTATACTAACTTTCCTTTATTACATTTTTTACTGTTGTTTTGAGATGAGAAGAGAACGAACTCTATGGGGAGACTGTCAAGTCCTAATGTTGTCATGCCAAGGATTCATCCTATGGTTGTGGTTTGAAACAGGGAACTCCTAGAAGTTATCATGCATAGGTTTCAACCTAAAGTTATAATCATCACTTCCTTATCAAAGGAAGTGAGATTCCTAGGGGATCATGGCAAAGGTATACAGAAACAGATAAAGCATCAACTTAAACAGTACACATATATACAGTAAATATGCATATGCAATGCAGCAATACAAGCAGAGGGAGACTCACTCAACCTCTAAGAAATCAAGCAAAAGAAAAACAGACAAAACAGACAAGCAGAGGGAGCTCACTCAACCTCTATTATGCAAATACGTCAATTATAAAAAGAAAAACAACATACAAGCAAGGGGAGCACCACCTCAACCCTTAATGCAATACAAGCAGAGGGAGACTCACTCGACCTCTTGATGCAATCATGCACCTACTCTTATGCTACTCTAAGCATGAACTATCCTAGCGCACCACACAATCATGCATGAAGGAAATGGATTTATGACAAGTAAGGGATTCATCCAGCAAGTAATCATACAAGCATCTATCCTAAGGAAAGAAATTGGGTGTTGGGAGGCCAGGGTAAGGTCCACAGGAACTTATCCCAAGCACTCAACCAACTAGGAGAGATTTTGGGGTAATCCTAGGGGTTTGGCTCCTTCAAGAGATGTGCAACATTCCCCCCACAGGAGGGACTATGCCACCTCAAGAAGTTCCTAGAAAGAATGAATGAGAGAAATTTTAGGAGAATGGAGATGAGAAGCAAGGTAAGTTCCACAGGAACTTACCACAGACACTCAACCAACTCCATTTCCTTTAGAGAGAGGGAGCTTTCATGGACTCAACCCTTTATGATAGTGCAATGTATTCCTCCATAGGATAAAACATTACTCACAAGGGAGATTCCAATCAAGCAAGGAAAAATTGAAGAGGAAACTACCCCTATAGGAAAAATCATCCACCTATTTAAGCTTCTACAGAAACCACAAAGGATACCTTCTAAGGACATCTATCCTAAAGATACAAGGGTTCTAAAAGAGATTTCTATCTAATACCAATCTATCAAGAGAGGAAATGGGACCTAGAATCATCTAGAGGTCATTTACAAGCCTAATCCATGCATCTAACCTAGTTAGGATCACCTAATCTAAGGTTAACTTGTAAAATAGGAACTTAATAGAAAATCATTCCTAGAAATTCCAAGAAAAATACTAAACTATCCTACATGTATCAACATGCTATGGTAGAAAAATCAGAGGTTAAACCTAAGTCAAAAGGGTTCAAACTAAATCTAAAACTCAAGGGTACACCAAAGGGATTCAATCATGAACACTCCTAAACAACTACCCTAAAACCTTATTTAAAATCATTTAAAACTCATGATAAAAATCACACAACATCATCAACATGTATGTAACCAGCATGTAAAATCTCAAAATTAAACTCAGAACCATGAGTGAGAAATAAAATGGACAAAATCATCACGCAATTATTCCACCATTAAACACATTTTAAACTAAAAAATATGAAATAAAATGGAAAATGCATGAAAAATTAAAATAAAAATCATGATAAAATCTCAACATCTCAATTCATGGCACAAATTTTCTCAGAATTTATTATCATCATTCATTATTTTTTAATGAATTAATCCTCACAATCAATTAAAAAACATTAAAAAAAATGAATTAAGAGGAAGAACTAGGGGGTGCAGTCAGCAGGAGAAAACAAGGCTATTTGCACCTGGGCCCAAGACTGGGGGTGCTAGAAGCACAAGGGCGCTAGGCCCATATGAGTTTCCACTCAGCAAACAAAACTATGCAAAAGGGGGGGGGGGGGGGGTGGATTAAGCAAGCGTTCTATGTTCAAATTCACTTGGGCCTAACAATGGGAGGTGAGAATAGTACTAAGAGATAAGGCCCAACGCAATAACTAATTCACTCAGTCTTCACAATTAAAAGAAAAAGGATCCACATGAGGATCGAACTCGCGTACTCCTGGTTCATGCAGCGAAGTGAACAAAGCTGGGACACTCACTAATCAAAACGACGGTGCATAGGGGAGGGGGTACGTGGCGCACTTCGAGCGCTCGGATTGATTGACTAAGTCTTATTTTCATCACGAACGAGTGGTCCATATTTCGTCTTCCTCGATTTAAAACTGCACAGGGGGAAAGTGCAGAATCCGGTGCGACTTGGCCGGAGTTCCGCCGGAAAACCTCACGACATCCTAACTCTCTCCATACTCCACCATTCCAAGTGATTTTTGAACCAAAGTTGCTTGAAATTTCACGAGGATCTCAACTACACTAACCAATCATGCTAAAAACGCAAGAATCAAGAAATCCCACTCTCAACCGAAAACAGATTCATTCCTAAATTGTCACTAATCCTCAAATTAATTATCCAAAATCCATCTATATCCTAAGGGGAACCTAACCACGTGATTCTAAGCCATTAAAAACACATGAATAGAGAGAAACTTCAAGAAGTAGAAACCTGGTTTTAAGCTTCGATTGTGGTGGTTTCAGACCTCAATTCTCTTCCAACACGTGCAGAAATCTTCAATGATTGGTGGTGAACGATTCTTGATGATCAATTCTTGATGAAACCCTCTGATTCTCAAAAATGGAAAATTCACTTTCAAGCTTTTTCTTCACTTTGCTCCAATGGTTTCTCAACAGATTTTGGCACTAGAAGCTTCCCAAACTGATCCATATACTATTTATATTCTGTTCAAACACTTTGGAGGCCCAAACCAAGCTCAATTATGGATTTTTGATTTTCACTTCCTTCCAAAAATTCAATGATGGTATGCACGTTTTTAGCTTTGTTCCTTCTTCCAACTCAGTCCAAATGACTCACTTAACACTTGTGGAGTGTAATTGAATGGTTTCCCTCCCTTGATTTCAATCCATGGAGTGTGTTTGATATGTTTCTTTCTTATGAAGCAATCTTCCAAATGGCTATGTTATGAACCTCAAATCAAAAATGTGATAATGCCAATCTCTTTAGAATATCAATTCCATTCAAAATGACCACAAATTTGACTTGAGAACATGTTATTTCCAATTATTTTGAATTTTCACATTTTAATTCATTAAAATGGTCTTTATGTGAATTTTCTTCAACCAATGCTTGATATAATCCATATCAATGGACTCTTGATACTTGGCTAAGCTAAAAACATCATTTTGAGCAACTTTCATGTTGAAAAAAAATCCATTTGAAGCTTGCAAGATGATGAACTTGACCAATGATTCAAAATCACCTGTAATGTCCAAATACCCAAAATACCCTTGACTTGTCAAAGCCATAACTTGAGTTCTACAAATCCAATCATGGACTTCTAGTACTCTATGGAAAGCTAAGAGAATAAGTAACAACATTCATGTTGACCAAAAGTTCATAGGAATCATCCTTCTATGGAAAACGTGTCATGCAAGTTGGGTAACTTTCAAGCTCCAAATTCACATGCCTCAGATGACTTGTAACTTGTCTGGCTCATAACTTGAGTTCTATAAACCCTATCAAGGACTTCTAGTACTCAAATTAAAGCTAAGATCATGCCCTACAACAATCATGTTGGGGTTAATATGAGATGAAGATCATATCTTGAGTTAAATGGCTTGGCAGTCAGGGGTCAAGCTAGGGGATTTACACTGTCAAGTCTTAGAAACCCTAGCCTGAAACTTCTCTAACTCCTCAATCATGATGAGTTAACCTTGGAGTCAACCTTATAACATCTCAATTTATCAATCCATGATCACATGGCTCTTGGATTAGGTCTCAACCTTCTTCAAGTCCTCAGTTGACTTAGGGTTGACCCAATCAAACCCTAATTGCATCACTCATGGCTGAGTCTTCTTAATTTTGCACAATGACCTGTCTAGGCCTCAAAGTGATCCTCAACACTTCTCATGAGCTCTCTCAAGATCTCAAGTCCATCTTCATGGCTTCAGAATCATCTGATGGCTTTCCACAACTCTCAAGTTAGGAGACACACACTCTTGGCTTCAACCACTCTCTCTGAGGATATTTTAACTTCTCTGACAAGGATATCAACCCTTGAACATCTGAATAACCTTCTTAGCTGGCTTCATAGTCTTATGTAGCTCTTAGTTGGTAATCATACATCTTGATCTCCTGCATACATGTCAATGGAATGCAAATGATAATGCTAATGTGAATGAGATGAAACACAAGCTGGGTAAAGAATTGTTGGGCAAATTTTGGGGTGCAACAGATGCCCCAATTCAAACGGCTTGGACCTGACTGGGTGAGAAGTGAACGACTCTCAAACAATCCAGGTAAAAGACGGTTGAATACCAACAAACCCGGAAATTTTCCAACTGCACAAATACACGGTACTCAGATGGGGACAAATCTTCGGAAACTGAAATAATAGTTGCACGACAACTAGCTGGAGAAATACTAATCTGAACCTCCGTCAGGATGATTCTCTGATTTATCTGATATCATTGCATCCTCAAATCATCAAGGGATCACTGATTACACGGCAACAGGCGATCTACCACCGCACAGATAAACGATACTTTGATTGGTAGGCACATCTTCAAAAACTGAGCATGACAGTTGCACAGCAACTCTGCTGGGGAATTGGTCACACGGTAATTGGTGAAGGGTCTAATCTCAAATCTCCGTCAGGATGATCATCTAATTCTGCTATAGATCTTCGTCCTCAAGTCATCAAGGGGTCACCGGTTACACGGTAACTGGTGAAGGATAGCTGGATTCCTTATCGTCGCCTATGGACTCATCATGTCGCTAGGGACGTCGACAATATCTTTGTCGGACTTCATCAGTAAGTCAATAAGGGATCACCGGTTACTCGGTAATTGGTGAATGGCTACTCTCAAATCTCCGTCGGGATGATTATCCGATTTCGCTGCAGCTTCTTCCTCAAGTCATCAAGGGATCACTGGTCACTCGGTAACCGGCGATACATAGCTGATATTGCCGTCGGGCATTCTGCGACACTGCGGTAGAAGGATTCCTCGGGACTCATTAGGTCATTAGGAAAAAAATTAACAATCAAGTTAATTATGTCGTCGGGCATTCACAGAACATCTCGGGCGTCAGCCGGACTTCGTTAGCAAGTCTGAAATAGAATCCTCGGTAAATCATGAACCAAATAAGGGTATACGATCTTTCGCCGTCAGGCACTCTACATCAGCTAGGCAAATTGCTTCGACGTCGCAGTCGGACTTCATCAGTAAGTCTGGGGGCCTTAATCATTCACGGATCAATAAAGATACACAATCTTTTGTCATCAGGTACTCTGCGTCAGCTAGGCAAACTGCTTTGACATCGCAGCTGGACTTCATCAGTAAGTCTTCAAAAGGAATCCTTAATCAATCACGGACCAATAAGGATATACATTCTTTTACCGTCAGGCACTCCGCGTCAGCGGGGAGAACTGCTTTGACATCGTAGTTAGACTTCATCAGTAAGTCTGGGGTTTTGGCACCGTTGCCAGACTTTAATCATCAAGTCTTCAAGGAAATTTCAACTTCCCTGTTGAAAACATGTTGGGGATGACATATCTCCGTTGGGGATTCTGGATAACTATCAAGTAACTCTGCTTCGGGGATCCAGAAATCACTCCGGGTGAATCAACTCTGCTGAGGACTTCAAGAATCATCTTGGACAAATAATTCCTCCGGGGACTTCAAGAATCACCCTGGACCAATAACTCTGCTGGAGATTTCAGGAATCATCCTGAGCAGACGCTCTGCCGGGGACTCTATGCATCAACTTGAGCAACCAACTCTTGCAACTTCACTGGGGATTTTAAGAATCATCTTAAGCAAACAACTTCGCTAGGGAATTCAAGAATCATCTTGAGCAAACCATTCTGCATAGGAACACCTACAAAACAAGAACGATAACAACCTAGCTCATGTTTCATATGCATATGCTTTGACAATGGTGCAATGCTCCACGCGGTGGAAATGCTACGCGTTTTTAGGGGAAATGCTATGCAATCATGCAAAATGCTATGACCCCATCAGCAAAATAAATGCTGAAGGGAGAATCCTCCTGTCAAGGAGAAAGAACCACTCTGGTGGAGGAAGGAATCATCCTGCCGAGGAGAAGAAGTCACACCAATCTCAATTAGATTCTGCCTGGGGAAATGAACTTCAGTCGACTGCTGCAGGGGAACAAAGTTCTACAAGAACCTGAACCCGCTCAACCAGGTATTCAAACCATAAACTGTCGAGGAAACGATATCAATTGCAGAAATAAACTGCACGACATTCGCAGATAGAACTTTCCTGGAGATAACGACTCCGATGGGGAAATACAGCATCAGCTATTCAACATTCTACTGGGGAAAACCAATCATGGCCCGAACGGCTTCCAAGGACTCGGCTCTCTTGGGGGACTGCAAACTCGGCTGAGGATGGTAACCGGATGTTGGAATCACTCCTACCTGCCGGGGAGAGTACAACTCTGTGGGGAATTTCAATTCCGCTGAAGACTTCAGTCTGAACTATCGGAAGCTGAACACTTGCGAATAGTTTTCTACGAGAAAACTGCACACTGACCCAGCACTGGGGATGAACATACGCTTCAGCGCGTGACTCAGCTGGGGAGATGACGATCCTTCCTCAGGATGCATCAGGTTGGGGAGAATCTTCTCTGCTTAGGGAGACATATCAATGTTCACGGTCCCATGTGCAGACTCCGTAGGGAGACACTGCTGAACTTGCTAGGGAAGAAGGAATCGTCCTGCTTGGGAAACATGCCATGAAACGAACTCGAGGTGGCTTGCCCCAGAATCTTCTGACAACTTCTGACAAACTCTGACGATCTATGCCAACACGGGGAGGAACGGCTCCTTCGCTTTCAGCTTTTGCCTCATCCTATGGGATCTATGTGGGGATGTTCCTTGAAAGGAAATCTGCAATCTCTGCACCTTGATCTGCCTCAGCATATTGAACCTCGCAGAGGCGCTCCAAGTTAATAACCTTCAGGATAAGGATGGCTTCGACGCTCTCAAGGTGACCTGCCTCAGTCTTGTCATGACTTTGCCCCCCATGGGCTGATCTGTGGGGAGTAGTATCCTTGGCTGCGAGAGATTCATCAAATCTCGACCTGATTGCCCCAGATTAACGATTTCTAGATGGTTGACTCCCATGTTGTGATCTTTTGCCATAGCTTGCCCCGGTTCACCGGAATACTTTGGCATTCTTCATTTTGCCCTGATCAGATCCTTCCATCGTGGGAACTTTCCTGCTGTCAAGCGCTTACTCGCTAGTAAAACAAACTGTTCTGCATAAAAGACATATCAAATGCAATGCATATGGCAGTTTTCAAAAATCCATTCCTGTTCACTGGAAGAAATTTACGACATAAAAATATGTGAAATCATTCATCAACATGTCAATACTAAAACAACGTTGTATTGGGAATCCTATCTAGGAGTCAGTTCCGACGCGATCTTTACCGAAGTATGCTTTTGAAACAAACCTATTTCAATTAGGACTTTTACAGGTTGTAACGTGGTCTGGTTCACGGTTTAAGAAAGAAAGGATAAAGGCTCAAAATTCATTTTAACCCACCCATTCTCCTTGATGTTCTCCAATCTATGTTCAGCTAATTTGACCTTAGCGTACACCTTTCAAAGGTTGAGTGACGCTTCAAGGAGTCATTCTTTTTCGAAGTGACAGTCACTCTCTTTTCATCTTTCTTTGGGCTCCGGTAGCCACACGATTTCGCTCTTGCCTGGGGATTTTCTTTCGTAATCTTTTTCGTTTTTTGTTTCTTCGTTTTTCGTTTTTCGTTCACCCCTAACTTTTGTCTGGACTAACTCTTTTGAGTTTCTTCAATTTTGAAGTCCAGCGGGGTACCCTAATTTTTTCCTAAGTCGCTTGCTTTCAAGATTCGACTTAGCGGGCTTTTTCTTTCGATTCTTTTTTTTAACAAATCGTATGGCATTGGCTCGTATGACTTGTTAAAGAGATTGTGACTGTTTCACTTCTGATCAGCCAGGTTTAACCATCATGGTTTTTTTTTAGGTACGACCTATAGCGGTGTGATTGATCCTCGAACGGACACTCCTTTTGTTATTTGAACGCTTGGTCAAATTAACCGACACCTACCCTGCCCCGGGTTAAGATTGAGGGTTTGTCTATCTTCAGAAAGAAACTCCTACAACTAGACTCAAAGGGGTTAACAAGGGATTATCTTCCTTATATCACCGGTGTTTGGGATTTGAAACAATGCATGTACATCATCAACAGGTTTTTTTGTTCAAAAGCATAGCATCGGAAGCTTACACATCATTGGATTTCGTCATCTTCCCCGGATTCCACTTAAACAAGCGTTTGAAATAAAAGAAAGCAATAGAGTGAACACGAATGAATTAGTTCAAAACATGCATATTTATTCCATTATCAATATCAATTGAAAAACAATCATGCTTTACAAACGAAATTTACAATTCTAACAAGAAAGAAACTACAAATGTAAAGAAATGACATGATAACATGCAAATCGCCAACTTTCGAGGAGCTGGGCTTTCACACTTTATTTGCTGCTGAGGGGAGTGGCCCTTTGAAGTCTTCAGACTCAATCAGAAGAACGACTGTTGTGAGGTCGACTCTGATTCAGGCTCTGATAGCTTTGTTGCGACGGAGCGAGAGGTTGTCGATTCTGTATGGCAGAAATAATCCGGAGACGAGGTTCGACCTAGTGAGGATCCTCTCTGTTCAGGGGTTTTCATCCTGGAGCTCGACCCAAGAACATGAAAAAGTTGTGGGCAAGGCGATTCAGACCTCAAAGACCGCGAGATATACTCCCGGTCCTTCCCATCTTCAGATGAGATCATAGGAACATCCATCTCTCTTGCACGATAAGAGATGAATTTTCCTGATGCTTTCATGCCGCCCAGCACGAATTCAATTATTCTTGACTCAATCATGTCTTGAACCTTATGCTTAAAAGCTCTACAGTTCAATATATCATGCCCCGGTGCACTATAGTGGAAATTGCATCGGCCGTTCTTGTCCCAGTCGGGTGGCAGTTGGCCAGTCATTGGAGCCAACGTTCGAAGTTTAACCAACTGTAGTTGGAGCAGGAGTTGCAACAACTGGTCATAATCCATCGGGATTGGGTCGAGGGTTCTGTCAGATAGTCTCCTCTTTTGACCCTGTCCTTTGGGGTTGTCTTGCGGAACCGGACGTGGCCGCTGACGGGAAACGTTTCGAGCTTCATGCTGCGGAGAGGATTTGTTAGGCTTGTCATGCCTAGGTGCGGGTTCTTCAGATACCCGTGGAGCAAGTATGCCGGCTGCAGCCTCGGGCTTCTGCTCACATTCTCTTCGGATTATGTTCTTTAGCACTTCCGCCATCAGGCCCACCTGATTCTTCAGCTGGTCGTTCTCCTCTTTGAGCGCTTGTTGGTCCCTCATAACCTGCCTCAGCTGGCCTCGAACCTCTCTCAGCTCCGCTTGTACCCGTTCCATTGCTCGGATCAACCTGAGACAAACCTGAAACAACCTGTATCAACAGGGGGTTAGAAAAAACGGCAAGGTACCTGTTATGCAAATTATTCATGCAAATGCAAACGTGTGTCTGTGCCTTATGGAGATTTCTCCCCCGATTCTAGTTCCAGAGACAAATAAAGTCTAACATCCATTCATGGAAAGAAATCCTTATAGATTTATCCGAAAAACCCGCGTGGGTAGCGTACAACTGCGATCACATGCAACTGAAGCGACAATCGTGACTCCAACACACAGGCCTGGTGGTGATCAGCATATCAATGCATAAAATGTACAAAGAAATACAAAGAAATCAAGTGCGACTACGGGCACGGAAATCCTCTAGTAACTTCTTCGTAGCGGGATGATCAGGCTGAGTAAGCAGGCCCTGGATCAGCAAATCCCTCTTCCTGATGGAATCTGGGAGGTTCTCGGCAACGTCCCTATAACCACCTTCTTCAGAACCGTTTTCCATTCTACTCCTCTTAGCATCAGCCCGGAGTTGGCAATCCATCAGGTTTTCCTTGGTCTCAACCAACCTATACTGGACATCTCGTCGCAGTGAGGCTTCAGCCCCCATCTTCTTGCCTTTGACTTCAATCTGAGCTTCTAACTGGGCTATTTGTTGCTTCAGTTTTTCTTCCCGCTCCTTGTGGCTAGTCAAAGTATTATTCCACAGTTTCCCGTACTGGGTCAACTTCCGGTATGCCTTATCCAGCTCCTGCTTTTTGGTGGTCAATACCTCGTGCACTGCCTTCAGGTCCAACCCAAGATGCTCCCTAGAATCAGTTTCTTTGGTCAAATTAGCGCCCAGGCGGTTGATCAATTATGTCTGCTTCTTGCAGGTGTGTACAACTTCGTTCTTTTCTCTCCAAAGTTGAGCAATCCCTTTCTCCAACTCTTCGTTGGCTTTTCTTAGATCTTCCTTCTCTTGGAGTACCTGGTTGAACTTCTGAATATCAACTGTGGCAGGCTCTTTGTACACGAGAGGATACAATGGTTCCACTGCAGGAAACGGCATTGGAAACTTGGCGGCTCTTTCTCGGACTCAAACCACATATGGATCAAAGGCCTTGTTGTTGCTTTTTCCTAGCAAGAATTTCCCCTTTCGGTGAATTTTGCTCCCAGCATTCAGTACCTTAACCAGAGTGTCATCTTCAAGCAGCCCTGTGAGATACATAGATTCCTATAGCTCTTCCTCTTCAGGAGGACCTCTTAGTGCATGCCCTAATTTTCGTACTAGCAGATAGGGATTGTAGTTGATACATCCATTCCTTCCGACCAAGGGGATGTTAGGAAAGCCACGACAGCTATGTACAATATTTTTGCCCGATAGATCTCTATCCAATCAAATAATATTGTCAGCAGACAAACCCATCAGACGTGCAGGCCAGGGTGAAGGCTCAGCAGAATCAATGAACGGACCCTTCTTAGGAAGATGGCTAGAAAACCACTTATACAATAAAGGGGCACAACATGCCACGTTCTTCCCTTTTCTGTTTTCATTCTTGCTATGGACCGAGTGGTAGACGTCTCTGAGGAGAGTGGGCACTGGATTCCCAGAAGCAAATATGTGGCAGGAACCCATGCTTATGAAGTCTGGATGACTTGGGAATAACACGATTCCATAATGCAAAGGGCTAAGAAGGCGTTGAATACATCCCAGCGACCCTTTTTGGCAAACTTTCGGGCCTTTTCCATCAGGAAAGGCAAAGGAAAACCATGAACTCCAATCTTTCTGAATACCATCCCTTTCAACTCAGACTCATCTACATGAAGAGCGTCAGTCAACTTACTCAAGTTAGGTTCACCCTCAACACGGTAATAAGGCATTTGATTCAACAAAGGCACCCCCAACAGGTCAGAGTACTCCTCCAGGGTCGGAGCTAGGACATAGTCTGGAAACACAAAGCATCTGAGTTGTGGGTCGTAAAATTGCAGAAGGGCGTAGAGGCCATTCAACTCGTACGTAGGAAGCTTATACATAATACCCCGAAGTCTCCCATAACTCTTTCTGAAACTCTCCATCACTGTCTTATCAGCTAATGAAATCAAAGCTCGTAACTCTCGGATGTCAGGTGTTGGTAGCTTGTAAGCCACAGTCTTCTTCAGATATGTCGTATCTGCCATGAGGATCAAGATCACTAGAACCAGGGGAGAAATATGCACCTGCAACACAGACACACGTTAATGATATGCAAATGAGGATGCAAACAATGCAAAATGCAATCATGCAGCAGGAGATCAAGATGACTGTGTTGTTGAGGAGATGGGCCACAATCTTCTCTTTCAAGAAAAAACATATCTCTGATTATAAGAACCCCTGATACCAGACCATAAATCTGCTCTGTCAAGAATAAACACATATCTGATGATGAGAACCTCTGATACCGACAAAACTGATTCACTGTCAAGAAAACCAGGTAGTCTGAAGGTTAAGGTTTCCTCCAACAAACCCGACCCTGCTCACAGGTATGGACCTAATCACGGAAAAGGTCCGGCATCCTATGCGGTCATCAGCGTCACAGACTTTCAAGAAACGATGATACGATATCCAGGAGGTGTGGCATCATCATCTCTTGAAGCGGCCTCACTTAGCTGAATCCCAAATGATCGGTTCCCAGAGTCGATAATCCTCAGATCCGACAACCCCTCGAGTCCAAAGGACCGATAGGAAGTCATCAAAGAGAACCACGTCTGAGTGTGGATTACATGGGAACTGATGCAAGCAAAGCAAGCACGTCCTCCACTAACTCACTCTAATACTATGTAGCTCTCAAGCCTGGGTCTGGCTTCTCACTCATCAGAACACCCCTCCCACGACAGCACAGATAATCATATCATACTGAAAATAAAATGCGGGAAATAAAATGCGATAAATAAAACCCAACAGGTAAACATACAAGCGCTAGATTTTGACTCTCGTACAGGGACGTTGGATCCCCATATTGACTCGCATAAGGGACGTTGGATCCTTAGGAAACTATCAAGTCCCCAACAGAGTCGCCAGCTGTCACTACTGCGAAAATAAGGTGCCGGCAAAATAGAAGAGTCGCCACCTTTCATTATTTATCCCTCGGAGCGGGAAAGGAAACGATCGGAAAAACCTGACGAAAAGGTATAAGACAAGGTCATCGCAACCATTGTCTGGGTTCGGGAGTCGGTTACGCAAGGGGAAGGTATTAGCACCCCTCACGTCCATCGTACTCGATGGGATCCACGCTTGTTATGTTTATTTGACGGGTTTATTTACTATCTACCTATCAAGGTTGGTCTGAAAAGAGAATAAAATGACTCGGCAAAGCGTCGCACATTATGCCTACGTATTCTCATCAGAGAATGAGAAATCAGAGTCAACGTAGTTCAACTAACTACAGGGTACGGATGGGGGAAGGTGGCTCGCCAATACGTCAGTATTGTGCCTACGTACTCTCAACAGGTATGAGAGATCAGAGCATACGTAGTTCGGGATAATACGGATTACGGGGATTCAGATTCATCTGTTTTTCGAGTAGGGTTAACAAACAGTTCCAGCAGTTTGGCGTACGCAGCTCGGCCCTTGGAGACTTAGGCGTTACCGTTTATGGTAGAACTGGGAGTTAACGACACTCTTTTCTTCAGAAAAGCTTTCCTTTGAATTATGGGCCCACGGGGCAAAAAGGTTTGAAGTTTGTTTTCTGTCTTTTACGGAAGAACTGTTTTTATGGTTGTCTGTAGTTTGTACAGCACTAGAGACTATGACTTAGGAGTGAATGGGTCGTATAGCGTCCAAAGGACATATACTAAACATCCTAGATGATTGAGAGGAGACCGCTCAATTATCATTTCCCAAGTAGCTTAAGGCTCGTAATGCGCTTATACTAACTTGCCTTTATTACGTTTTTTACTGTTGTTTTTTACTGTTGTCATGCCAAGGATTCATCCTATGGTTGTGGTTTGAAACAGGGAACTCCTAGAAGTTATCATGCATAGGTTTCAACCTAAAGTTATAATTATCACTTCCTTATCAAAGGAAGTGAGATTCCTAGGGGATCATGGCAAAGGTATATAGAAACAGATAAAGCATCAGCTTAAACAGTAAACAGATATACAGTAAAGATGCATATGCAATGCAGCAATACAAGCAGAGGGATACTCACTCAACCTCTAAGCAATCAAGCAAAAGAAAAACAGACAAAACAGGCAAGCAGAGGGAGCTCACTCAACCTCTATTATGCATATACATCAATTAGAAAAAGAAAAACAACATACAAGCAAGGGGAGCACCACCTCAACCCTTAATGCAATACAAGCAGAGGGAGACTTGTAACACCCCACTTCCCAAAATCAATTAAATTAATAAACATTATAAATAAACAAAATCAGAGTTCCAATTTCCCAAGTGGGATATCACATGAAAACAACGTTTCCTTATAAAAAGGTTTTTCTCCAAATACAGCGGAATATTAAATATAAAACCCAATAAAAGTTTGATACGTTCACAGGAAAATAAAATATAAGTTCTTCATAAAACAAATAAAAGCGCCCAAGTCCCGTGCTACGTATCAGAGCATCCTAGACTCGACTGTCACACCATAATCCAAGCTAGCTAAGTACCTGGATTATCTGTACTTCCGGAGAAGCACAGACACAACAACAGCAAAGGGGTGAGAAATCATGATCAAAAATATAATGGTAATGTAATACATGTAATAAGGCAGTAAAACACACCAACACATCAATTATTCACCCCAACAACACCATATAACGAACCTACTATTCAAATTACAATATAACATATTATAATGCAATTATGCAACTCAACACCATGCATGCGGTACCGACTCATTGGTTCATTCAATCGAACCTGGATAGATCACTTACGCTCCTCCTGAGACATGATCTATCCCCCACCATTCTCCACAAAGGAGTACGGATGAATCACTTACGCTCCTCCTGAGACATGATTCATCCCACCAAAACACCATGATATGCAAGACACCAATGCATAATTATTATATTCTGGCACGCTAAGTGCACACGATCCTCCTGATCATATCATCATACAACAATGCATATGTATAGATATATTACACCAACACCATATAAATCAATCAGATAGTAAACGAATTCATACTATCACACCGGATATAACTACGTCCCCCCCCCCCCCCCCCCACACTCGGGGATACACGATCCTACTGATCACTACACACATATACATTAACTAATTGCTTACCAACAATATTAAGGGAAACGCGTACTATCACCAAGTACACAAGTTATATCCCATACTCATCATTTTCACACTACAGCAAGGCTAGAAGGATCACACGAGACCAATTCAGACATCTCACCAAAAGTCTCTGAGGTTACTCAGAACCTCCCTAAACCAACACCTTAGCCTATACACCAAAATCAATAATTCATCAACATCAATCCACAATCACAAACATGCCAATAGATATTATACTTACCAATTATCCTATAATTTCTACTCTAGAACCGACATTACGGTACATTACCGACACTTCAGAGTCACTCTGAATCTCACCAAGGTCCTAACCATAGTCATTAACGACACTATAGGGAAACAACATATAACTTTCCCAAAGTTATAATCATGGTCATTGCCAACACTACGGTAACAACACATAATCTCATCAGCTTTATATTCCTAGTTACTATCAACACTACAGTAACATCAACAATCCAACAAAATGGATCAATACTACAGTAACATCAACAATCCAACAAAATGGCTCAACATTACAGTTACTATCATCACCATATATATATATACCCCAAAATGCATCATCAGCATTCATCAATCCCCCAACATCAACAATAATCATAGCATGCCAATATAAAACTTTATATAACGATAAATTCCTACGGGGTTAAGGAATCCCCTCTACCCTATACATGTATAAACCATTCCCAATCAAATTTCTCCCCCCTTACCTTATCAATTGGTTGATCGATAGAAATCCTCCTAGAATTGGTCTCTTGGCCTTCCCCTTTTCTCTTCCGTTCTTCGTTCCCTTTTTCTCAATTTCTCAAATGTATCGTACCACTCTCCCCACCCCTTCACATTCTATTTTCTTTATTAAATCTAATCCCAATTAATAAAATAACTTAATAAAATAATACAATATTATTATTAATACTAATAATATTATAATACTAATAATAATAATAATCATAATAATAATAATACTCATTATTAATAATACTAATAATAATAATAATAATAATAATATCGTTATTTCACCAAAATAATAATAATAATATTAATAATATTAACAAATATAATAAACATAATAATAATAATAATAATAATAATAATACTAATATCATTATTTCACCAAAATAATAATAATATTAATAATATTAACAAATATAATAAATATAATAATAATAATAATAATAATAATAATAATAATAATAATAATAATAATATCATTATTTCACCAAAATAATAATAATATTAATAATATTAACAAATATAATAAATATAATAATAATAATAATAATAATAATAATAATAATATCATTATTTCACCAAAATAATAATAATATTAATAATATTAACAAATATAATAAATATAATAATAATAATAATAATAATAATAATAATAATAATAATAATATCATCATTTCACCAAAATAATAATAATATTAATAATATTAACAAATATAATAATAATAATAATAATAATAATAATATCATTATTTCACTAAAATAATAATAATATTAATAATATTAACAAATATAATAAATATAATAATAATAATAATAATAATAATAATAATAATAATAATAATAATAATAATAATAATAATAATAATAATAATAATAATAATAATAATAATAATAACACCCCCACCAATGTTACTATTATTTTTATATTATTATATTTCACACCAAAATACCACCAATAGTCCTTCCACATTAGGGACACCCACCAAACATCACCAAATACACCCCCACCAAAAGACACACCAACGTATAATATTTAAAATAATTATAAAATGACTAAATAATTAAAATGGGTGTTACAACTCTCCCCCACTTTAATTATTTTCGTCCTCGAAAATTACCTGATGGAAATAGCTCCGGATACGCTTCTCGCATCCTGCTTTCCAACTCCCAGGTCACACTGCCTCCTGCAGCACCTCCCCAAGCTACCTTCACCAAAGGTATCTCTTTCCCTCGGAGCTGTTTCATCTTACGGTCCTCGATCCTCAACGGCATCGTCTCAACAGTAAGATTCTCCCGAACCTGAACATCATCTCTCTGAATAACATGAGATGGATCAGAAACATACTTTCGTAATTGCGACACATGAAACACATCATGTAAGTTCGATAACTCAGGTGGCAACGCCACCCTATAAGCTACAGCACCAATTCTTTGCAGAATTTCATAAGGTCCAATAAACTTAGGATCCAGCTTCTTGGACTTCAATGCACGACCCACACCAGTCATCGGATTAACTCTTAGGAATACGTGATCACCTACACAGAATTCCAACTCTTTCCTCCGATTATCATGATAACTTTTCTGCCTACTCTGAGACACTTTCATTTTCTCACGAATCATTTGAATTGTCTCAGTAGTCTGCTGTACAATTTCTGGTCCAAGCACCATATTCTCACCAGTTTCATACCAACACAGAGGAGTCCTACACCTCCTCCCATACAAAGCTTCAAACAGTGCCATTCCGATACTAGAATGGTAACTGTTATTGTACGTGAACTCAATCAATGGTAATTGAGTATCCCACGCACCACCCTTTTCCAACACACAAGCTCTCAACAAATCCTCAAGTGACTGAATAGTCCTCTCCGACTGACCATCAGTTTGCGGATGATAAGCTGAACTCAACTTCAACTTAGTCCCCAAAGCTTCCTGCAAGCTTTTCCAAAATTCCGAAGTAAACCGCGGATCTCTATCCGATACAATACTGGACGGAACGCCATGCAACTTCACAATTACCCGAATATAAATATCCGCCAGCTTCGTTAATGGAAAACTAATGTTGATTGGTACAAAATGTGCAGACTTCGTCAATCGATCCACAATCACCCAGATAGCATCAAAATCTCTCTCTGTATTCGGCAAACCTGTAACAAAATCCATAGTAATGCAATCCCATTTCCAAACCGGAATCTCTAATGGTTGCATAAATCCAGAAGGTCTTTGGTGTTCTACCTTCGACTTCTGACACGTCAAACAGGCATACACAAATTGAGCAATGTCTCTTTTCATACCAGACCACCAAAATAATTTCTTCAAATCATGATACATCTTCGTAGCTCCAGGATGAATACTCAGATTACTACGGTGTCCTTCACTCAAAATTGACTTTTTTAATTCCTCATTATCTGGTACACAAATCCTGCCTCTAAATCTCAACACACCTGTACTATCCAATTTAAAGTCACTATCGGAGTCACTTCCTACTCCAGGCATCAAATCTACCAATTTCACATCCAACTTCTGATTTTCTCTAATCATATCCAAGAAGTCATTATTTACCTGCAACATACCCAACATTACACTATTTGCAGTAGTCTCACAAACCATGCTCAAATCTCTAAATTGTTCAATTAACTCAATTTCTTTCACCATTAGAGCTGCCATATGAATTGCTTTCCTACTCAAAGCATCTGCCACTACATTGGCCTTTCCTGGATGATAACTCAAACTGAAGTCATAATCCTTCAAAAATTCCAACCATCTTCTCTGCCTCATATTCAGCTCTTTCTGATCAAACAGGTATCTCAGACTCTTATGATCACTAAACACTTCAAATCTTGAACCATATAAATAATGTCTCCAGATTTTCAACACAAAAACAACCGCAGCTAATTCAAGATCATGAGTCGGATAATTTCGCTCATGCACTCTCAATTGCCGCGATGCATATGCTACTACTTTACCATTCTGCATAAGAACTCCACCTAATCCCATCTTAGACGCATCACAGTACACCACAAACGGTTCACTCGGAGTCGGTAACACTAACACCGGTGCTGTAGTCAATCTCTTTTTCAACTCTTCAAAACTTTCTTCACAAGCAGCGTCCCATACAAAGACTTGGTTCTTTCTCGTTAACTGAGTTAATGGCAACGCCAAATTAGAGAAACCTTCAATAAACCTGCGGTAATAACCAGCTAAACCCAGAAAGCTCCTAATTTCTGTCGCTGTCTTCGGCGGTTCCCACTGCAATACTGCACTTACTTTTGACGGATCCACCGCTATTCCATCTTCAGATATTACATGCCCCAAGAAACTCACTTTCCTCAACCAGAAGTCACACTTTGACAATTTAGCAAATAGTTTATTTTCTTTCAACACTTGCAAGGCAATCCTCAAATGTCCTGCATGCTCTTCATCAGATTTAGAATAAATTAATATATCATCAATAAACACTACAATGAACTGATCCAAATAAGAATGGAAAATTCTGTTCATATACTCCATAAATACTCCTGGCGCGTTAGTCACTCCAAACGGCATTACAGCATATTCGTAATGTCCATATCGAGTCCTAAAGGCAGTCTTCTGAACATCACCTTCTTTTACTCTTATCTGATGATAACCCGATCTTAAGTCGATCTTACTAAATACACGAGCTCCCACCAGCTGGTCCATCAAGTCATCAATCCTAGGTAGAGGATACTTATTCTTAATAGTCACTTTATTCAATTGACGGTAATCGATGCACAAACGCATACTACCATCCTTCTTCTTCACCAATAACACTGGAGCTCCCCACGGCGATACACTTGGCCTAATAAACTTCCTATCCAACAATTCTCCAATCTGAGACTTCAACTCAGCCAATTCCACTGCAGACATCCTGTACGGTGCCATAGAAATAGGCCTCGTACCAGGAACAAGATCAATACCAAATTCCACTTCTCGCGTCGGAGGCAATTCCGTAATGTCGTCAGGAAACACTTCCGGAAATTCATTCGCCACGGCTACTTCCTCTATTGACACTTTGCTATCCCCCGATAATGTTGCAAATAAAGCAAACACTCTAGTTTCATCTTCCAACAAAGCCCTCAATTCTTTATTAGACAAAGAACTTGCTAAAGCTTCCTCTTCAGGGGTCAAGAACAACAATTCCTTCCGAAAACAGTCGATGTAGACTCGGTTGAACTCTAACCAGTTCATACCCAGAATGACATCCAATTTACCAAGTGGTAGACAAATCAAATCCACTTCAAATTCTCTACCGAAAATAGTCAGCGGACACTTCAGGCATACCAAAGTAGTAGTCACTGAACCTATAGAGGGTGTCTCAATAGTCATTCGTCTCTCCAGAGTAGACGGCACCAATCCTATTCTCTCCACACAATCCACAGAAATAAACGAGTGTGTTGCACCCGTATCAATAATAGCAATCAAAGGAATATTATTGATAATACAAGTACCTTTGATAACACGCTCATCACTGGCAGCTTGAGTCCCTGCTAAGGTAAACACTTTCCCACTAGCCGGAGACGTCTGAGGCTTCTTCGGCTTCTCACAATGTGTACTGATATGACCCTTCTCACCACAGTTATAACAGGTCGGCATGGTTGCTCTGCAGTCAGCTATCACATGACCTGGTTTCCCACACTTAAAACACTTCTTGGCTTCATTAGGACAATCATTAGCACGGTGTCCCATACCACCGCACCGAAAACATTTCCCTTCAGCAGATGCTCTCCCATCTCTAGGCTTCTTATCAACAACAGCTTTACGTTTTCCCTTATCAGTAGCAACACTATAAGGAGTACCACTAAACCTCTGCTTACCCTTACGGTCATTAACAGCTTTGTAGTGCGCAATCCTTGCTCGGTTATCGTTATCATATATCTTGCTCCTACTTACTAGCTCAGGATAGCTCCTGATCTTCTGACAAGCAATTCCCAACTTAATCTCTGGACGCAGTCCATTCTCAAACTTTAAGCACTTAGAAGTCATCGCCCCCTCCACATTATAGTGAGGACAATACTGCACTAGCTCCTCAAATTTAGCAGCATACTCCGCTACCGTCATACTACCCTGCTTCAACTCTAAGAATTCAATTTCCTTAGCACTGCGAATATCTTCTGAAAAATACTTTTCCAAAAAACCCTTCCGAACCACCTCCCAAGTAATGGCGGTTCCAGCAGCTTCCAATCTTTGGCGACTATTGTCCCACCAGGCTTCAGCCTCACCTTCCAGCATGTGAGTACCAAATCTCACCTTCTTCTCATCAGTACATTCCATCGTTCTGAAGATCTTCTCAATTGCCTTCAGCCACTTCTGAGCAGCTTCTGGGTCCAGAATTCCTCCTTCAAACGTTGGTGGCTTGTTGCTCCGAAACTGCGCCAAACTCCTGAATTGGGCATCTGCAGTTTGATTCTGATTAGCAACTGCCTGCGCCATTGCTTGCATAGCAGCAGCCAATGCAGCATCGTTCCTTCCTGCCATACTGCTCAAACATAGCAACACCAAGTTAAAAGATATTCAACTACATCATAAAGGACAGACTCAACTCGACTCAACAACACTGGCCGGACGGACCGACCTGCTCTGATACCAATTGTAACACCCCACTTCCCAAAATCAATTAAATTAATAAACATTATAAATAAACAAAATCAGAGTTCCAATTTCCCAAGTGGGATATCACATGAAAACAACGTTTCCTTATAAAAAGGTTTTTCTCCAAATACAGCGGAATATTAAATATAAAACCCAATAAAAGTTTGATACGTTCACAGGAAAATAAAATATAAGTTCTTCATAAAACAAATAAAAGCGCCCAAGTCCCGTGCTACGTATCAGAGCATCCTAGACTCGACTGTCCCACCATAATCCAAGCTAGCTAAGTACCTGGATTATCTGTACTTCCAGAGAAGCACAAACACAACAACAGCAAATGGGTGAGAAATCATGATCAAAAATATAATGGTAATGTAATACATGTAATAAGGCAGTAAAACACACCAACACATCAATTATTCACCCCAACAACACCATATAACGAACCTACTGTTCAAATTACAATATAACATATTATAATGCAATTATGCAACTCAACACCATGCATGCGGTACCGACTCATTGGTTCATTCAATCGAACCTGGATAGATCACTTACGCTCCTCCTGAGACATGATCTATCCCCCACCATTCTCCACAAAGGAGTACGGATGAATCACTTACGCTCCTCCTGAGACATGATTCATCCCACCAAAACACCATGATATGCAAGACACCAATGCATAATTATTATATTCTGGCACGCTAAGTGCACACGATCCTCCTGATCATATCATCATACAACAATGCATATGTATAGATATATTACACCAACACCATATAAATCAATCAGATAGTAAACGAATTCATACTATCACACCAGATATAACTACGTCCCCCCCCCACTCGGGGATACACGATCCTACTGATCACTACACACATATACATTAACTAATTGCTCACCAACAATATTAAGGGAAACGCGTACTATCACCAAGTACACAAGTTATATCCCATACTCATCATTTTCACACTACAGCAAGGCTAGAAGGATCACACGAGACCAATTCAGACATCTCACCAAAAGTCTCTAAGGTTACTCAGAACCTCCCTAAACCAACACCTCAGCCTATACACCAAAATCAATAATTCATCAACATCAATCCACAATCACAAACATGCCAATAGATATTATACTTACCAATTATCCTATAATTTCTACTCTAGAACCGACATTACGGTACATTACCGACACTTCAGAGTCACTCTGAATCTCACCAAGGTCCTAACCATAGTCATTAACGACACTATAGGGAAACAACATATAACTTTCCCAAAGTTATAATCATGGTCATTGCCAACACTACGGTAACAACACATAATCTCATCAGCTTTATATTCCTAGTTACTATCAACACTACAGTAACATCAACAATCCAACAAAATGGATCAATACTACAGTAACATCAACAATCCAACAAAATGGCTCAACATTACAGTTACTATCATCACCATATATATATATACCCCAAAATGCATCATCAGCATTCATCAATCCCCCAACATCAACAATAATCATAGCATGCCAATATAAAACTTTATATAACGATAAATTCCTACGGGGTTAAGGAATCCCCTCTACCCTATACATGTATAAACCATTCCCAATCAAATTTCTCCCCCCTTACCTTATCAATTGGTTGATCGATAGAAATCCTCCTAGAATTGGTCTCTTGGCCTTCCCCTTTTCTCTTCCGTTCTTCGTTCCCTTTTTCTCAATTTCTCAAATGTATCGTACCACTCTCCCCACCCCTTCACATTCTATTTTCTTTATTAAATCTAATCCCAATTAATAAAATAACTTAATAAAATAATACAATATTATTATTAATACTAATAATATTATAATACTAATAATAATAATAATCATAATAATAATAATACTCATTATTATTAATACTAATAATAATAATAATAATAATAATAATAATAATAATATCGTTATTTCACCAAAATAATAATAATAATATTAATAATATTAACAAATATAATAAACATAATAATAATAATAATAATAATACTAATATCATTATTTCACCAAAATAATAATAATATTAATAATATTAACAAATATAATAAATATAATAATAATAATAATAATAATAATAATAATAATATCATTATTTCACCAAAATAATAATAATATTAATAATATTAACAAATATAATAAATATAATAATAATAATAATAATAATATCATTATTTCACCAAAATAATAATAATATTAATAATATTAACAAATATAATAAATATAATAATAATAATAATAATAATAATAATAATAATAATAATAATAATAATAATAATAATATCATCATTTCACCAAAATAATAATAATATTAATAATATTAACAAATATAATAATAATAATAATAATAATAATATCATTATTTCACTAAAATAATAATAATATTAATAATATTAACAAATATAATAAATATAATAATAATAATAATAATAATAATAATAATAATAATAATAATAATAACACCCTCACCAATGTTACTATTATTTTTATATTATTATATTTCACACCAAAATACCACCAATAGTCCTTCCACATTAGGGACACCCACCAAACATCACCAAATACACCCCCACCAAAAGACACACCAACGTTTAATATTTAAAATAATTATAAAATGACTAAATAATTAAAATGGGTGTTACAAGACTCACTCGACCTCTTGATGCAATCATGCACCTACTCTTATGCTACTCTAAGCATGAACTATCCTAGCACACCACACAATCATGCATGAAGGAAATGGATTTATGACAAGTAAGGGATTCATCTCGCAAGTAATCATACAAGCATCTATCCTAAGGAAAGAAATTGGGTGTTGGGAGGTCAGGGTAAGGTCCACAGGAACTTATCCCAAGCACCCAACCAACTAGGAGAGATTTTGGGGTAATCCTAGGGGTTTGGCTCCTTCAAGAGATGTGCAACATTCCCCCTACAGGAGGGACTATGCCACCTCAAGAAGTTCCTAGAAAGAATGAATGAGAGAAATTTTAGGAGAATGGAGATGAGAAGCAAGGTAAGTTCCACAGGAACTTACCACAGACACTCAACCAACTCCATTTCCTTTAGAGAGAGGGAGCTTTCATGGACTCAACCCTTTATGATAGTGTAATGTATTCCTCCATAGGAGAAAACATTACTCACAAGGGAGATTCCAATCAAGCAAGGAAAAATTGAAGAGGAAACTACCCCTATAGGAAAAATCATCCACCTATTTAAGCTTCTACATAAACCACAAATGATACCTTCTAAGGACATCAATCCTAAAGATACAAGGGTTCTAAAAGAGATTTCTATCTAATACCAATCTATCAAGAGAGGAAATGGGACCTAGAATCATCTAGAGGTCATTTACAAGCCTAATCCATGCATCTAACCTAGTTAGGATCACCTAATCTAAGGTTAACTTGTAAAATAGGAACTTAATAGAAAATCATTCCTAGAAATTCCAAGAAAAATACTACACTATCCTACATGTATCAACATGCTATGGTAGAAAAATTAGAGGTTAAACCTAAGTCAAAAGGGTTCAAACTAAATCTAAAACTCAAGGGTACACCAAAGGGATTCAATCATGAACACTCCTAAACAACTACCCTAAAACTTTATTTAAAATCATTTAAAACTCATGATAAAAATCACACAACATCATCAACATGTATATAACCATCATGTAAAATCTCAAAATTAAACTCAGAACCATGAGTGAGAAATAAAATGGACAAAATCATCACGCAATTATTCCACCATTAAACACATTTTAAACTAAAAAATATGAAATAAAATGGAAAATGCATGAAAAATTAAAATAAAAATCATGATAAAATCTCAACATCTCAATTCATGGAAAAAATTTTCTCAGAATTTATTATCATCATTCATTATTTTTTAATGAATTAATCCTCACAATCAATTAAAAAAAATTTAAAAAAATGAATTAAGAGGAAGAACTAGGGGGTGCAGTCAGCAGGAGAAAACAAGGCTATTTGCGCCTGGGCCCAAGACTAGGGGGTGCTAGAAGCACAAGGGCGCTAGGCCCATATGAGTTTCCACTCAGCAAATAAAACTATGCAAAAGGGGGGGGGTGGATTAAGCAATCGTTCAATGTTCAAATTCACTTGGGCCTAACAATGGGTGGTGCGAATAGTACTAAGAGATAAGGCCCAACGCAATAACTAATTCACTCAGTATTCACAATTAAAAGAAAAAGGATCCACATGAGGATCGAACTCGCGTACTCCTGGTTCATGCAGCGAAATGAACAAAGCTGGGACACTCACTAATCAAAACGATGGTGCATAGGGGAGGGGGTACGTGGCGCACTTCGAGCGCTCGGATTGATTGACTAAGTCTTATTTTCATCACGAACAAGTGGTTCGGATTTTGTCTTCCTCGATTCAAAATTGCACAGGGGGAAAGTGCAGAATCCGGCGCGACTTGGTCGGAGTTCCGCCGGAAAACCTCACGACATCCTAACTCTCTCCATACTCCACCATTTCAAGTGATTTTTGAACCAAAGTTGCTTGAAATTTCACGAGGATCTCAACTACACTAACCAATCATGCTAAAAACGTAAGAATCAAGAAATCTCACTCTCAACCGAAAAGGGATTCATTCCTAAATTGTCACTGATCCTCAAATTAATTATCCAGAATCCATCTATATCCTAAGGGGAACCTAACCACATGATTCTAAGCCGTTAAAAACGCATGAATGGAGAGAAATTTCAAGAAGTAGAAACCTGGTTTTAAGCTTCGATTGTGGTGGTTTCAGACCTCAATTCTCTTCCAACACGTGCAGCAATCTTCAATGATTGATGGTGAACGATTCATGATGATCAATTCTTGATGAAACCCTCTGATTCTCAAAAATGGAAAATTCACTTTCAAGCTTTTTCTTCACTTTGCTCCAATGTTTTCTCAACAGATTTTGGCACTAGAAGCTTCCCAAACTGATCCATATACTATTTATATTCTGTTCAAACACTTTGGAGGCCCAAACCAAGCCCAATTATGGATTTTTGATTTTCACTTCCTTCCAAAAATTCAATGATGGTATGCACGTTTTTAGATTTCTTCCTTCTTCCAACTCAGTCCAAATGACTCACTTAACACCTGTGGAGTGTAATTGAATGGTTTCCCTCCCTTGATTTCAATCCATGGAGTGTGTTTGATATGTTTCTTTCTTATGAAGCAATCTTCCAAATGGCTATGTTATGAACTTCAAATCAAAAATGTGATAATTCAAATCTCTTTAAAATATCAATTCCATTCAAAATGACCACAAATTTGACTTGAAAACATGTTATTTCCAATTATTTTGAATTTTCACATTTTAATTCATTAAAATGGTCTTTATGTGAATTTTCTTCAACCAATGCTTGATATAATCCATATCAATGGACTCTTGATACTTGGCTAAGCTAAAAACATCATTTTGAGAAACTTTCATGTTGAACAAAAATTTATTTGAAGCTTGCAAGATGATGAACTTGACCTATGATTCAAAATCACCTGTAATGTCCAAATACCCAAAATACCCTTGACTTGTCAAAGCCATAACTTGAGTTCTACAAATCCAATCATGGACTTCTAGTACTCTATGGAAAGCTAAGAGAATAAGGAACAACATTCATGTTGACCAAAAGTTCATAGGAATCATCCTTCTAGGGAAAACGTGTCATGCAAGGTGGGTAACTTTCAAGCTCCAAATTCACATGCCTCAGATGACTTGTAACTTGTCTGGCTCATAACTTGAGTTCTATAAACCCTATCAAGGACTTCTAGTACTCAAATTAAAGCTAAGATCATGCCCTACAACAATCATGTTGGGGTCAAGATGATATGAAGATCATATCTTGATTTAAATGGCCTGGAAGTCAGGGGTCAAGCTAGGGGATTTTACACTGTCAAGTCTTAGAAACCCTAGCCTGAAACTTCTCCAACTCCTCAATCATGATGAGTTAACCTTGGAATCATCCTTAGAACATCTCAATGTATCAATCCATGATCACATGGCTCTTGGATTAGGTCTCAACCTTCTTCAAGTCCTCAGTTGACATAGGGTTGACCCAATCAAACCCTAATTGCATCACTCATGGCTGAGTCTTCTTAATTTTGCACAATGACCTGTCTAGGCCTCAAAGTGATCCTAAACACTTCTCATGAGCTCTCTCAAGATCTCAAGTCCATCCTCATGGCTTCAGAATCATCTGATGGCTTTCCACAACTCTCAAGTTAGGAGACACACACTCTTGGCTTCAACCACTCTCTCTGAGGATCTTTTAACTTCTCAAGGATATCAACCCTTGAACATCTGAATAACCTTCTTAGCTGGCTTCATAGTCTTATGTAGCTCTTAGTTGGTAATTATACCTCTTGATCTCCTGCATACATGTCAATGGAATGCAAATGATAATGCTAATGTGAATGAGATGAAACACAAGTTGGGTAAAGAAATGTTGGGCAAATTTTGGGGTGCAACACATATCATTTGAAATATTTAACCATTTTTATTGCAGGATTACTATTGCAGATGACACCGATTTTGAACCTCCTATGACTCGCTTTGACTTCGATCAATCGATATATCAAGCTGAAGAAGAGATTGATGAGAATGAAGACCTGCCTGAAGAGCTAGCTAGACTCTTGAAACAAGAAGAGAAGATCATTCTGCCTCATCAGGAGGAAATTGAGGTTATCAATCTGGGTTCTGAAGAAGTTGTTATAAATGTTCAGATAGGGGTTGCGCTATAGAGTGACATCAAGCAAAGACTGATCGAGATGCTTCGAGAGTATAATGACATCTTTGCTTGGTCGTACAAAGATATGCCCGGGCTTGACACTAACATAGTGGTTCATTGCTTGCTGTTACGTGAGGAATATCCGCCGGTCAAGCAGAAGCTTAGAAGGACAAGACCAGATATGGCTGTAAAAATCAAAGAAGAAGTCCAAAAGCAGTTGGACGCTGGATTTTTAGCCGTAACAACTTACCCGCCGTGGGTCGCCAACATCGTGCATGTACCTAAGAAGGACATTAAGGTATGAACGTGTGTAGATTACAGAGATTTGAATAAGGCGAGCCCAAAGGATGACTTCCCGCTCTCTTACATTTACGTATTGGTTGACAATACTGCTCAATACTCCGTATTTTCCTTCATGGATGGGTTTTCCGGTTATAATCAGATAAAGATGGCACGGAAGATATGGATAAGACGTCGTTCATTACATCGTGGGGGATGTTCTGTTACAAGGTAATGCCTTTTGGGTTGAAAAACGCAGGGGCAACTTACCAGCGGGCTATGGTCACTTTGTTTCATGATATGATTCATCATGAGATCGAGGTCTATGTTGATGACATGATAGCAAAGTCGCAAACAGAGGAAGAACATCTGGTCAACTTGTTGAAGCTGTTTGAGAGGCTCGGGAAGTTCAGATTAAGGTTGAATCCAAATACGTGCACTTTTGGAGTTCGGTCTGGAAAGTTATTGGGGTTCATTATCAATGAAAAAGGAATCAAGGTCGATCCTGCAAAGATAAAAGCTATACAAGATATGCCAGCGCCGAAAACAGAAAAGGAGGTTTGTGGTTTCCTGGGGAGATTGAACTACATTGCTCGGTTCATATCTTATCTCACGGCCACGTGTGAACCAATGTTTAAATTGCTAAAGAAAGATCAGGCGGTTGTCTGGAATGAAAATTGTCAAAAAGCATTTAATAAGATAAAAGAATACTTGCAGGAGCCTCTGACATTGATACCCCTAGTAGCTGGAAGGCCTTTAATCACGTACTTAACGATTCTTGAGAACAATATGGGTTGTGTTCTAGGTCAACACAACGAGACTGGAAGGAAAGAGTATGTGATCTATTATCTGAGTAAAAAGTTCACGGACTGTGAGTCCCGTTACTCAATGCTTGAGAAAACGTGTTGTGCACTCGCTTGGGCTGCCAAACGTTTGAGATAATATATGCTTAATCATACAACCATGCTGATTTCGAAGATGGATTCGATCAAGTATGTCTTCGAGAAGCAAGCGCTCTCAGGAAGAATTGCTAGGTGGCAGATGGTACTGACAGAGTACGATATACAATATGTTTCCTAAAAAGCCATCAAGGGAAGTGTTTTGTCAGAGTACCTTGCTGAACAGCCAATCGAAGATTATCAACCAATGAAGTTTGAATTTCTTGACGAGGATATCATGTTCCTCAAAGCGAAAGACTGTAAAGAGCCATTGCCTGACGAAGGTCCAGAGAAAGGTTCTCAATGGCAGATGATATTCGACGGCGCTGTCAACTCCTACGGTAGTGGAATTGGGGCAATTATTACAACTCCTCATGGTACTCATATCCCGTTTACTGCCAGGTTGACATTCCCTTGCACTAATAATGAAGTCGAGTACGAAGCATGCGTCATAGGTCTGGAAGAGGCTATTGATTTGAGAATCAAGAATTTGGATGTATATGACGATTCAGCGCTAGTGGTTAATCAGATCATGGAAGAGTGGGAAACTCGTCAGCCAAACCTAATTCCTTACAAAGATTATGCAAGGAGGTTGTTACCCTTCTTCGACAGGGTAGAGTTTCACCATGTGCCGCGAGCAGAGAATCAGATGGCAGATGCTTTGCCAACGCTATCCTCGATGTATAAAGTGAATTTTTGGAATGATGCTCCAAGAATAGTCATTTCTCGCCTGGATAGGCCCGCTTTCGTATTCGCCATTGAATAGGCTGCTGAAGGCAAGCCATGGTTTTACGATATACAGAACTTCCTCAAGAAGCAAGAGTATCCACCAGGGGCTTCGGCTCAGGATAAGAAGATGCTGAGGAGGTTGTCTGGTAAGTTTTATCTAAACCCGGATGGTGTGCTTTAGAGAAGGAACCATGATTTGGTATTGTTGAGATGCGTGGGTGAAAAAGAAGCAGCGTTGCTTATGGAAGAGGTCCACTAGGTTACTTTCGGTACACATGCTGGTGGACATGCCATGTCTCGGAAACTACTATGAGCAGGGTATTATTGGCTAACCATGGAGTCAGATTGTTTCAAATTTACGAAGAAGTGCGATAAATGCCAGATTTATGCAGACAAGATTCATGTACTGCCATGCCCATTGAATGTTATGGCGTCCCCGTGGCCTTTCTCCATGTGGGGCATTGATATGATTGGCAAGATTGAGCCAACCGCGTCCAACGGTTATCATTTCATTTTGGTTGCCATTGATTACTTCACCAAATGGGTTGAAGCAACCTCGTACGCCAATGTCACAAAGCATGTCGTAGCCCGGTTCATAAAGAATGACATCATCTGCAGATATGGAATACCCGAGCGAATCATTAATGACAATGGTTCGAATCTGAATAACAAGATGATGAAGGAATTGTGTCAGAATTTCAAAATTGAGCATCATAACTCATCTCCCTATTGTCCGAAGATGAATGGGGTTGTCGAAGCGGCCAACAAGAATATTAAGAAGATAGTGCAAAAGATGGTTGTCACTTACAAAGATTAGCATGAGATGTTGCCCTTTGCTCTTCACGGTTATTGTACTATTGTACGCACATCAACCGGGGAAACTCCTTTCTCGCTAGTATATGGTATGGAAGTTGTCCTACCATTGGAGGTCGAGATTCCTTCTTTAAGAGTTCTGGTCGATGTCAAGCTCTAAGAGGCAGAATGGATAAAGAACAGATTGAATTAGCTTAGCCTGATTGATGAGAAGAGGCTAGCGTCTATCACATACGGTCGGTTGTATCAGAGTCGGATAAAGAAAATCCAATTACAATCAGATTACAGGGGCAATTGGACTCCCAATTATGAAGGTCCATATGTCTTTCAAAAGGTCTTCTCCGGAGTAGCCTTGTTGTTATCCACCATGGATGGTGAGGATTTTACATCCCCTGTGAATGCAGACGCAGTTAAAAAATACTTGGCTTAAAAGAGACCCGCTGGACACAAAAAGAAAAGTCCAGGCAAAAATGGGGCATCCCGGCGAACCATAAAAAAGAAAATAGGTTCGGGAAAAAATTAGGGATAAAAATGAAAAGATGTAAACCCGCAAGTTCGAAAAACTGAAAAGGCGACTTTGGCAAAAATGGGTATCCCCGTGAATCGAAAACCCGAAAGGGCGGTTCAGGCAAAAATGGGTATCCGAATCAATCTCTTCTGAAGACGAAGCGTCGGGAAAGCATCCGGGTCAGGCGAGTCATAGAGGGATCAGCTCATGGTGTTTTTCTGTGCCATATTGTCGACATTTTTGTACACTTTTATATATTTCTGTGCATATCTGTTTTATTTTTGCGCAGCTTCCTCTTTTCAGGGGTTGTATCTGTTGTAAAACTTTTCCTATTTACAGGCCACTTATCAATAAACATATACTATTCAGTATCTCGTTTGTTTTGTTTTAACTTTTACTGTTTTGTTTTTGAAAAAGGCCCAATGTTTTGATAAACTTACACATACATAAACTTGCAGGCCTTGGCCGATAATTGTTAAAACTTTGAATTAATTGAACAACGTCACGAATGATGACTGAGATGGTCCCGTTTGCGTAGGATATCTTGTCTGTTTGTTCATTTTTGCAGGGTCGTTACCCTTAGGTCAAAGAGGTGTGGATGAAATCCGTTCTATCCCCGACCAGAGTCTTTTCCCCAGTAAGTAAAGTGCATCTCTATCCCCAATGGAGTTTGTATGCAGTTTGAGCGAGCAGGTAGCGTGTACACTTTCCTTCAGTAGTTGGTGTACATTCAATCCCCCACGAAGTGCGTGTTCGTACTCCCCAGTGAGTTGTGATTGGATTTTCTTCCCACTGGAGTAATCTACAGCCTGGGTAGGTTCGTCCCCCAGCGGAGCAATCCCCAATAAGTGGGAAGAAGGCGGTTTCCTCAGCAGATTTGTTCTCCTTTCCTCAGCAGGATGGAGGAATGTTGTTACCTCGTTATTTTCTTTGCAGGAGGCCAGCAAGGGCTTGTCTCGTGGCATAAGTCCAATTTTTATTGGCATGAGTAGGTTGTTCCCCCAGCGGGGTGATTTCTGTATCTCTAGCATTTATTTTGCTGATTTAGTTTCGTTGCATCTGCATGCGTGCGTAGCATCTACCCAAATGTGTAGCATTTCTATTTCGTATGGAGCATTACACCATTTCAAACATATGCATCTAAAGCATAAGCCAGGTTCGTTACCTTCGGTGCTGTTTTCCTTTGAGGGCTGAGGATTTTGAATTTAGGAGATCTTTTGTTTTATCCCCCACTAGGCGGATCTTTGGAGTCTTTGTGTTATTGTTTTCTCCTCTGTAGAGTCGTTTGTTTGAACCTCTCTTTTCCTATCGGGGATTTCCCTGCAAGTCGTGAGTCGGTTGATTTTTTCGATTTCCTATGTTGGATATGTTATGTCAACTTTTGATTGATAATTCCCAGCATAATCTATGTCAGATACGTTTATCCCAACTTTTGGTTGGTAATCCCTGATTTCCCGGCAAGGTTCATTCCAACTTTTGGTTGGTATTGTCATTTTATTCTAACTTTTGGTTGGTAGCCTATTGGTGTTTGGGATGATATTCCAACTTTTGGTTGGTAATCTTTGTTTTCCTCAGTAAAGTTGATTATTCCAACTTTTGGTTGGTAATCGTTGTTGCAGTCAGTTCATTCTCATTCAGCGATTCCGGCAATCCTAACTTTTGGTTAGCAGCCTTTTTATTCCAACTTTTGGTTGGTAATTCTGGACGTTATTCCAACTCTTGGTTGGTAGTCTCTCTTTGTCGTGATCTTTCCAACTTTTGGTTGGTAGTCTTCCTTTGTTGATCATTCCAACTTTTGGTTGGTAGTCTGCTTTTATGGCTCATATTCCAACTTTTAGTTGGTAGTGTCAGATGATCATTCCAACTTTTGGTTGGTAGTTTTCTCTGAAGGAGTCAACTTTTTTCAAGTATCTCCAATAATCCTAACTTTTGGTTAGTAGCTTTGCTTCCCAACTTTTGGTTGGATTTTATCTCCTGCAGTCGTTATTCCAACTTTTGGTTGGTAGTCTGTTGCTGGTTGGCATTATTCCAATTTTTGGTTGGTAGTCCCCATTGGGTCTGAAGCTTGGTTTGTTTTATCCCAACTCTTGGTTGGTAGTTCTCCTCTATTCCTGGGCGGAGTCGTTATTCCAACTTTTGGTTGGTAGTTTTCTGTTCCTGGATTTGGTATTCTAACTCTTGGTTGGTAATTAGTGACCTATCAGAGTTTTTATTATTCCAACTTTTGGTTGGTGAGATTTTGGTGATGTTGTTCCAACTTTTGGTTGGTATCCTTTGCTTCAATTCCAACTTTTGGTTGGTAGCTTCGTTCATTTCCAACTTTTGGTTGGTAACTTGTGGTTGTCTGGTGATTTCAACTTTTGGTTGATAATGTGGACTCGATTTTGTTCGGTATTCTGTTATCCCAACTTTTGGTTGGTAGTTTGTGGTTAGTACTGACTTTTGGTCAGCGTACTTCCCCAGCGGATTATTCTTGTGTGTAGTTCAGTTATCTCCGGAGATTTCTGTGGTTGGCAAATTTTCGGGTTTGTTGGTATTCAACTGTCTTTTACCTCGATTGTTTGAAAGTCATTCACTTTTCACTCAGTCAGGTCCAAGTCGCTTGAATAGGGGCAGCTGTTGCACCCCAAATTTTGCCTAACCTTTTCTTAACTTGGTTTATGCTTTATTTCATTTTCTTCTAGCATTTGCATTGTATATCATTTTTCATTGAGCAGGGGATCAAAAGGTTGTGCGTAGCAAGAGAAGGTTACCCAGGGTGTTGAGCCTAAGCAAGGGGTTTTAATCAAGCATGAATGGTCATCAGGTCACCAAGAAGTGGTCAAGGTTTTGTGAAAGAGTTGATGGATGTATGGGGAATATCTCCTAACTTGGAGGCCATTTTAAGATCATCATAGGATTTTGAATTCATGATTATGGACATGGGATGTTGAGAAAGCTCATTGAGTGCTTTGAGAGCCTTGTTGGAGTTTGTTCAAGTTGTTGTGTCATGTGGAAGAAGCCATAGTCAAGGGTGGTGCATCTAGGGTTTTTATCTGGTCAACCCTCGGTCAATTGTGAAATTGAAGAAGATTAAGACTCAATTCTAAGTATTTGTGGTCATGGAATGTTGTGTTGAGATTTCTGATATATCATTTCAAGATCAAATCAAGAAGAATCAAGAGTGTGAGAAGTTACTAAATTAGGATTCTCAGTGTAAAATCCCATGTGTAGTGCTTAACTTCAAGTCCACCTATCTCAAGATAAAAGTCTCATCTCATCTTGACCCTAACACGAAACTTGTAGAGAATGTTTCTAGCTTTCTTTTGAGTACTATAAGTCTTTCATCTGATTTCTAGAACTCAAGTTATGATGCTGACAAGTTACAGGTCCTCAGATGAATGTGATTTTGGTCAACAAAAGTCAACCAACGTTCAAGCCACTTTTGACCTAGAAGGATGTTTCTCATCACTCTTACCCAAACATGAAAGTTGTTCCTCATGATCTTAGATTTCCAAATAGTACTAGAAGTCCTTCATCTGATTTGTAGAACTCAAGTTATGAGGCTTGCAAAGCAGGGGTATTTTGGGAAAGTAAGATTACAGGTCATTTTCATTATAGGTCCATTTCACCACTTTGAATACTTCAAATGAAAATCTTTCCAACATCAAATGTGCTCCAAATAAGGTCAATTTCATCACCAAACCACCTCATGTCATGGTTGAAGCTTGGATTGAAGAATTCATGAAGAAACTTCCATGGAAAAAGCCTTAAAAGGAGAAAATCAAATTAAATGCATTTTGGATCATTTTGTACCAAGTTGATACATATCTTGAGTGCCAAAATCATTCTAAGAACAATGGCATCTTTAGAATTTGAATTTGATGATCTTTGGTATGCCATTTTCATGCTTGCTTCATCATGAAGTAACAAATGTAAATCTTGCCATAAGATCAAATTGAGGAGCCATTTTCAGCCTTTGGATCAATTCATACCATGTGCAAGCTAACTGAACCAAATTTACAACCTTGCAAGAGGCAATTTCGTGCATATTTGGAGGTTTTCATGAAGGAAAATTTGGATTCCAATTGGGCTTAAGCAGCATGTAATTGGGCTTCCTTGGCATCTAAATCCAACACATATAATCTCATCATTATTCACAAACCCTCAGAACGAAAATTGGTGGAGAAATTGCAGAGAACACACTTGGTGAAGGTGAAGAAAAAGTGAAATTCGATTTTTCAGATTCTTTAAGTTTCAAGCAAAATTGAGCATAGCAAAAGCTTCCTTGAAGTTTATGGAGTGATTCTGGGTGGTTTTCTCTAAGCTTCATCAAAGAACAAGGCTCAGTGGAAGCTCTCCACTAGGTATTCTTCCAATCCAAATTACTCTCTGTTTAAGCCATGTTTACACGTCATTTTTGTATGTTTGTGATCCTTGAACATCATAGATGATTTCTGGTATAAATTGATGGTTGTTTATGATGATCATTGTTAAATGCTCAAAACTTGTTAGCTTTGATTTGGCTTTATATTGAGTTTTTATTCTTAGATCTTGTTGGATATGGAATCTACGTGAGATGTAGATGAATTTGGACGTAAATTTTGTTGAGTTTGGTTCATTTTTGCTCCACCTGTGTTGTTGGTCACTGTTCACGGCGGTCTTCCAACCAGAGAAGATGACCGGAGGAAGATCCGGCCGCCGTCTGGTTTTTTTAAATATTTGAATTGTTTCTGGCTATGTGGCGCTTTGTTGTTCATTGGATGTGAGTACTTTTGATTCCACGGCTATGATTAAGACCTATGGTGCATCTGGTTTGACTCACCACACACGATCATGTGATTCATTAATTTGTTGATTGGACTTGGGCCTCTCCTCGCTAATGGCACCCCCCTCAGAGTTGGCCCATTTTTTTACACGTGAATCTTCTGCTACTTGCACCGTGTATTTTCCTTTTTCTTTCTATTTTCACTTTTTATATTTGTTTGGTATCTGTTTAGAATTAAATCAAATAAAATACTTCTAATGATCCAAAAATTCCACAAAAATGGTTTCTAGACACTTTGAGATGTCTATTATTTTTAGGAAATTTTTATTTTATTTTTTGAATGTATTTTGAATTAAAATGGGATTATTGGATTGGAAGTGTTTTAATTGAACTTTTTCTTGACATGTGCTTGTTTTTTTATTTGTTTCTCTTGTTTCCTTTTGATCCAATGACTGAAAATTCATCCTCATATCCTTAATGAGTTGATGAATTTTTTAGGACCATTTTGCCCCTGTTTGGTTGACTTTGAGTGCATTTCATTTGACCCTCGACAATCCTTATTCACAATGGAACACCCTTGTGAATCAATTTCTTTGGTGGTGTTGTAAATTGATTTTGATTGTGATCTCTTGGCTTCTATTTTCTACCATGTTTATTGCCTTTGTGCATTTTATTTGATCATTTTTGAACCATTTTCCTAATTTTGAGGTAACTTGCAAGTCAAGTTACCTCCAAGGGAGGTTCATACATACACATTGACCTAGTTTGTCTTGGAGATGACATTTATGGATCCTTTGAGCCCTCAATGTCTTTTGATTCATGTTTCTAACATATTAAGGATGATGCTTGCTCATTTTTAGGTCATAACATTTTGTTTTGCTTGTTCATTTGGGTGTTTTCTTTTGAGCTTTTAACTAGGGTTTCTAAGTGATGCATGCTTGCTTTCTTTGGTGTGTATGATGGCATTTTCTTGTGATTAGTTTGCTTTTGATCTCTCTTATCTCATCTCTTCTTCTGTCCCATGAATTTGGATTCCTATTTAAGGTATCTTAGTCCCTCCTGAGGAGGTACTTGAAGTATACCTAAAATGATGAATCCTTGAGGACCCCTTTGTGTTTCTTTTGCACTTTGTTTGTGATGCTTATGGTTGAGTGCATATTATGAGGTCCTTGATGTCCTCATATAGCCTCCCATCCTCACTTTGTTTTAAGCTTGCACTACCTTTCATTTGTGTTTAGTTTTAGCATTATGGTTGATGTTGTTTGGTTTAGGCCATTTCATCCCATTTTTGGTGCTTTTGTGTGTTTTCTTCTTTGTGCATCTTCTTCTCCTTTCTTCTTTGCATTTCTCATATGCATGCTTGGTTGAGATGAGCTTGTGGAGGCTAATGCCCCACACTATTTCCCTCCCACTTTCATTCTACTTGTTCATCTTATGTTTGCATGTTTGCATTTTCATGTTCTTTCTTCTTCTTCTTTTGCTTTTCTTTGCCATGCTCCCCATAAGTTCTCTAACCTCTTGAGGTTATTATAGACTTTAAGTTCAAAGAATTCATGATAACATTAGGTAGTTCCCTTTTGTATCCCAACTTTAATTCCACTTTGCATGACAGCTTTTAGGATTGATTAGTCCCCCATCAGTGGTCCTTTCCTCTCTTCTCATCTTCAAACACTCATAAAACATCTAATAAAGAATGACAAGTGTTGTACGCTACGAGCCTTAAGATACTTGGGAAACTATGATTGGGTGGTTGCCTCTCAATTGTTTAGAATGTTATTATATGTCCTTTGGACGATATGCGACGCATTCGCTCCTGAGTCATAGTCTTTAGTGCAACATGAGTTACAAATCAAGTTCAAAACATTTCTTCTCTAAAAAAACACAAAAACACTTCAAACTCTTTTTCACCCTTTGGGGTTCTTAATCAGGAAAATCTTTTCATATAAAAGAGTGTTGTTAACTTTTAGTTCTACCGCAAACGGTAACGCCTAAGTCTCTAATGGTCGAGCTGCATACACCAATTGCTAGAACTACTTGTTTACCCCACTCGGGCCTAAAAACTTTTGAACCAACCTGTTGTCTTTTTAGCCCGAACTACGTTTGCTCTTATCTTTCATACCAGATGAAAGTACGTAGGCACAAGACGCGATGTCTTAGCGAGCAACCTTCCCCCCTTTCACCCGTAGTTAGCTGAACTACGTTGACTCTGACTTTCCCATTGCACGAGGGAATACGTAGGCACAGAGCGGCGATGCTCTGCCGAGTCTCTTTTCTTTTTTTTGTCCCTTGACCTTTAGCTAGATGGATGATCACCCTTTTAGATAAACAACAATGCATGGATCCCATCGAGTACGACGGACGTGAGGGGTGCTAACACCTTCCCCTTGCGTAACCGACTCCCAAATCCAGACTTGGTTGCGATGACCTTGTCTTTCCCTTTTCCGTCAGGTTTTTCCGATCGTTTCATTTCCCTCTCTTTGGGATAAATAACGAAAGGTGGCGACTCTTCTGTTTTCCGCCAATTGTTTTTCGCAGTTGCAACAATACTCTAATGTTGTTTCTAAGCTAAATCTACTCAATAATGTTTTTGATGAAGTTGGGTTAAAAAGTTCCCAACAACATAACCTAAAAAATGTTGAAAAAGTGACTTAAATAGGAAAAAATGGATTCCCGTGTTCGCACTGCGAACTCCCGTTCGCCCAGTGAACATATGCCACCTTAGCTACTGCCAAAATAGTGTTTTCCATGCTTCTGGGAAATTTTTATTCGCCTTGAGTTTGCAGTGCAAACTCTTGGTGAGTTTGCTCGCCTCCAGTTCACACAACGAACATGACAGTAGACCAACACTTGTTTCGACCAAAACTTTTAAATTGTAACTCTGTTTTACACGCGGTCAGAAGCGTTGGAAAGCTTGTTCAATGCTCTATAAGATAATGAAAAAATATCATTGCTTATATACCTACAAAAATGAGATAAAAACAATTAAACTCAATGAGATTTACGCGATACACAATATATACACTATAATGTAAACTATATAACATATGCACAAAAGTTGGGGTTTATTGGTTGAATTAAGCCAATAAATGCCAATTATTCACGCTAAAAATTAGTACATTTTAGCACTTATCAACTCTCCCCAAATTAAACTTGTTTGTCCTCAAACAAGAATCAATCAACTCAAGGAAACAAAATTAATAACCAAGCAAACACGAATCAACATGTTTTGAAAAACAAAAACAAATGCATGGTTCACCATAAAAACGTACATGCAAAGCAAAACGTAACACCCCAAAATTCTTATCATATTTATTTAATTTATTTAAATATGAATATTTTCATTTTTGGTGATTTTTGGTGGTTGGTGTGAATATTGGGAATTATGGATTTTGAGTATTTATTTAAATAATAGTATGTAATATGAATATATTGGCATTATTATTAATTTAAATAAATATAAGTGAATTAAGCGCAAAATGGACTTTGAGGCGGTGTTAGTGAGGGTGAAGTTGGAAAGCCCAATTTTAAGGCTCAAGGTTAGGTTTAACAAAAAGGAATTTTGAGTAAATTAGGATTCATTCTTGTTAGACCGTGAAAAGGGAAGAAATAGAGGCTAGAGCTCTGAGGAAGAGGATTGAGGCAAAAGCTTCGCAAGGTTTCCAAGAATCAAGGAGAAAGGGTTAGAGTCGACAATTAAGGTATGGGGAGTATTGCCTTCATTGCTTTCAATATGTGATTCAATGTGTTTAAAGCTGATTTAAGGGTTTAGGGATTTTTGATTGAATTGTTGTTACCTTTCTGATGGTGAGTTCAATAAGTTGAGAGATTTAAACTGATGGTCAGATAGGTTGAGGCTGATTTGAGATAACGGAAATTAGGCCTTCATGGCCAAAACCTGTTGTTCAGGTTCCAACCCTGTAGGGTAATTGGGTAGTGAGAACTCTAATGATTGTGGGGTAGTTGTAGGGAAATTATGGGAATTTGAGTCGTGAATATGATACGGGATTGGCCTAATAAGTCGTAGATTTTGTGCCTTTATCGCCGTAATAGCATAGGAATGAATTAGGGATGCTTTTAGGGATTTGGGGAAGGAAATCGTAGAGGTTTTTGGTTTGGCTTTGGTGCTGGTGTGGAATAGCGATTTGCTGCAATCGTGAGTTCGCACGGCGAACATTCACCCCAGATTCGCACAGCGAACTTGCTAGCGAACGTAGCTGAGTTTCGCGAATTCTGATCTGATGCAGTGATGTCTTGATGTTTTGATGATGTGATTTCTTTGATGAATTACCATGAGTATGACTATGGTTCCTCTAATATTATTACATGATTGTATGATGATTCCTATGAGTAATGATGATGACTTATGATGTTGATTCCATGAGTTTTGATGATTATATGATGACATGATTATTATGATGTTTCTGATGAATGATGATGCACCTAATGAGTTTATTATGAGGATGATATTGATGTCTACATCATGCATTCATATGCATCCGAACCTATGTTCAGGACCTTGATTTTTGTGGCTTCAGTCCCATTATGCGGATGTGAGGTATTTTGTTGTGATCCAATTCTCGAGTAGAATTGATCCTACTGTTATGGATCTATGGGGGGGTTAATGGCCCAGTGTCCATCAAATTTTGTTAATTGGTACCACATGCATGAGTCTTGTTGCATTTGCATTTATGTGACAATTTGGTGTAATTTATAGTGTTGTGGCCCTTGATGTTCCTTGATGATTCTGATGATGTTGAATTTTAAAATGACACCATTTTATATATTGATTCTTATGAATCGTTTTACTCACCCTGCCTGTTTGAATGTTGCCTCCACGTGGATAACGTGAAGATGGCCAAGTTTAGTCGAGGATGCCGTCGAGGACTTTTAAAGTTTTGGGTCGTTGGCCATTATGGTTGACTTAGAGGGTCTTGCTCTGATAGTGTAACATCGGGTTGGGGTCTTTGAGTCAAACTATATTTCATTGAGTTTTGTTTTGTTGATTGCCTTGCGGTGCAAGAAAAACTTTGGATTATTACTATTTTTTGATTTCTGCTGCCTTTAAGTAATATTTTGAGTAAATTTTGGGGAAAACTCGTTGCTTACGGAGCATTGACTATATTTGAATTTTTGAGAAATGTGCGCCCTTTTGAGATGATTTTATTATGTTCATTATTTTACTCTGATAAATTCGATTATCTTGTTATTATATTTGTGGGGTAGAAAAGGGTGTTACGTTAGTGGTATCAGAGCAGGTCGGTCCGTTCGACCAAGTTTTTATGTTGTTAATCCCTTGTCAATCAATAGTGTGAGAACATTGTTGGATGAGTTGTTTTCTTCTAACCTTATTGGTGGTTGCAGATGGCTGGAGGAAATGATCGTGCTATTGCTGATGCACTAGAATCGCTTGCCCAAGTGATGGCTCAGAATGGTGGACCTCTAAACGAGTTTTGTGCTTTGGGGAAATTCTAGAGGAACAACCCGCTGACTTTTGTGGGAACTCATGATCCTAATGGTGCACAGAAGTGGCTGAAAGTGATTGAGAAGATTTTCTGGGCTATGGCGTGCACTGTTGCTCAGCAAGTGCAGTTTGGTTCGCATATGCTAGAAGAGGAAGCTGAGGACTGGTGGGATCACACTCATCAGAGAATGGGAGGTGTTGGCATTTTAATAACTTGGATTGTGTTTAAGGAAGAAATTTTGAGGAAGTATTTTTCTAAAGATGTTCGGGGCAAGAAAGAGGTGGAATTCCTTGAGCTGAAGCAAGGGAATATGACTATGGCTGAGTATGCGGTAAAGTTTGAGGCTTTAGTGAAGTTTTGTCCGTATTACAATCATGCTGACGCAGACATGTCGAAGTGTCTCAAGTTCGAGAATAGATTGAGATCCGAGATTAAGTAGGGAATTGGGTACCAGCAGATTCGTCGGTTTGCGGAACTGGTGCACAAGAGTAGAATTTATGATGAGGATAGCCGAGCTCGATCTTCCCACTACAAGCAGCTGAGTGAGAAGAAAGAGAAAGGACAATATAGAGGGAAACCGTATGTGACTTCTAGTGATAAAGGGAAGCACAAGGCTTCAAATGGGAAAAAGTCAAGTGAGGGAGCGACTATTGCTTCAAGCAAGTGTTATAAGTGTGGCGAGCAAGGTCACCGTGCTGAGGTTTATGAGGTGCTGAGATGTCATTATTGTGGCAAGAGAGGTCATAGAAATACTGTCTGCAAAGATGAAGCTTTGACTTGCTTCAACTGTGGAGAGAAGGGTCATATCAGTATTCAATGCCAGCATCCAAAGAAGACTGTTACTGATGCTCACACGAACGGCAAAATTTTTGCTTTGAGCGGTGCAGAAAAACCCAAGACAAATAACTTGATCAGAGGTACTTGCTTTATTAATGATGTTGAATTGATTGCTATGATTGATACTAGTGCTACCCATTCGTTTATTTCGCTTGAATGTGCTGTGAGATTGAATTTGAAATTATCTTTTATGGTTGGGAGTATGGTTATCGATACCCCGACTAATGGTTCTGTGACTACTGCGTTAGTCTGTTTGAGCTGCCCTTTGACTATTTATGATTAAAAAAATTATGATGGACTTAGTATGTTTACCTTTGCATCAAATTGATGTTATTCTTGGAATGAACTGGTTAGAGTTTAACTATGTTCATATCGATTGCTACAGCAAGACTATGAGGTTCCCAAAGTTTGGTGATTGTGGAGAGCTGATGTTTGTATATGCTAAGCAAGTAGAAGAACTCTTAGAAGATGAGGCTCAAATGTTTGTATTATTTGCATCACTTCAAGTTGATTATGAAGTGGTGAGGGTGGAGTTACCAGTTGTTCGAGAATTTCCAAAAGTGTTCCAAACGACGTAGGTGACTTACCTCCAGAGCGTGAGGTAGAATTTACTGTTGATGTGATACCGGGCACTAGTCCTGTGTCGATGGCTCCTTATCAGATGTCTGCATCTGAGTTAGGAGAATTGAAGAAACAATTGGAAGAGTTGCTTGAGAAGAAGTTTATTCGACCGAGTGTTTCTCCGTGGGGTGTTCCTATGTTGTTGGTGAGGAAGAAAGATGGTAGCATGATATTGTGTGTGGATTATCGACAATTAAGTAAAGTGACGATCAAGAGTAAGTATCCACTTCCGAGGATTGATGGTCTGATGGATCAATTATTGGGTGCTATGTGTTCAGCAAGATTGATTTGAGGTCTGGTTATCATCAGATTCGCGTTAAGCCTGATGATATTCTGAAGACAACATTTAGGACAAGGTATGGTCACTATGAATATACTGTATTGTCGTTTGGTGTATCTAATGCACCTGGTGTATTCATGGAGTATATGAATAGGACTTTTCATCCTTATTTGGATCAATTTGTGGTAGTATTCATCGATGGAATCTTGATATATTCGAAGTCCGAGGAAGAACATGCGCAACATCTAAGAGTTGTATTGCAGGTTTTAAGGGACAAGAAGCTTTATGAAAAGCTGTCCAAGTGTGAGTTTTGGTTGAAGGAAGTGTGTTTCCTTGGCCATGTGATTTCTAGTGGAGGGATTGTTGTTGATCCGTCAAAAGTTGATGTTGTGTTGCAGTGGGACACTCCAAAGTCTGCTACTGAGATTCGAAGTTTCCTTGGGTTGGCTGGTTATTATCGTAGGTTTATAGAAGGCTTTTTAAAGTTGGCACTGCCATTGACTCAGTTGACTCGGAAGGGTCAAGCTTATGTGTAGGATGTTGCATGTGAGAAGAGTTTTGTAGAACTCGAGAAAAAGTTGACAAGTGCTCTAGTGTTGATCTTTCCAAATCCGAGTGAGTCTTTTGTAGTGTATTATGATGCATCGAAGATGGGTCTTGTTAGCATACTGATGCAGAGTGGTCAGGTCGATGCTTATGCTTCCAGACAACTGAAGGTTCATGAAAGGAATTTTCCTACGCATGACTTAGAGTCTTCCGTTGTGGTGTTTCTGTTGAAAGTTTGGATACATTATCTTTTTGGGTCTAGGTTTGAAGTGTTCACTGATCACAAGAGTTTGAAGTATTTGTTTGATCAGAAAGAGTTGAATATGAGGCAGAGGAGATGGCTTGAACTTCTGAAGGATTATGATTTTAAGTTGAGTTACCACCCTGGTAAGGCTAATGTTATAGCTGATGCATTAAGTAGGAAGTCCTTGCATATGTCGATGCTTATGGTTCGAGAGTTAGGATTGATTGAACAATTCAGAGATATGAGTCTAGTGTGTGAAGATGACTCCTAACAGTGTGAACTTGGGTAAGCTAAAGTTGACTAGTGGTATTCTCCAAGAAATCAGAGTAGGTCAAAAATATGATTTGAGTTTGGTGGATCGTCTCACGTTAATCAACCAAGGTAACAAGGGTGATTTTCGGGTCGATGAGAATGGTGTGATGAGGTTAAGAGATAGAGTGTATATTCCAGATGTGCCAGAAATTAAGAAGACTATTCTTGAGGAAGGTCACAAAAGTGGGTTAAGTATTCATCCGGGTGCCACAAAGATGTACCAAGACTTGAAGAAATTTTTTTGGTGGCCAAGGATGAAGAAGGAAGTTACTGAATTTATGTATGCTTGTTTGACTTGTGAGAAGTCGAAGATTGAAAATCAAAGACCGTTGGGTCTGATGCTACCATTGAATATTCCAGTGGAAATGGGATAACACTTATATGGATTTTGTGAGAGGTCTACCAAAGACTTTGAAGGGATATGATTCAATTTGGGTGATTGTCGATAGATTGACCAAATCGACTCATTTTATACCGATAAGGATCAATTATTCGTTACAGAAGCTGGCCGAATTGTATATTGATGAGATTGTGAAGCTGCATGGTATTCCTTCAAGTACTGTGTCTGATAGAGATCTGAGATATTCATAGAGGTTCTAGGAGAGCTTGCATACAACTTTGGGGTACTAAGTTGAGGTTGAGTTTTGCTTATCATCCACAGACGGATGGACAGACAGAGAGAACTATCCAGCCTTTAGAGGATTTACTGAAAGCTTGTGTGTTGGATCAAGGTGCATCATGGGGTAGTCATTTGCCGTTGATTGAGTTTACCTACAACAACAGTTACAAAATTCAATGTGTTTAAAGCTGATTTAAGGTATGGAGAAAGGCTGATTTAAGGTGGATCATGGGGTAGTCATTCGCAAGATTTCCAAGAATCAAGGAGAGAGTGTTATAGTCGGAAATTAAGGTATGGGGATTATTGCCTTCATTATTTTCAATATGTGATTCAATGTGTTTAAATCCGATTTAAGGGTTTAGAGATTTTTGATTGAATTGTTGTTGCCTTTCTGATGGTGAGTTCAATGAGTTGAGAGATTTGAACTGATGGTCTGATAAGTTGAGGCTGATTTGAGATAAGGGAAATTAGGCCTTCGTGGCCAAAACCTGTTGTTTAGGTTCCAACCCTGTAGGATAATTGGGTAGTGATAACTCTAATGACTGTGGGGTAGTTGTAAGGAAATTATAGGAATTAGAGTCGTGAATATGATATGGGGTTGGCCTAATAAGTCGTAGATTTTGTACCTTTATCGTTGTAATACCTTAGGAACGATTTAGGGATGTTTTTAGGGCATTGGGGGAAGGAAATCGTAGAGGTTTTTGGTCTGGCTTTGGTGCTGGTGCGTAACAGCAAACATTCGCCCCAGATTCGCATAGCGAACTTGCTAGTGAATATAGTAGAGTTTCACGAATTATGATCTTGTGCAGTGATGTCTTAATGTTTTGATGTTGTGATTTCTTTGATGAATTACCATGAGTATGACTATGATTCCCCTATGATTATTACATGATTGTATGACGATTCCTATGAGTAATGATGATGAGTTATGATGTTGATTGCATGAGTTTTGATGATATATGATGACATGATTATTATGATGATTTTCATGAATGATGATGCACCTAATGAGTTTGTTATGAGGATGATATTGACGTGTGCATCATGCATTCATATGCATCCGGACTTTGGTTCAGGACCTTGATTTTTGTGGCTTCAGTCCCATTGTGCGGATATAAGGTATTTTGTTGTGCTCTGTTTCTTGAGTAGAATCAATCCAACTGTTGTGGATCTATGGAAGGTTGATGACAATTTGGTATAATTTATATTGTTGTGGCCCTTGATGTTCCTTGATGATTATGATGATGTTGAATATGAAAATGACGCCATTTTATATTGATTCTTATATTGATCATTATGAATCGTTTTACTCACCCTGCTTGTTTGAATGTTGCCTCCACGTGGGTAACGTGCAGATGACCAAGTTTAGCCGAGGATGTCGTCGAGGACTTTTAAAGTTTTTGGTTGTTGGTCATTGTGGTTGACTTAGAGGGTCTTGCTCTAATAGTGTAACATCGGGTTGGGGTCTTTGAGCTAAACTATATTTTATTGAGTTTTGTTATGTTTGTTAGTTCTGTGATTGGCAACAATTTTAGTAAAACTTGGTGTTATCACAAGATGTCCTATAGGATGTCTTGACATGTGATCTTAACAGTCTGCAAGTGGTTCTTTGTTGTTATTGCAAGGTTTAGTTCATGATGTCAAGTATGATGTTCTGACATATGTTTACAGAATATTCAGTTAGAATGTTATGTTCTATCTGTTGAGTTTTTGGGCAACTTTTGTGCTTTTCTGGTAAGAGATTTTGCTGGTGCAAATCAACATGGAGGTCTTCTTTAAACAAAAGAGTTTATGTTTTATAATTCGTGGAGTTATTATGGAATCTTTTGTTCTATTTTGATGCAGAAAATCTTGAGAAGATTTGAAGTTTGGTTTGATTTAATTTGATCAAATCTGATTTGGCTCTATTTTTATGAAAAGATTTAAAGAATTATCTAATTTGATTTTATCAAATCAGAGTTTGTTTTTGCTAATGCCCAAACCCATTTAAAGTGTTTCTATATAAAGACTTTACAATCCTATTTGAAGATTAGAGAAGCTAGGGTTGTGAGTGTGCATTGCTTAAGGAATAAAATTTTACCTTCTTGTGTTATTGTTATTTGTGAGCCATTCACTCATCACTTTGATATGTGAATGGGACTGAGTTCTTTGAGTTGTAAGTTGTCCACTCTAAGCTTTTAAGCACGATTGCATTGTTCTTGATTGAAGCTTTTAAGCAAGATCAAGTATTGTCCTTGATGTGTGTCTTCTACTTTTTAATATTCTATTTTTATCACTGAGTATGATTGAGGGGTAGTGAGAGGTGTCTCATATCTGAGAGTGTCTTAGATAGAAGTTACATTGATAGAGATTAGGTGATAAGATTGTAAACTAGAGAGAGTTTGTTGTGTGTCTTCAAACTAATTCTGTTTAGTAGATTTCCTTCCTGGCTTGGTAGCCCCCAGACGTAGGTGTGTTTGCACCGAACTGGGTTAACAATTTCTTGTGTCTCTTTACAATTGTTAACTGCATTTTATTTTGTTCATATATTGGTAAGGGTTTAGATATTAGTATCATGACATCTCCTTCGACATCTCATATCTGATACCAGAATTTCAATGTTGATTTCCTTGCGGCGCAAGGAAAACTTTGGATTATTACTTTTTTTGAGTTCCACTGCCTTTGAGTAAATTTTGGGAAAAAACCCGTTGTTTACGGAACATTGACTATATTTGAATTTTTGAGAAATGTGCGCCCTTTTGAGATGTTTTATTATGTTCATTATTTTACTCTGATAAATCTGATTATCTTGCCATTATATTTTTGGGATAGAAAAGGGTGTTACACAAAACATACCATTAAACTACAAAGATAACATAAAAACGAAACAACTCCTAAATACAAAACACGTGTCAAAAATTCTAAGACAATACAATATTCAAAAATGAATCACACCTAGCACACACTTCATCGGTAGATGAATAAAAAAACATTAGGGGCTTAACACTCACCCAAAAATCATGCTAACGACAAGTTAAATTATGATTCATCAAGAAAAAACTCACATTGAACAGTATAAAAGTAAAAATCACAAGGACTTTAAGGGTTGTAATGTGGCTTGGGTAACAAACAATTGTTTTTCTCAAGGTAAAAGAAACAAAAACTTTCCTAATCAAATGAGAGTGATCATTTTTCACAATCTCAAGCACTCACAAATTCCAATCACCTTTTTTTCTTTTACAAATTGTTACACCATTCCACACAACTTATTAACATAACATTATTCTTTTTTTTTCTTTTTTTTTAATTCTTTTCCCTTTTCTTTTTCTTTTTCTTTTTCATTTTTTCTTTTCTTTCTTTTTCAAACTTTTTGTTTTTCCCAACCTCTTAACAACCAACCTCTTCTCTCCAACTTGAATACAACCACACATAGTGACATGAAGGCTTCCAAACTTATTAGGCAAAGGTAAAAAAACTCAAATAATAAGTCATGGTTATAGTTCAAGAAAAAGTATTAGAATCCATACAAAAATGAACTTAACACCAACATGGATTCTAACAAAGGTTCAAAGGGGGTAAGCAAATTCTCACTCACTCACAAGATAGATTGACTATTTGGTCAAGTGGGTATGCTCAAAATCAAACAAAATGCCTTGATCATTTTAGTGCTATTATAAAAATCAACACAAATACAAGATTAAACATAATAAAACTGAGTTAACACAAGAATGTTAGTCTCCTGCATATAGTAAACAATGGAAAGCTCCTCACAAAAAGGTTTTGTTCTAAAGTGATTCAAAACTGAACAAGTATGGCAAAAGAATGAATGGCATGAAAACTGTACAAATGAAAAGTATCCTAATCATGCTATGTTCTAGAAAAGGATAAACGAGTACCTTGCAAAGTACCAACTTCAAACAATATCAAAACCATACATTCGCAAGTTGAAACGATCAAACTTGAAAAATCACAAAATGCATCCTCAAGCTAATCAAAAACAAACTTGAGAGCAAACACAAAATTTATTCTAACAACCTAAAAAAATTGAATTAAAACTAACTAAACACAAATACCAAAATTGGTGAAAGTGTATGGAAAATGAGAGATTTATCTTTGAAAAACAAGGCGCGCTAAGCGCCCTCTGCGCGCGCTAAGCACGGGCAGGAAAACTTCAATTTTCAAGTTCTTTCTCACATGTGGTCAATCCATTCTTACTTTATATTAATTATACTACTAAATATAAAAGTATACAAAATCAAAAATTGTTGGGTTGCCTCCCAACAAGTGCTTGTTTCACATTGTTAGCTCGACGCCTTTATTTATACATATGTTCCTCCATGTTGCTTGATTCACCGGCTACTACCAATTAAACCTGCACAACACTTGAGCAAACATAAACCAAAAACAAAAATATGCATAAAAACATAGACATGATAGAAAACACATATATATAATCACTTTATGGAAAACAACTATAAACAATTATATACAAAGCTTAAAAACATAAAAATCATCGCAATGCGATTCAATATCAATACCAATCCTCGGCAACGGCACCATTTTGTTGAAGCGGAAAAGCAGCAAACAAAAATATTAAGTACCCAGTTTTGTCATCTCCACAAGGATTGGTACGAGGGAAAGAATGTCATTCGACAATCTCTATGTCTCTAAGCTTGGTTTTAATGGTTTGGAATAAAAATGCAAAAAGGAAAAAACACAAAACAAGAAAGTAAATACATTCCTAAAAAATGAGAAAACTCTTCAGGAGTTGTATTTTGTTTTACCCATCATGCACTAAAAAATATATGGATCAAATGCACGTAACATAAATCCCTCGTCTATATCATAATGTATCGCTCACAACAGAGGTTATGTCTAACGCAAAGACGAGAGAACAACCACATTGCCTCATTGGTGATGTCTCACGCAACTCAATAACACGAAGCATTAAGAATCGATACCCACGTGAATATTAGTCCTAAATTTATGTCTAGAATTTAGAATCTAACAGATGTTCATTTTAGATTAATTTCGAACCGTATATGTCTATTGCAATCCAAACCCATTAAGTAAAAAATCAAAATAACCATTGATAAAGAGTCGTAAAAGAGATTTTATACAAAGATTCATAAATATACATATAATCAAGATAAACTTACATACAAAACCCCAATAAATAGAGAGTACAAAGAGAAGAGAGAAGAACACAAATCTCACGATCTGTCAACTCTGATTGAAGTGGATTCGACTCTGGATCGTCAAGATGCATAAAGAGTTGTAAAAGAGATTTTATACAATAATCCGTAAATATACATATAATCAAAATAAACTTACATACAAAACCCCAACAAATAGAGAGTACAAATAGAAGAGAGAAAAACACAAATCTCACAGTCTGTCAACTCTGATTGAAGTGGATTCGACTCCGGATCGTCAAGATGCACACTATAATGTTGTTTCTAAGATAAATCTACTCAAGAATGTTTTTGATGAAGTTGGGGTAAAAAGTTCCCAACAACATAACCTAAAAAATGCTGAAAAGTGACTTAAATAGGGAAAAAAATGGGTTCCCGTGTTTGCACTGCGAACTCCCGTTCGCCCAGCGAACATATGCCACCTTAGCTACTACCAAAATAGTGTTTTCCTTGCTTCCAGGCAATTTTTATTCGCCTTGAGTTCGCATGGTGAACTCTTGGCGATTTCACTCGCCTCCAGTTCGCACAGCGAACATAACAGTAGACAAGCACTTGTTTCAACCATAACGTTTAAACCGTAACTTCATTTTACACGCGATCGGAAGTGTTGGAAAGCTTATTCAATGCTCTATAAGACAATGACAAAATATCATTGCTTATATACCTACAAAAATGAGAGAAAAACAATTAAACTCAATGATATTTACGTGATACACAATATATATACTATAATGTAAGCTATACAATATATACACAAAAGTTGAGGTTTATTGGTTGAATTAAGCCACTAAGTGTCAATTATTCACACTAAAAATCAGTATATTTTAGCACTTATCAGACACCCTGAAGGTAAACTTTGTGGACCCCGTCCATCAAGGTGACCCAACAGATGATAGTTTAACTCCAATTGGAGAAGTGAAAAAAAGTACAGATAGGTATTGAAAGTTTTCAGGTCACACAAATAGGCTCGGGGATATCCCAAGAAGAGAAATAGAGATAGTCAAGATGTTGAGAGATAACGTCGATCTCTTTGCAAGGAAACCATCTGACATACCCAAGATTGATCTGAAAGTGGTATGCCATCCACTACCACTTGATCCATCGTCAAAAGTCGTGGCCCAAAAGATGATAAAGAATGGGGAAAAGAATGAAGGCAATTATCGAAAAGGTTGGAAAGCTTCTGATAGCCAAGTTTATACAAGAGATCAAGTATTCTACATGGATGTCCAACGTTATCATGGTAAAGACGAAATCAAGAAAGTGGCGTATGTGTGTAAATTTCACCGGTCTCAACAAAGCTTGCCCAAAGGACCCCTATCTGTTATATTAAATTAATAGGCTGATTAACACTGCGTCAGGTTTCCGTTTGCTCAGCTTCATGGGTGCCTACTCAAGTTACAATCAAATACGGACGAATCCAGCCGATGCTTCCAAAAAAGACATTCATGACTGATAGGAACAACTATTACTATGAAGTAATGCCTTTTAGACTAAAAAATGCAGGGGTCTACATATCAAAGATTGATGGATATGATATTATCTTCGCAGATAGGAAGAAATCTTGAAGTTTATGTAGATGACATGTTAGGTAAGACACAAGAAGAAGTGAAACACGTAGATGGATTCAGGGACACCTTTGAGTCTCTAAGGAAATTCGACATGAGAATGAACCTTGAAAATTGCACTTTCGGGGTACAAGTTGGAGATGTAACACCCTTTTTCTACCCTACAAATATTCACATTTATCAGAGTAAAATATTAAACTAAAAAAACCACCTCAAAGGGCGTACACTTCTCAAGAAACCAAATATAGGTCAAGCCTCCATAAACAACGAGTTTTTCCCAAAGATCATCAAAAATTTCACCAAAAGGTTGCGGAACTAAAAAAGGCATAATCCAAAGTTTTCCTTGCGCCGCAAGGCAATCAACATAACAAAAACATCAATAAAATAAGGTTTGACTCAAAGACCCCAACTCGATGTTACACTATTAGAGCAAGACCCTCTAAGTCAACCACAATGGCCAACAACCCAAAACTTCAAAAGTCCTCGACGGCATCCACGACTAAACCTGGTCATTTGTACGTTACCCCCATGGAGGCAACATTCAAACAGGCAGGGTGAGTAAAATGATTCATAATAATCAATGTAGGAAATCAATATATAAAACAACGTCATTTTCATATTTAACATCATCATATTCATCAATGGCCATCAAAGGCCACAACATCATAAATTACTCAAGATCATCTTATAAATGCAAATGCAACAAGACTCATGCATGTGGTACCAATCATCACAGCTCGATGGACATTGGGCCATCAACCCTCTATAGATCCCCATCAATAGTATCAATTGTATACAAGAACCAAAGCACATCAAAATACCTCACATCTGCACAATGGGACTGAAGCCAAAGAAATCAAGTTCCTGAACCGAAGTCCAGATGCACATGAATGAATGATGCACACGTCAATAATCATCCTCATAATAACATCATAGGTGCGTCATCATTCATCAAAATCATCATCATCAAACTCATCATAATAAATCATGTCATCATAGAATCATCAAAACTCATGGAAATATCATCATAGCTCATCATCATTACATCATAGGAATCATCATATAATCATGTACTAATCACACAAAAATCACAGTCATACTCATATTAATTCGACAAAGAAATCACAGCATCAAAACATCAAGGCATCACTGTACAAAATCAGAATTCGAGAAACTCTGCTACGTTCGCCAGCAAGTTCGCTGTGTGATTCTGGGGCGAGTTTTTTCGTTGTGCGAAGGATTCTTCGTTGTGCGAGTCTGGGACGAGTTTCGTTCACTATGTGAACACGCGATTACAGCAAAACGCTGTTATGCACCAGAACCTAAAATCAATCCAATTGTCCAACAATTCACTTCCCCAATAACCCAAAACATCTATAAATCATCCCTAAGGTCTTACGGTGATAAAGTCACAAAATCTACGACTTATTAGGCCAATCCCGTATCATATTCATGCTCTAATTCCTATAATTTCCTTACAAATACACCACAGTCATTAGAGTTTCTCACAATCTAATTTCCCTACAGGGTTAAACAAATGTTAAACCAAACCTTTGGCCACGAAGGCCTAAATTCCTTTAACCCAAATCAGCCTCGAATCTACCAGGTGTCGCTACTGCGAAAAAAGAGGTCGGCAATGACTAACAGAGTCGTCACCTATCGTTATTTATCCCAGAGAGAGAGAAGGGAAACGATTGGAAAAACCCGACGAAAAACGGGAAAAGACGAGGTCATCGCAACCAAGTCCTAGGTTCGGGATCCAGTTACACAAGGGGAAGGTACGAGCACCCTTCACGTCCGTCGTACTCGACAGGATCCACGCATGTGTTGTCTATCTAAAAGGGTGTATAAACTATCTACGCTAAAGGCTTATGGACAAAAGAAAAGAAAAAGGACTGACTCGGCAGAGCATCGCCGCTCTGTGCCTACATACTCCCTCGTGCAATGGGAAAGTCAGAGTCAACGTAGTTCGCCTAACTACTGTCGCTACCGCGAAAATAAGGTGCTGGAAAAACAGAAGAGTCACCACCTTTCGTTATTTATCCCTCAGAACGGGAAAGGAAACGATCGGAGAAACCTGACGAAAAGGTATAAGACAAGGTCATCGCAACCATTGTCTGGGTTCGGGAGTCGGTTACACAAGGGGAAGGTATTAGCACCCCTCACGTCCATCGTACTCGATGGGATCCATGCTTGTTTGTGTTTATATGACAGGTTGGTTTTAATCTATCTACCTATCAAGGATGGTCTGAAAAAGAAAAGAAAAATGACTCGACAAAGTGTCGCGCTTTATGCCTACGTATTCTCATCAGAGAATGAGAAATCAGAGTCAACGTAGTTCGGCTAACTACGGGTTACGGGGAAGGTGGCTCGCCAATACGTCAGCATTGTGGCTACGTACTCTCAACAGATATGAGAGATCAGAGCTTACGTAGTTCGGGATAATATGGATTACGGGGGGTCAGATTCATCTGTTTTTTCGAGTAGGGTTAACAAACAGTTTCAGCAGTTTGGTGTACGCGGCTCGACCCTTGGAGACTTAGGCGTTACCGTTTGCGGTAGAACTAGGAGTTAACGACACTCTTTTCTTCAGAAAAGCTTTCCTTTGAATTATGAGCCCACGGGGCAAAAAGATTTGAAGTTTGTTTTCTGTCTTTTACGGAAGAATTGTTTTTTATGTTTGTCTGTAGTTTGTACAACACTAGAGAGTATGACCTGGGAACGAATGTGTCGCATATCGTCCAAAGGACGTATACTAAACATTCTAGATGATTGAGAGGAGGCAGATCAATTATCATTACCCAAGTAGCTTAAGGCTCGTATCGCGCTTATACTAACTTGCCTTTATTACGTTTTTTACTGTTGTTTGAGATAAGAAGAGAGGGACAACTACGAGGAGACTATCAATTCCTAACTGTTGTCATGCCAAGGATTCATCCTATGGTTGTGATTTGAAACCGGGATCTCCTAGACGTTATCAGGCATAGGTTTCAACCTAAAGTTCTAATCATCACTTCCTTATCAAAGGAAGTGAGATTCCTAGGGGATCATGTCAATGATAAACAGAAACAGATAAAGCATCAGCTTAACAGTAAATAGTAAACGAGTGTAAAATGCATGCAATGCAAGTGAGAGAGGAAATGTGTGTGGGGCATCAGCCTCCACAAGCTCGTCTCGACCTTAAGCCAAATATGAATAACTGCAATCATGAAGGAAAATAAAATGCCATCAAGCAAACCACAAACCACACAGGCAAGGGAGCAGGGCTCTACCGAATACCCGCAAGCAAAGCCATACAGTAAAAGTACAAGCAGAGGGAGAAACTCAACCTCTAGTGCAATCATGCTCCTATCTTAACACAATCTAAACATGAACTTATTCTAATGCATCAAGAAAATCACACAAGTCACATCAATACAGTTGCACAGAAAGAAGACAGACAGGAAAGAAAGCAGATCAACAGCTTCCACAGCTTCACAGCAAAGCAATCCTCTGACAGCAGTTCAGTCATCAGTCTGTAACTGTTCTTCAAGGCTTGCATCTTCAATGTCAAGTATCAACTTGCTTCTTCAAGCTTTCAATGCATCAGACACAAGTATCAACTTGTTCTTTATCTTCTTCAAGCTTCAGCTCTTACTTTGATCTCCTTCACACAAGTGTCAACTTGTTCTTCTTGATCTTCAAGCTCCTAACAAGGAACTCCATCCTCTAGCATTTTCAATCTTCTAGCAGGGAACTCCATCCTCTAGTAAGGGAGAGAGATTCATCTAACAAGAGTAAGGTGGGGATAGGGAGAAGAAAGTGAAGACCAAAGGTCACCTCTAAGCACTCCACCATCAAAGAAAGGGACCCTCAAAGTTTCTACCAACTTATGAAGAGCCACACATCCTACCAAAGGAGGGATGAGGCCTTCACAATGGGACCTTACATCATAGGGTGGAATGGAAGTGATCAACACCTTCCATGTTTCATAAAGTAAGAAAGTCTATTCTAAAGGATCTCCCTAAAAACCCTAATCCTTAACCCTAAACAAACTACACCAAAGGGAGAGAAATCTTCAAGTCCAAGCTCCACCATGCATTCCACAGCAGCCCACACAAGTCTTCATCATCATCCAAAAGCAAGAGAAGCAAAACCCTAGTCTAAGGGAACTAATGAAGTCATTCTAGTTGAGTTAACAAGTTAGGATCACCTAAAACCTAGTATTAAAGTTAATTCTACCTAAAATACTAAAATCAATTATAAAATCCTACAAAATTAACTATCGTAACCTAAGTCAATCATGACTCTACCATGTCAATTCCAGAGATCAAATCTTCAAATAAGACCTAGAAATAAATTCTACACTACAAGGTACTAAACTTAAACCCTAAAAGGAAGCACCTAAAGTTCTAATCTAAAAAAACACTTAATTTCATCACAAAAATGTGAGAAAAATACTATGGGAGCATACATATCTAAGCTAATCACACACAAAAAATCAAGCCAAAACTCATCACCAAATGCTCAAACTAAAATCATCAAACATAGGTATCAACCATGGCAATTTTATTATCAAATAAAATGTAAAAAATGCACAAAAATTGAAAATGCATGATTTTCCTAATATTTTTATTCAATAAAATTCTAGATTCAATCATGAATCAGGGGAAAAAATCTGGAATTAATTGACCTATTTTCCTATTTTTCATGAATTATTTTCAAACTAGCATGAAATGAAGAAATTAAAAGAAAAACAAAAGAATTAATAAAAGTTGCGTAGCAAATAGCAATTCATATCAGTTCAATATGTGGATTGGGCCAGATGGGGGGTGTGAATATCAATCCAAACACTAGGCCCAGGCGCTTCAGTTAAACGAAACGGTGTGTATTGGTTTCAGGGTCCAAGGCTGACTTTTCAAAGCAATCGTGGCCATTTATTCCATGGACTTGGTCAAGCTTCAGTGATGATCCAACGCTCACAGCTCATCTTCTTCATTCAAATGTTCAGATGGAGGGAATTTACAGACGGTGGCCTGAGCAGTAGCGCCGCCGTCTTCTCTGGTGAGGTTCAATATACAGGTCATCAAAAATTACAAAATGATACATCATCTCACTCCATTTTTCATGCTGATCATGAATCCAACCTTAGAATCATCTAAATCTCCATGGATTTTCAAACCCGATAGCTATTCCAAAACTTGTCAAAATCTTGAATCTCCTCAGAAATTCAATTAAATGCACAGAAATGATCCTTATCTCATGGTGATCAATTTCCCCTATCTAATCTGGATTATCAATCCAAGAATTGCAAGAATTCAGCTTCCACAGAAAATGATCCACATCCTAACTTGTCTCTAATTCCCAAATTGATCATCTCAAATCCATCTATACATCATCCAGATCCTAACCACCTATAGATTTCTATCTATCTCCTCCTAGATTATGCACAAAAACTAAATTTACCAACCTATGTTCAGAGGTGTAACAGAAGAGGTTCTTGATCACTTCAGCCTCCAAGTTGATGCAGATACACTCCAAAACTCCTTCCAAAGCTAATGCAATCTTCAATTTCCCTTGATTTGGCCTGAAACTCAGAATTCGATTTCAACTTGCAGCTCTGAATTTTCAATGGCTCTCTCTGCTACCAGCTTCAAATCCTTCCCCAAAAAAATGGCTGAACACACTTACCAACTTATATAGAACTCATTAGAATCATCTAGAACTCTCTCAAAGCTTCAGAATGAGAAATTGAATTTTCAAATTCTCTCAAAAATCTCACTTACACCATTCACGATTCCCACTCTGTTTTGGCATTAGCAAGCTTGCATTCAACTTCTCATGAGATTTTGAACATGAATGGTGGTGTTTCCCTCCTTGTTTCCATCTAATGGCTTATGTATGTCATGTTACTTCATCATGAAGAAACAAAGGAAAAGGGCATGATATTGGACTCAAATAAAAATTCCAACATTGCCAAAGTTTCTAAAATGCCTTTTCCATTCAAAAAATGATATTACTTTGCTCCATTTGCACACAAAATGATTTATTTGAATTTTTGGTCATTTAATCCATTTTAATCCTTCCTTTTTCACCACTTCTTGAACCAAGTCTCTCCTTGATCCATTTCAATGCCTCCTTGATACATGGTCAAGGTAAAAACCTCATTTTGAGCAACTTTCAAGTTGAACAAAATTTCATTTGAGATGTCTAAGTTGGTGAAAATGACCTATAACCAAAAATGACCCATAATCATAACTTCCCAAAATGCCCTTGACTTGTCAAAGCCATAACTTAAGTTCTAGAAATCCTATCAAGGACTTCTAGTACTCTCTAGAAATGTAAGCGAATAAGGAACAAAATTCATGTTGACCAAAAGTTCATAGGAATCATCCTTCTTGGGCAAAAGTATCATGCAAGTTGGGTAACTTTTAAGCTCTAAATTCACATACCTCAGATGACTTGTAACTTGTCTAGCTCATAACTTGAGTTCTATAAACCCTATCAAGGACTTCTAGTACTCAAATTAAATCTAAGCTCATGCTCTACAACAATCATGTTGGGGTCAAGATGAGATAACAATCATAGCTTGAGTTAAATTGCCTTGAAGATAGGGATCAAACTAGGGGATTTTACACTGTTAAGCCTTAGAAACCCTAGCTTGAAACTTCTCAAACTCTTCAATCATGATGAGTTAACCTTGAAATCATTATTAGAAAATATCAATGTATCAATCCATGATCACATGGCTCTTGAATTAAGTCTCAACCTTCTTCAAATCATCAGTTGACTTAGGGTTGACCCAGTCAAACCCTAATTGCACCACTCATGGCTGAGTCTTCTTAATCTTACACAATGACCTGCCTAGGCCTCAAAGTGATCTTCAACACTTCTCATGAGCTCTCTCAAGACCTCAAGTCCATCTCCATGACCTCAGAATCATCTGATGGCTTTCCACAACTCTCAAGTTAGGAGACACACCCTCTTGGCTTCAACCACTCTCTCTGAAGATCTTTTAACTTCTCTGACAAAAATATCAACCCTTGAACATCTGGATAACCTTCTTAGCTAGCTTCATAGTCTTGTATAGCTCTTGATTGGTAATCATACCTCTTGATCTCATGCATACATGTCAATGAAATGCAAATGATAATGCTAATGTGAATGAAATGAAACATAAGCTAGGTGAAGAAATATTGGGCAAATTTTAGGGTGCAACAACTACAGCTAAAGAAGGGGGAAAGGTTGCTCGCCAAGATGCCGTGTATTGTGCCTACGTACTTTCATCTGGTATGAAAGATCAGAGCAAACGTAGTTCGGGCTTACGAGAACACAGGTTGTTCAAAAGTTTTACCCGACTTGAATCTTATCAGCATAAATCTGGCATTTATGGCATCTCTTCGCGAATCTGGCATTTATGCCCCATATGGAAAGTGCCCGTTGAATGTGTTCTCGTAAGCCCGAACTACATTCAACGGGCACGGCGGCACATGAATCTTATCAGCATAAATCTGGCATTTATGGCATCTCTTCGCGAATTTGAAACAATCTAACTTCATTGTTAGCCAAAAATAACCAGCTCGTAGTATCTTTCGAGTCATGGCATGTTCGCCGGCATGCGTGCCAAAAGTACCCTCGTGGACTTCTTCCATAAGCAAGCTTGCTTCTTTTTCGTCCACGCACCTGAGTAGCACCATATCATGATTTCTTCTATACAACACACTATCTGGGTTGAGGTAGAAGTTTCCAGACAATCTCCTAAGAGTTTTCTTATCCTGGGTCGATGCCCCTGGTGGATACTCTTGGTTCTTAAGGAAATTCTAGATGTCATGGAACCACGGTTTACCATCGGAAGCTCCCTCAATGGAAAATATGAAAGTGGGCCTGTCGAGGCGTGAGATAACAATCCTTGGCGCTTCATTCCAAAAATTGACCTTGTACATTGAAGACAGTGTAGCCAAAGCGTCTGCCATTTGATTCTTCGCTCTTGGCACATGGTGGAAGTCTATACGATCAAAGAATGGTAACATTCTTCTTGCATAATCCTTGTAAGGGATCAGATTGGGCTGACAAGTTTCCCATTCTCCTTCGACCTGATTAACAACTAGCGTTGAATCGCCATATACATCGAGATTCTTGATCCTTAGATCAATAGCTTCTTCCAAACCCATGATACATGCTTCGTACTCGGCTTCATTGTTGGTACAAGGAAAAGTTAATCTGGCAGTGAAGGGGATATGAGTTCCATGAGGAGTTGTGATAATTGCCCCAATTCCACTACCATATGAATTAACTGCGCCATCGAATATCATCTGCCATTGAGAACCCCTCTCCGGATCTTCAGTGGGTAATGGCTCATTACAATCTTTTGCTTTCAAGTACATAATGTCCTCATCAGGAAATTCAAATCTCATCGGTTGGTAATCATCAATTGGTTGTTCAGCAAGGTATTCTGACAGAACGCTCCCTTTAATGGCTTTTTGGGAAACGTACTGGATGTCGTACTCTGTCAGTACCATTTGCCATCTGGCAATCCTTCCAGAAAGTGCCTGCTTTTCAAAGATATATTTAATCGAATCCATCTTCGAAATTAGCATGGTTGTATGATTGAGCATGTACTGTCTTAAACGTTTGGCCGCCCAAGCGAGTGCGCAACATGTTTCTTCAAGCATTGAGTAACGGGACTCACAATCTGTGAACTTTTTACTCAAGTAATAAATTGCATGCTCTTTTCTCCCTGTCTCGTCGTGTTGACCGAGAACACAACCCATCCTATTCTCAAGAACCGTCAAATACATGATTAATGGTCTTCCAGCAACTAGGGGTATCAGTATCGGAGGCTCCTGCAAATACTGTTTTATCTTGTCGAATGCTCTTTGACAATGTTCGTTCCAGACAACCGCCTGATCTTTCTTTAACAGTTTAAACATTGGTTCACATGTGGCTGTTAGATGAGATATGAACCGAGCGATGTAGTTCAATCTCCCTAAGAAGCCACGAACTTATTTTTCAGTCTTCGGCGCTGGCATTTCTTGAATAGCTCTTATCTTTGCAGGATCTACCTCGATTCCTTTTCTGCTGACAATAAACCCCGATAACTTTCTGGACCGAACTCCGAAAGTGCACTTATTTGGATTCAACCTCAATTTGAACTTCCTCAACCTCTCAAACAGTTTCAATAAGTTGACCAGATGTTCTTCCTCCGGCTGGGACTTCGCAATCATGTCATCAACATAGACCTCGGTCTCATGATGAATCATATCATGAAACAAAGTCACCATTGCCCGTTGATAATTTGCCCCTGTGTTCTTCAACCCAAACGGCATCACCTTATAGCAAAATGTTCCCCACGGTGTAATGATGTTATTTTCTCCATGTCTTCTGGTGCCATTTTTATCTGATTATAACTGGAGAAGTCATCCATGAAGGAAAACACCGAAAATTGAGTCGTATTGTCGACCAATACGTCAATATGGGGGAGCGGGAAATCATCATTTGGGCTCGCCCTATTCAATTCTCTATAATCAATGCACATATGTACCTTACCATCCTTCTTAGGTACAGGTACAATGTTGGCGACCCACAGAGGGTAAGTTGTCACGGCTAAAAATCCAGCGTCCAACTGCTTTTGAACTTCTTCTTTGATTTTTACCGCCATGTCTGGTCTCGTCCTCCTAAGCTTCTGCTTGACGGGTGGACATTCTTCCCGAAGTGGTAATCGATGAACCACAATGTCAGTGTCAAGTCCAGGCATATCTTCGTAAGACCAAGCAAAGATGTCACTGTACTCTCGAAGCATCTCTATCAACCTTTTCTTGACGTCCTCTTGCAATGCGGCCCCTATTCTGACACTTCTGACAACCTCTTCAGAACCCAAGTTGACGACCTCAATCTCTTCTTCATGAGGCAGAATGATCTTTTCTTCTTATCTTAAGAGTCTAGCTAGCTCTTCGGGCAAGTCTTCATCCTCATCAATCTCTTCTTCAGCTTGAAATATCGGGTTATCAAAGTCGAAGCGAGTCATAGAAGATTCGTGGTCGGTGTCATCTGCAATGATATGAGACCTGCAATGGAAATGGTTAAGTGCTTCAAATGATATGCAAACAAACACATTTCCATTTTATTGTTAAAGATAAAACAAGAAAAACAGAGATCTCAAAATTTGCATGGAAAACGCCCTTTGATTAATAGATGAAACAATATTCAAACATAAACAAGACAAGCCCTGAAATAATAAACCACTATGCTCCGGGTAGAACATAGGGTCGTACAATAATTGAAAAACAAAAGCATTATTGTATATTTGTCACTTGGACAAATTCCTCGATAGACCAGTTGCATAGACGCTATCCTGGAAGGCATGGCTTGATCCAGGCATCCATGTCGCAGTCACTGCCTCCAGCTTCATCATCAGAAATGGCATTAAGCTGCTCAAAGAAGACACCCCCGCTAGTAAACCTGATCGGCCCCTTGAACTTCAGCGTGCTTTGTGAAGACGGTGGGTGGTACCCCATACCGAATATGTCTAGCTTCTGAGGGATATCAATCACCTGCCCCCATCCTTGGGCTGAGCCAGCTTGCACCACAGCCTGCGCTTCTTTGAAAGAAGACATAGCCACATCAGGCTCTTTTCTCACCACCGGCGCCTTATCCTTCAACTGAACGGTTTCAAACGCTTGACACAGGGTCTCATGAATCTCCCCATCCACCTCTACATACTTGAAAGAAGATAGGTGACTAACCATGATGTCCTCTTCTCCACACACTGTCACAACACTTCCACCAACCATGTATTCAGCTTCTGATGCAGAGTCGATGTAACAGCCCCAGCTGAGTGGATCCATGGTCTGCATAACAAACAGCTATAAGCGGGCTGAATGTCCATGATATAAAATATAGCGTCGAAAACTTCTGGGCCCACTTGAATAGGCAAAGTCAGCTCACCGAAGACAGACCTCCGAGTACCGTCGAAAGCACGTACAACCAAGTCACTTGGTGTACAGGTGATGCCCCTAGTATCCAGCTTCATAAGTGCCTTCTTTGGCAGCACATTCAAAGATGACCCTATGTCAACAAGGACATGAGACATAACCACTCCTCTACATTCAACAGAAATGTGCAGCGCACAATTGTGGTTTCTTCCTCTTGGTGTTAAGTTTAGATCTGTAAATCCAAGGCCATTTCCCGCATTTACATGCCCAACGACTCCTTCAAGCTGATTCGCTGATATTTCCTGAGGTACAAAACCGGTGCTCAACACTTTCATCAATGCATTCCTGTGAGCTTCGAAACTCAACAACAACGATAATATTGAAATTTTAGAAGGTGTCTGCTGTAAGTGCTCGACTATTTTGTAGTCGCTTTTGTGTATCAGCCTCATGACTTCCTCCACATCATTCTCCAAAGATTTTTTTCACCAGACTAGGGAGTTTCTTCTATTACCATCTTACCATTCCCTCTATCCGCTTTTTCAGCCACCACTTCGGGCGATGCAAAGACCCTGTCGCTTCGGTTAATTGCCCCTGCTCCCACAACATTCTCTGCTGACTCCACAGGAAAACTTTTCAAATCTATCTTCTGACCATTACAATACACCTCAGCCCCGTAGTTCCACGGGATGGCTTTGGTGCTTTCATAAGGCACAGGTCCTGCTTTGGTAATAGTGATTGTTGGTGGCCTAGGAGGCGCTGAGATAGTTATAGTCTTATATGGGATCGAGATCGTAGCGACCTCATCCCTCTCCTTGCTTACTTCCTCAACAGGTTTCTTTTCTGCGGTTCGTTCAAACTGCAACGTCCCCTCATCTATCATTCCTTGGATACACCTTCTTAAATCAACACATCCCTTAGGATGACTTAAACAATCCACACAATCCTCATTGCAACCTGCGAATACACCTCCTCCCAGCCATTTGTCTTTCACAAACTTCAATGGAGTTTTCAGTTCATTCACGTCCATTATCAAGTCTAAATCCTCCTCCACCAAGATAGCACCAACCCTAGCCTGCCCATGGTTTGGCATAGGGTTCTGCATAATGTTAGGTGCATCATGAGAAAAATTTATGGCTTTATTGTCAATGAGATCTTGCATCTTGTGCTTAAAAGCCTTGCAATCATCAATAGGATGACCAGGCGCCCCAGAGTGAAACTCGCAACGTGCATTTGCGTCATAGTCGGGTGGGGAATTACCTGTCAAAGGAGCGAGAGTCCTTTTCTGAATTAATTGCAGCTGTAATAAAGTATGAAGCACTTGAGAGTAGGGCATCGGTGGAGTGTCAAATACTCTATTCGGCCTGGCCCTATCAGGATACCTCTTATATCCTTGTTGGTTTTGTTGTTGTGGCTAATATTGTCTTTGCTGTTGTTGTTGTTGTGGTTGTTGTTGTGGTTGCACAGGAATAGTGACACTAGCAACTTGTTGTTGGCGATATTGGTTCTGTGGCTGACCCCTTCCTCTTCCTCTAGAACTTGTCACTGAGCTAACGTCACCTTCACGCTTCTTGTTCCCAAATACTTTCTTTCCTCCTCCAAATGAGGGTATTTCTCCCGCCTGGATCTTTCCGAGCTTGATGTTGTTTTCCACCCTTTCACTGGTGATTATCAAGTCTGAAAAACTTCCCGACATACTGCTAATCAGTTTTTCATAGTATAACCCCGGTAAAGTAGCAACAAACATGTCGATGAGCTCGCGCTCTACCATAGGAGGTTGTACTCTAGCAGCAAGCTCTCGCCACCTCTGGGCGTATTCTTTAAAGCATTTGTTATTCTTTTGGGAAAGATTCTGCAACTGGACTCTATTTGGTGCACAGTCACTGTTGTACTGATAGTGCCTTACAAAAGCTTCGGCTAGTTCTTTCCAGCTGCAGACGTTAGTGGGCTCCAACCCTATATACCACTCCAAAGAGGGGTCGGACAGGTTGTCCTGGAAAAAGTGCATCAAGAGTTTTTCATCGTCCGAGTATGCGGACATCTTTCTATAGTACGAGCGCAAGTGAACCCTCGGGCAAGTAGTGCCTTTGTACTTATCGAAGTCAGGCACTTTGAATTTGTGAGGCACTCTCAAGCCTGGGATCAGCCCCAGGTTAAACATATCCAGCCCCATAGAATTTTGGCATTCAAGAGATCTCATCTTCTCTTCAATCATTTGAATCCTTCTATCAGCCTCAGAAGGTCCTACAACATTTACAAACCTTGGAGTGAATACATCCTCCTGCCTATCCTCATTCCAAGTGTGGTCCATGCTACCATGTACAGCACCTGTAGTGTCGAGGCCAAAGCCGTTTCCATTACCATTACCCTCATTAGCAAAGCCAATATGATTAAAACCTGTTGTATTTCCAGCACCAACAGTGTGGCCATCCCCTCCAGTAGTAGGGATGACTAAAGTTGGTATATAATTGTCTGCACGAGGGGTCTCTACACGAGGAGGGTTAGTAGCAACCCCACCGTGTAACACCCCATCATTATCAACTCGCGTTATCAGAGGTTGTACTAAAGTCTGAAGTTGCGCCTGGCCACTAGCAACCCCTTGCATGACCTCCATCATCTGTGCCAAACGATCTCTCATCTCTTGCATTTCTACCTGCATCTGATCCATCAGCCTTTTCTGGTTTCCTCTAGTACCGTAGCGGTGAGTTATCTGATCTGCAATCATGAAACACTAGTGGTACAAGAAACAAGATAAGGTTAACAGTTCCGATGCACCTACAAATGCGAGAAACATGCTAAAATGCAAACATGTATATATGAAAACAAGGAAATTTCCCCCATGATTCTAGTTTCGGGATAACAACCAAACGACGGAGAACCCCATAGGCAAGCATAGAAGAAAAACTCCTCATATATACAAACATAAGCCCACAGGCAAAGTATGAACAGCAAATAAGTACAATCAGAAAAGGACCTCAACCAACAGGTTTGGTGATGGTCCATACAAAAGAGTCAAAGCTACAGAGTACAAAGAAGCAAATCAAACTAGGTGGCGAGACTGGAAATCCTTCAGCAACGCCTGTGTATCCGGATGGTCTGGCCTAGCGAGCAAACCACGTATGAGCAGCTCCTGCTGACTGATGGTGGACTGAATATCCTCGACCGAGTCCTCCTTCCCAACAACCTCCTCAAGTCTACGCCTCTTAGCACTAGCTTCCTCTCTATGCTCCTCCAAGGTTGCAAGCGCTTCATATAGTTTGCAATCACTATGTCTTCTGAGCGAAGCTTCCTTTGAGATCTCCTCATCTTTAGCTTTGAGTTGGGCCTTCTGTTTGATGATATGCGCCTTCAACTTGTCTTCACGCAGCTTACTGGTGGACACGACAGCGTTCCATTGAGCCTCAAACTTGGAAATCCGCGAATAGGCTTTGTTCAACTCTTGCTTTTTAGTAGCAAGCACACTACTAACAACATTTATATCTAAACCCAACCGCTCTCTATCCTCATCTCCTTAGTCAAGTCTGTTCCCAGCTTATTCACCAACTCAATTTGCTTTTTCAAAGCATACTTTGCTTCACTCCTCTCACTTCTGAGCTGAGCAATCTCATTCTCCAACTCTTCGTTTGTCTTCTGCAACTCTTCCTTTTCGCGACATACCTGATTATACCTTTGGATGTCCACTGTAGTAGGCTCCTCAATCACGGGAGGGCAAACAGGCTCCACTAGAGGATATAGCATCAAGAACTTCACGACCCTCTCGTGAATCCAAGCTATGTAGGGGTCATAGGCCTGATTGTTGCTCTTCCCTAGTAATGCTTTGCCTCTCCTATGGATACTTTTCCAAGCACATTCAAGTCTGATCAAATCATCACCCTCTAATAAACCCATGAGATACATAGATTCATGTATCTCTTCCTCTTTTGGAGCGTCCCTGAGAGCATATCCGAACTGTCGTACCAACAGAGAAGGGTTATAGTTGACATACCATTTCTTTCCGACCAGGGGTATGTTAGGAAAACCGCCACAACTATAAATAATGTATGTGCCAAGCAAATCCCTATCAAACCAAATGATATCCTTAGCAGTCAAACCCATCATCCTCTCAGACCACTCTGAAGTAGCAACAGTGCTCACAAACTGACCAGTCTTAGGCATGTGGCTCATCATCTATCTATAAAGCAAAGGAACACAACACGAGACGTTCTTCCCCCTTCGGTTTTCATTCTTGTGGTGCATAGAATAATAAACGTCTCCTAAGAGTGTAGGGGTTGGGTTCCCTGAGGCTATCAGGTAGAAGGCATCCACGTCTACAAAATCAGGCAGGTTTGGAAACAAAATAATGCCATAAATGCAAAGTGCCAGAATAGAACTAAACACAATCCAGCAGCCATTCTTAGCGAACTTCTGAGCTTTCTCAACAAGAAACGGTAACAGAAAACCATAAGTTTCTTTCCTCTCAACTAGCTTCCCCTTTAACTCTGTAGCGTCCAACTGTAATATGGCAGCGAGCACAGCCAGGCCAGGCTCCCCATCTGTGTGGGAAAAAGGCATCTGATCCCGGATAGGTACCCCTAACATAGAATACTCTTCCAAAGTAGGCGCCAAAACAAAATCCGGAAAGAAGAATCATCTCAACTGGGCGTCGTAGAACTGCAAGAGAGTGTAGACACCACTGATCTCAAAGGATGAGGGCTTGCAGACACATCTGGCCAATCTCCCATAATCTTGTCTAAACTATTCCATCATATTCGCTTCAGCCATAGCAATCAGACTCCTCAAAGAACTGACATCCGGGGTAGGAAACCTGTAAGCAACTGCCCTTTTCAAGGGCTCCATGTCAAGAACGAAGAACAGAACCACTAGAATCAGGAGGGAAATATACACCTACATCATAAATACATGTTAATGAAGAGATTCAAATGAAAATGCAAATGCAATAGAGGATCAAGCTTGATGTATTGTAGCTTGAGAAGAACCAGCGCTTCGCCTGAGTAATGATAAATCACTGACATAAGAACCCCTTTGTACCATGAACACAGGTTCACACTGTCAAGAACTGGGTAGTCTGGAGGTCAAAGTTTCATGCATAACCCACCCACTCACAGGTATGGACCTATCCACTGACAAGGTTCGGCATCCTATGCGTTCATCAGCATCACAGACTTTCAAGAAATGATGATACGTTCACCATTTCTGGTTTGGCATCATCATCCCTTGAAGAGGCCTCACTTAGCTGAATCCCAAATGATCGGTCCCGAGAGTCGACAACCCTCAAATCCAAATTCCATTCGGATCCTAAGGATCGGAAAGGAACTCGTCAAAGAGAATCTCGTCTGAGCGTGAATTTCGTAGGGAACTGTGTCTGCTAAGCAAACAGGTCCACCCACTAGTCTCCACTTCTAATACTAGGTTTGTACTCAAGCCCAGGTCCGGCTTATCACTCAATGGAACTTCCCTCCCCACAGCACAACAAGTACGATACAATGCGGAAAGTAAAATGCGGAAGTAAATAAATATAAATCACATATATACACACACCCAAAAGAAAACACACAAGCGCTAGGATTGACTCGCATAGGGGATATTCCTGTCCCCAGCAGAGTCGCTAGTTGTCGCTACTGCAAAAAAAGAGGCCGGCAATGACTAACAGAGTCGCCACCTATAGTTATTTATCGCAGAGAGAGGGAAGGGAAACGATCGGAAAAACCCGACAAAAAACGGGAAAAGACGAGGTCATCGCAACCAAGTCCTAGGTTCGGGAGCCGGTTACGCAAGGGGAAGGTACGAGCACCCCTCACGTCCGTCATACTCGACGGGATCCACGCATGTGTTGTCTATCTAAAAGGGTGTATAAACTATCTACGCTAAAGGCTTATGGACAAAAGAAAAGAAAAAGGACTGACTCGGCAGAGCATCGCCGCTCTGTGCCTACGTACTCCCTCGTGCAATGGGAAAGTCAGAGTCAACGTAGTTCGCCTAACTACGGCTAAAGAAGGGGGAAAGGTTGCTCGCCAATACGTCGTGTCTTGTGCCTACGTACTTTCATCTGGTATGAAAGATCAGAGCAAACATAGTTCGGGCTTACGAGAACACAGGTTGTTCAAAAGTTTTACCCGAGTAGGGTTAACAGACAGTTCTAGCAGTTGGTGTATGCAGCTCGACCATTGGAGACTTAGGCGTTACCGTTTGCGATAGGACTGAAAGTTAACAACACTCTTGTTTATGAAAAGGTTTTCCTGATTAAGATCCCGAAGGATAAAAAGGTTTGAAGTGTTTTTGTGTTTTTTAAGAAGAACTGTTTTGAATTAAAGTGTTCATAATGTATGTTGTAACAAAGTCTAAAACCTTGGATCGAATGCGTCGCATATCGTCCTAAAGACGTATACTAAACACTCTAGGAAATTGAGAGGTAACCACTAAATCACCATTTCCCAAGTACAAGGCTCGTGGCACAACATTCATTATATTTATTAAGTGGATTGAAGTTGTTTGAAGATGAGAAGAGAAAGGGACAAACTAGAGGGGGACTAGACCAAACCCTAAAAGTTGTCATGCAAAGTGCACCTAAAGTTGGGACTACAAAAAGGAAACCTCTACCTAATGCTATCATGCATGGTTAGAACCCTAATGTCTATCATAACCTCTCTTGAGCAAGAGAGGTTAGAAATCCTAAGGGAAGGAAGACAAAAGAAGAAGAAGAAATAATAAAGGAAACAATGCAAATGAAAGATGCAAACACAAATGCACAAGTAAGAACACATAGAATGAAAGTGGGAGGAAATCATGTGTGGGGAAGTAGCCACCACAAGCTCATCTCAACCAAGCATGCATATGAAGATGCAAAGAGAAAAGGGAGAGAGATGCATCAAAAACAAATAACAAAAACAATGAGAAAAAGTCCTCATGGATTCATTACTTTAGGTAAGCTTCAAGTTCCTCCTAAGGAGGGACCAAGCAGCCTTAAATAACATTACAAAGTCATGGGACGGAATAAAGGATGAGGAGAGAGTGCACAAATGCAAAAGCAAGCATAACACAAGAGAAAACAAGCATATGCACAAAGGAAAGGCAAGAAAGCTCCACAAAGAAACCACAATCAAAAGATTCAAAAGATGAACACAAACGAGAAAGCAAAAAGAAGTGTCATGACCTAAAATTGAACCAAAAACATCCTTAACATGTTAACAACATGAATTACAAGGCATTGCAAGCTCAAAGTATTCAAATGTGTCATATCCAAGTCAAACTAGGTCAAGATGTGTGTAGGAACCTCCCTTGGGGATGACTTGACTTGCAAGTCAACTCAAAATTAGGAAAAAGGTTCAACAAATCCCAAATAAAATGCACAAGAAAGCCATACAAGTTGGAAAACAGAAGCCAAAGGAACAAGGCCAATATCCCCTCAAAGCACCATCAAAAGAAAATTGAATTCAAGATGTACCACTTTAAAATGGAAAAATCGAGGGTCAAAAGGCAAGCACCAAAAGTCAACCCTAAAGTCAACCAACCAGGGGAAAAATGGTCCTAAAATTTTTTTCAACCCATCAAGAGTATGAGGAACAATTTTCATTCATTGGACCAAAGGAGAAAAGGAGAAACAATTAAAAGAAAACAAAATGTCACAATTTAATTCAAATAAACCTCTCCAACTAAATAATTCATTTTTAAATGAAAAATAAAATAAAAATATCACAAAATAAAAGACAAGTCAAAATGACTAAAACATATTTTAGGTGAATTTTTATTAGTTGGAGAATATTTTTAAATGAATTAAATTGAACAAGAACAAATTAGAAAAAAGAAATGAAAATAAAATTAAACTAATTAAATGCGTGGTGCAAGTAGTAAATAAATACAGTTCAGAAAACCAAATGGGCCAAAAGTGTGAAAAGCACTGGGCCCAGGCGCATGCCAAAATTCAGAGAAAAAAAACAAACAGATTGTATGTGTCGGTCAACAGAGTGCTCACGGTAGTCACTCATCCTGAAGCGTTGATCAAATGTTATGATAATCAAACGGTCTAGTTGGTGCCAACGAATTAATGAGATTTTAAACATGCTATGATGCTTCACGGTCAAACACATACTACCGTGTTTCTTAATCAAATGGACATGAACGAAAGTCAACAAAATCAGACGGTCCAAGCATCGTCTTCAACCTATGGAAAGGGAGACACGCAGGTGCTGGCCGGAAACAGCTCCGGTCATCTTCCCCAAGTTTTCGGCCACCGTGAATAGTGAACAGAATCACACCAAACATTATACTCCACCAAATCCAATGAAGTTTATATGGAAACTCATCTACGGATCAAGGGGAATCCAAATCCATCCTTGGTTTTGTCTAAAACCTCAAGATAAAAGCAAAACGCAAACAACAAGCTCACTACTCAAAACGACAAAGTTCACGAAACTCAAATAAACTTGCCCAGAAATGTTCTACAACTCACAAGGAGTTTAAATCGACATCTCATTGGCTCTAAAAGCTCAAGAATGAGCCAAAAATTCAACAACAAGAAAAATGCATCACACTGAAAACACACCAAATGCCAGTTCATCCACAAACGATCTACATTATTTCTATGTCTCAAGAATGCAAAAATGGTGCAGAATCAAGGCTTAAAATGAGAGATATAGTGATTTCGAATTTACCTAGTGGAGCACCTCCACTAGGTCTTGTCTTGAGCTGAACCTCTGAACAAACCACCCAGTAACATTCCAAATGCTTTAAGGAAGCTCTTAATCAACTCAATTTGGCTTGAAAATGTGTGTAGATCCAAAAACGATTTTCAATTTGTGCTCTCTTTTTCAACTTTCTATTTCAGCAAAACTACCACCAAAACGAGCTCTCTAGGTCTAGGAAGTTTCCTTGTGTTATATATGTTGGGTTTGGATGAAAATGGAGCTCCAATTCAAGTCCTACAGCCCAACTCACAATTTCATTTTTCCACCCTTTTTCAAGTTGTCAAACGTGTATTTTCCACTGCACCAGCTTGGATTTTGATTCAAATCAGCTCCAAATGGCTTGAGCTGATCAAAGGGCTAAGAATTAAGGCTTGCTTTTGATCTTATGGTTGATTTCCAATTTGTTACTTCAAGAGGAAGAAACCATGAAAATGGCCAATTTAGAGACCCCAAATTTCCAATGTGAAAATGGCAATGTCTTTGAATCATCATTTGCACTCAAAAAAAGTACAAACTTTCCTTGAGAAAGTTCAAAATCCTTAAAATCTCAATTTCTCATTTCAAGCCTTCTTTATGAAAAATTCAAACCTCAAATCCTCAATCCAAGCCCCCACCATGACAAGAGATGATTTGGTAATGCAAATGGCCCTATTTGGAGCAAGTTTCATGTTGAAAAGATTTCCATTTGAAGTACTTAAGTTGGTGAAATGGACCTATAATCTTACTTTCCCAAAATACCCCTAACTTGTAACCCTCATAACTTGAGTTCTACAAATCAGATGAAAGACTTCTAGTACAATTTGGAAATCTAAAACCAAGACCTACAACTTTCATGCTGGCCAAAAGTTGAGGAGAAACATCCTTCTAGGTCAAAAATGGCTTGGAAGTTGGTTGACTTTTGTTGACCAAAATCACATCCCTCTGATGACCTGTAACTTGTCTGGATCATAACTTGAGTTATACAAATCCAATCAAGGACTTCTAATACTCAAACGAAAGCTAAGAACAAGATCTACAAGTTCCATGTTGGCCAAAAGTTGAGATGAAACTTGTATCTTGAGGTAGGTGGTCTTAAAGTCAGGTACTAAATAGGGGATTTTACCCTGAGAACCCTAATTTAGTAACTTCTCACACTCCTGATCCTTGATGAATTGATCTTGAAATGATATATTAGACACCTCAACACAACATCCCATGACCATAGATACTTGGAATTGAATGTCAACCTCCTTCAATTTCCCAGTTGACTGAGGATTTACCAGATGAAAACCCTAACTGCAACATTTTCAACTGTGGCTTGTTCCACTTCACACAACAACTTGGATAAGCTCCACAATGACCCTCAAGGCCCTCGATGAGCTCTCTCAACGTCTCATTCCCAAAATCATGCACTCACAATCTCCTGATACTCTTCAGTTGGCCTCCAAGTTAGGAGCTGGCCCACACACATCCATCTATCCTTTCACAAGACATTGACCACTTCAAGATGCCCTGATGACCAATCAAGCTTTAATAACAACCCTTGCTTAGGCTCAATGCTCTAAGAAGACATCTCTTGCTATGCACAACCTCTTGATCCCCTGTAAAATGAAATATGATATGTGTAACAGCCCAATTTTCACTAATTAATTATCTATATTAATTAAATGATTTAAGAGGATTGTTTGATTAATGTATGATTAATTAAATGAATTATTAGATGTTGGAGAGAATTGGAAGGGAAAGAATTATAAGGAAAAGTGGAGAGAAAGGAAGAAGATAGAAACATAAGAGAAAGAAAAAGAAAGATAGAGGAAGAAGGAGAAAGAGAAGGAGAAGAAGAAAAAGTTGGAAAAGCTCAAGAACAACTCTCAAGCATCGATTAATCGAGGTAAGGGTGTGGAATATCATTATCTAGTCAATGTCTATGATTATGTATGCTTGGGTTAGATTGTTGGTTGTTTTTCTACAACTTCCATTTTAGGGCAAATTGGATTTAATCGATAGAAACCGAATTTTAACGGTAGAAACTGGAAATAAGTGATATAATTTAGTCTAGGGAGGTTATACTAAGACTATGGAACTGGTTTGGTGAGAATTGGTCGGTTTTGTGAGGAGTTGAGGACTTGGTGACAGTGGGAATTTTCTAAATTCGCACATTTGCTAGCACCTTTGCTAGGCGAACAGGTCACGAACATTCGCTAGCAACTCGCTGAGCGAATGGTTAGCGAGAGGTCTCAGACTTGGGCAGAATGGATTTGAGGTTCTTCGCTGGTAGCGAATGAGGCAGCGAAGGTTCGCTAGGACTTCTCTGTAGCGAGCTAGGTAGCGAAGCAAGTCAGTAGCTTCTATTTGCCTTCGCGAGCTCGTTCGCTAGGCGAACAGATAGCGAGTATTCGCTAGGGACTCGCTAGGCGAGCAAGCCAGCGAGCGTGACAGCATTTTTGGTTTTCCTTGTGATCCCATTCCATGTTGATTTCTTTGTTCGATTGTGTTTGATCCTTGTTGGAATGAGTAATTGTATACTGTGAAATATATGTTGTGGGCAGCCGTAAGGCGTGAATCCTAGATTGTGGAATTGATTATGAATACATATTGTTTGTATGAGATTGTATGAATAGAATGCATGAGAACATTGTGAATATGTGTGCATTGCTTGATAAATGTATCGATGATATATGAATATGTTGTATGTGCAATTATGTTATAATTCTTGTGTGATGAATTATGTGAATGCATAGGATTAAGATGTGAGACGGTCTTAAGTGCATTTGATGGTCGATTGCATACGCATCATTTAGTCAAGAGGCAATGTTTGCTAGTTTCGTGGAGACTAGTGACTTGTCCCAAACCTAGAAGGGTGAGTTTGAAAGCTTAGGGAACGGGCTTTGTTGTTATCGGTCTAGAAGGGTGGACCCAGTTTAAGTGTAAAAATAGAAAAATGATAACAAGTGTTGGTACCACATGGCATGAGTTGCATTGAGTCACATGATTAACGTGTAGTGTTGTATGAAAGTTTACCTTTATGTGATGTATATTATGGTTGGAATGATTTGTGGTGATAAATGGGAAAGTATGTGTTTTATACTTGTGTATGTATATATATTTATATGCTTTGACTATTATGATAATATTTCTCACCCTTCTGCTGTTTTATAATGCTCTATGAGGCATTGCAGATTAGGTTGCTGGAGATCTTTTGTGAAGTTTAGCTTCATCCTTTTTGGTCGGTTATGCTCTGATATGTAGCACCGGGTAGTTAGGATTGTATAGTATTCCTTTGTGATACATTCGTGTATGTATCTTTTAATAATGTGTTGTAAATATGAATGATATTGTGAACCAAACTGAATGATGTATCTAAATGATAACATGTCTTAAGTAATTCAATGTTTTAATCTTCCGCTTTTATTTCTAAATATTGAGTTGTGGGTGTAAGGACTAAGTTCCTCTGTTGAACTACCCCACTGTTGCATGTCTTTTATAGAGCAGGTGATGTATGTTATTTTGGTGAATGATGTGGCATACTTCTTTTATACCATGCTTCAAATTTTTCTCTGATGAAATTTTATTATGTGATTTATTTTATTTGTTTATTTGGGGGTATACAAGGGGGTGTTACACTATGCAATGCAAATGCTAGGACAAAATAAAATGAAATGAAACATAAACCAAGTTAAGAAAAGGTTGAGCAAATTTTGGGGTGTTGAACCAGGTCATCAGTTCAAATCCCTATACGGTTAAAACCTCAACAATAGAATTTTGGCCACGATGGCCTAATTCCCTTTATCTCAAAATCTGCCTCAAACCCTTTAAACCCTTAAATCAACTTTAAATACATAGAAATCACACATTGAAAACAATGAAGGCAATACTCCCCATACCTTAATTGTCGACTCTAAGCCTTCTTCTTGATTCTTAGAAACCTTTCGAAGCTTTTGCCTCAAACCTCTTCCTCAGAACTCTGGCCTCTATTTCTTCTTTTTTCACGGTCTAACAAGAATGAATCTTAATTTCTTAAAAAATCCCTTTGTGTTAAACCTAACTTTAGGCCTATAAATTGGGCTTTTCCAATATTACCCTCACTAACTCCTCCTTAATCGTCCAATTTGCCCTTAGTTAACTTATATTTATTTAAATTAATAATAATACAATATATTCATATTATATACTATTATTTAAATAAATAACTTAAAATCTATAATTCTCCATATTTCACACCAACCACCGAAAATTACCAAAATGTGAATATTATTATTTAAATAAATTAAATAAATATTCTAATAAATTTGGGGTGTTACAACTCTCCCCCACTTAAAAGAATTTTCGCCCTCGAAAATTACCTCATAGGAACAGATTCGGATACGACTCCCTCATCTGATCCTCACGCTCCCAAGTCCAACTTTCTCCAGCTGGTCCTCTCCACAATACCTTTGTCAAGGCAATCTCTTTACCTTATAGTTGCTTCACTTCTCGTTCATCAATCTGAACTGGCAACGCCTCGACAGTCAAGTCATCTCTCACTTGTACATCATCCATCTGAATCACATGCGACGGATCTGGAATGTACTTCCTCAACTAAGACACATGAAACACATCATCCAAATTTGCAAGTGACAGTGATAAAGCAATCTGATATGCTACTTCCCCCATCCTCTGTGAAATCTGATACGGAATGCGATGTGAGCTTTCGAATCTTCAAAGCTCGGCCATCACCAATTACCGGCGTAACTCTCAAAAACACGCAATCTCCCTCTTGGAATTCAAGTGCTTTCCTCATCTTATCATGGTAACTTTTCTGACGACTCTGCGATGCTTTCATCTTTTCTTGGATCATCTTGATATTCTCATTCATCTCTTGCACAATCTCAGGTCCAAGTATAACACTCTCGCCTGACTCATACCAACACAAAGGAGTCCTACACCTCCTACCATACAAAGCCTCATATGGTGCCATTCCGATACTAGAATGGTAACTGTTATTGTAGGTAAACTCAATCAACGAAAAATGACTATCCCATGATCCACCTTGATCCAACACACAAGCTCTCAGCAAATCCTTTAAAGACTGGATAGTTCTCTTTGTCTATCCATCCGTCTGCGGATGATAGGCAGAACTCAACCTCAACTTAGTACCCAAAGCTATCTGCAAACTCTCCCAAAACCTCTATGTAAATCTCGGATCTCTATCAGATACAATACTTGAAGGAATGCCATTCAGTTTCATAATCTGATCAATATCAAATCCGACAAGCTTCTGCAACGAATAATTGATCCTCATCGGTATAAAATGAGCCAATTTGGTCAATCTATCAACAATCACCCAAATTGAATCATATCCCTTCAAAGTCTTCGGTAAACCGGTCACAAAATCCATAGAAATGCTATCCCATTTCCATTCCAGAATATTCAACGGTTGCATCAGACCTGACGGTCTCTGATGTTTAATATTTGACTTCAGACAAGTCAAACAAGCATACACAACCTCTGTAATTTCCTTCTTCATACCCGGCCACCAAAACAATTTCTTCAAATCTTGATACATCTTTGTGGCACCAGGATGAATACTTAGCCCGCTTTTGTGACCTTCCTCAAGAATGCTCTTCTTGATTTCTGGCACATCGGGGACACACACTCTATCTATGAACCTCATCACACCATTCTCATTGATCCAAAAATCACCCCTGTTACCTTGATTGATTAACGTGAGACGATCCACCAGTCTCAAATCAGATTTTTGACCTTCTCTGATTTGTTGGAGAATACCACTAGTCAACTTCAGCATACCCAACTTCACACTGTTAGGAGTCTCTACACAAACCAAACTCATGTCTCTAAATTGCTCAATCAGTCCTAACTCTCGAACCATAAGCATCAACATGTGTAAGGACTTCCTACTTAACACATCAGCCATGACATTAGCCTTACCAGGATGGTAACTCAATTCAAAATCATAATCCTTCAGAAGTTCAAGCCATCTTCTCTGCCTCATGTTCAACTCTTTCTGATCAAACAAATACTTCAGGCTCTTGTGATCACTGAACACTTCAAACCTAGACCCAAAAAATAATCTCTCTAAACTTTCAACACAAACACCACAGTGGCCAACTCTAAGTCATGCGTAGGATAATTCCTTTCATGAACCTTCAGTTATCTGGAAGCATAAGCAACGACCTGACCATTCTGCACCAGTACACCATCAAGACCCATCTTTGATGCATCACAATACGTTACAAAAGACTCACTTAGATTTGGAAAAATCAACACTGGAGCATTCGTCAACTTCTTCTTGAGTTCTACAAAACTCCTTTCACAAGCAACATCCCACATATAAGCTTGACCCTTTCGAGTCAACTGAGTCAATGGCAGTGCCAACTTTAAAAATCCTTCTAAACCTACAATAATAACCATCCAATCCAAGGAAACTTTGAATCTCAGTAGCAGACTTTAGAGTCTCCCACTGCAACACAGCATCAACTTTCGACGGATCAACAACAATTCCTTCACTAGAAATCACATGGCCAAGGAAACTCACTTCCTACAACCAAAACTCACACTTGGACAACTTGGCATAAAGTTTCTTGTCCTTCAAAACCTGCAATACCACTCTTATATGTTGTGTATGCTCTTCCTCGGACTTAGAATATATCAAGATATCGTCAATGAACACTACCACAAACTGATCCAAATAAGGATGAAAAATCCTATTCATATACTCCATGAATACACCAGGTGCATTAGATACACCAAACGGCATCACAATATATTCATAGTGTCCATACCTCATCCTGAAAGCTATCTTCGGAATATCATCAGGCTTAACACGAATCTGATGATAACCAGACCTTAAATCACTCTTGCTTAATACACAAGCATCCACAAATTGATCCATCAAATCATCAATCCTCGGAAGTGGATACTTATTCTTGATTGCTACTTTATTCAACTGCCGATAATCCACACACAATCCCATGCTACCATCTTTCTTCTTCACCAATAACACAGGAGCACCCCACAGAGAAACACTCGATCAAATAAACTTCTTCTCAAGCAGCTCTTCCAACTGTTTCTTCAAATCCCCTAACTCAGATGCCGACATCTAATAAGGAGCCATCAACACAGGACTAGGGCCCGATATCACATCAACAATAAACTCTATCTCACGCTCAAGAGGTAAGTCACTCACGTCGTCTAGAAACACTTCTGGAAATTCTCGAACAACTGGTAGCTCCACGCTCACTTCTTCATAATCAACTTGAAGTGATGCAAACAATGCAAACATCTGAGCCCCATCTTCTAAGAGTTCTTCTACTTGCTTAGCAGATACAAACATCAGCTTTCCACAATCACCAAACTCTGGGAATCTCACAGTCTTACTGTAGCAATCGATATGAACATAGTTGTACTCCAACCAGTTCATTCTGAGAATAACATCAATTTGATGCAAAGGTAGACAGACCATGTTTATCGCAAAATTCTTATCATAAATGGTCAAAAGGAAGCTCAAACAGACTAACACAATAGTCACAGAACCATTAGCCGGGGTATCGATAACCATACTCCTAACCATAGAAGATAATTTCAAATTTAACCTCTTAGCACATTCAAGCGAAATAAACGAATGAGTAGCACCAGTATCAATCATAGAAATCAATTCAACATCATTAATAAGCAAGTACCTCTGATCAAGTTATCCGTCTTGGGTTCTTCCGCACCGCTCAAAGCAAACACTCTGTCATTCGTCTGAGCAGTAGTAGCAGTCTTCTTCGACTGCTGGCACTGGATACTGATATGACCCTTCTTTCCACAGTTGAAGCAAGTCGAAGCTTCATCTTTATAGTCAGTAGCTTTATGACCTCTCTTGCCAAAACTATGACATCTCAGCGCCCTACAAACCTCAACACGGTGACCTTGCTCGCCACAATTATAACACTTGCCTGGAGCAGTACCCGCTCCCCCACTTGACTTTTTCCCATATGAAGCATTCTACTTCCCTTTATCACCAGAAGTCACATACAATTTCCATCTATACTGACCTTTCTCTTTCTTCTCACTCAGCTGCTTGTAGTGAGTAGATCGAGCTCGGCTATCCTCATCATAAATTCTGCTCTTGTCCATCAGTTCCACAAACCGACGAATATGCTGGTACTTAATTCCTTGCTTAATCTCGGGTCTCGACCCATTCTCAAACTTGAGACACTTTGACATCTCTGTGTTAGCACGATTGTAATGCGGACGGAACTTTACTAAAGACTCAAACTTTGCTGCATATTCACCCACAATCACATTCCCTTGTTTTAGCTTAAGGAATTCCACTTCTTTCTTGCCCCGAACATCTTTAGGAAAATTCTTCCTTAAACACAGCCCAAGTTATTGCAATCAACACCTCCCAATCTCTGACGGATGTTATCCCACCAGTCCTCAGCTTCCTCTGTTAGCATATGCATACCAAACTACACCTGCTGAGCATCAGTGCATGCCATAACCCAGAAAATCTTCTCAATCACTTTCAGTCACTTCTGCGCACTATCAGGATCATGAGTGCCCACAAAAGTCGGCGGATTGTTTCTCTGGAACTTTCCTAAAGCATGAAACTCATCTGGAGGTCCACCATTCTGGGCCATCACTTGGGCAAGTGATTCTAGCGCATCAGTAATAGCACGATCATTCCTTCCAACCATCTGCAACCACCAACAGGATTAGAAGAAACAACTCATCCAATAGTGTTCTCACACTATTGACTGACAGGGGACTAACAACATAAAAACTTGGTCGGACGGGCCGACCTGCTCTGATACCACTAATGTAACACCCTTTTTCTACCCCACAAATATTAAGGCAAAATATTCACATTTATCAGAGTAAAATATTAAACTAAAAAAAACCACATCAAAGGGCGTACATTTCTCAATAAATCAAATATAGGTCAAGGCTCCGTAAACAACGGGTTTTTCCCAAAAGTTATCAAAAATTTCATCAAAAGGCAGTAGAAATCAAAAAGGTATAATCCAAAGTTTTCCTTGCGCTGCAAGGCAACCAACATAACAAAAACATCAATAATATAAGGTTTGACTCAAAGACCCTAACCCGATGTTACACTATCAGAGCAAGACCCTTTAAGTCAACCATAATGACTAACGACCCAAAACTTCAAAAGTCCTCGACGGCATCCACGGCAAAACCTGGTCATCTGTACGTTACTCACGTGGAGGCAACATTCAAACAGGCAGGGTGAGTAAAATGATTCATAATAATCAATGTAGGAAATCAATATATAAAACAACGTCATTTTCATATTTAACATCATCATATTCATCAATGGGCATCAAAGGCCACAACATCATAAATTACTCAAGATCATCTCATAAATGCAAATGCAACAAGACTCATGCATGTGGTACCAATCATCACAGCACGATGGACACTAGACCATCAACCCTCCATAGATCCCCATCAATAGGATCAATTCTATACAAGAACCGGAGCACATCAAAATACCTCACATCCGCATAATGGGACTAAAGCCAAAGAAATCAAGGTCCTGAACCAAAGTTTGGATGCACATGAATGCATGATGCACACGTCAATAATCATCCTCATAATAACATCATAGGTGCATCATCCTTCATCAAAATTATCATCATCAAACTCATCATCATAAATCATGTCATCATAGAATCATCAAAACTCATGGAAATATCATCATAGGAATCATCATATAATCATGTACTAATCACATAGAAATCACAGTCATACTCATATTAATTCGTCAAAGAAATCACAACATCAAAACATCAAGGCATCACTGTACAAAATTAGAATTCGCGAAACTTTGCTACGTTCGCCAGTAAGTTCGTTGTGCGAGTCTGGGGCGAGTTTCGTTCGCTGTGCGAACACGCGATTACAACAAAATGTTGTTACGCACCAGAACCTAAAATCAACCCAAAACTCCAACGATTCACTTCCCCAATAACCAAAAACATCCCTAATTCATCCCTAAGGTCTCACGGTGATAAAGGCACAAAATCTACGACTTATTAGGCCAATCTCGTATCATATTCACACTCTAATTCCCATAATTTCCTTACAACTACACCACAGTCATTAGAGTTTCTCACAATCTAATTTCCCTATAGGGTTAAACAAATGTTAAACCAGATCTTTGGCCACGAATGCCTAATTTCCTTTAACCCAAATCAGCCTCGAATCTATCAGGCCATCAGTTCAAATCCCTATACGATTAAAACCTCAACAATAGAATTTTGGCCATGAAGACCTAATTCTCTTTATCTCAAAATCAGCCTCAAACCTTTTAAACCCTTAAATCAGCTTTAAATACATTGAAATCACACATTAAAAACAATGAAGGCAATACTCCTCATACCTTAATTGCCGACTCTAAGCCTTCTCCTTGATTCTCAGAAATCTTTCGAAGCTTTTGCCCAAACCTCTTTCTCAGAGCTCTGGCTTCTATTTCTTCTCTTTTCACGGTCTAACAAGAATGAATCCTAATTCCCAAAAAAAATTCATTTTTGTAAAACCTAACTATGAGCCTATAAATTGGGTTTTTCCAATATTACCCTCACTAACTCCTCCTTAATTGTCCAATTTTCCCTTAGTTAACTTATATTTATTTAAATTAATAATAATACAATATATTCATATTATATACTATTATTTAAATAAATAACTTAAAATCCATAATTCTCCATATTCCACACCAACCACCGAAAATTACCAAAATGCGAATATTATTATTTAAATAAATTAAATAAATATTCTAATAAATTTGGGGTGCTACACAGATAGGAAGAAATCTTGAAGTTTATGTAGATGAGATGCTAGTTAAGACACAAGAAGAAATGAAACATGTAGATGGATTCAGAGACACCTTTGAGTCTCTAAGGAAATTCAACATGAGAATGAACCTTGAAAATTGCACTTTCGGGGTACAAGTTCGAGAGTTTCTAGGATTCATGCTAACCCATCAAGGAATAAAAGCGATCCCAGACAAATGTCAGGCAATCATTGATATGAGAAGCTCGACGTCTGCAAAGGAGGTTCAACACATAATCGAGAGGCTAGCTAATTTATCTCGATTTCTTTCTTGTGCAGGTGACAAGTCCATACACTTCTTCGTGATGATAAAGAAGTCGACAGAGTTTGTGTGCACGAAAGAATGTGAAAAGGCATTTGGGAAGTTGAAGAAATTCATATCAACGCCATAGATATTGGTGCATCTGAAGGATAATTCACCCCTCGTCCTGTATCTAGCAGTATCCGAGAAGGCAATTAGCTCGGTTTTGGTTCAAGAAAGCGAGGGAGATGAAAGAACATATTATTTTGTTAACAAGGTCCTCAAAGGAGCAGAAAGTCGGTATCAGAAGATTGAGCGACTAGCCTTAACGGTAGTTGTTATGACCAGGAAGCTCAGGCAATACTTCCAGGGACATCCTATAATAGTCAAGACAAACTACCCTATAAAACAGATCTTGAAGAAGACGAATGTGGCAGGTAGAATGGTGGCATGGGCAGTAGACTTATTCGAGTTGGATATAACATATGTACCCAGAAACAACATCAAGGCGCAAGTATTGTCATACTTTTTAATAGAACAAATTTTAAAATCCTTAATTACTCCTGAATAGAAATAAAATTACTCATCAGACTCCTTTGGGCCGAATAATACACGCCTTTTCACCAGCCACACAAGGTTCTAGTATAACATCTTCCTTATTCCCTGTGGAAGAGACTGAGGTGTTAGAACGAAGCTTCAAGATGTAGTTATCGTCAATGACACTATGATTGTAGTTTAGAACCTCTCTGTCTATCAAAAATTGTGTTGCCTCCATCTGAGTGTCCAAAGAACCTGAGGATGGAGACTCTGAGTCAGTGTTACTAATAGGTGAAGGGATTTCACCATAAACTTCTCTAATAATCCGGTCAAAATCCATTCGAATCAAGTGACATTCACATTCTCTCATGCAATGATTCTAAATTTTATTTCTATCATGAGCATTAAGGGAAATCGAGCATTCTCCCAGTTGATCGTAATTTCGTATTAAAGACATAATAAAAGAGCAAGAAGAGAGTAAAAAGGGAAAAGAAAATGATACCTAGGGTTTGAGATTGAAGAAAAATCGAGGAATTGATAAGTTATAAAGTTGACCGAAACACTTAGCAAAGATCACTAACTTTGGTAAAATGAGAAAAGTTAACACTTCAATCTAATCGGACCTCGTGATTAGGGGGACTTATGTACATCCCGAAATTCTCTAAGGTCAGGTTTTTGGAAAATCGATTACGATGACACAAGTAGGCCGGACAACCATAGCATTACATAGGTCGAAATCCAGTTAGGAATCACTTAGATACAAAACAAGCATGTCGGAGCCGGTCTTGTGATAACAATGACAGATGGACAAGTCAGATCCGACTTCAGTGCTAGGATACCATATGGACAGTTACAAAAGACGGTTACGAAATGTCCCCATAATTGCATGAGAGTTATAAAAATTGATGGAAAAGACGTTATTTGATAATTACAAAGGGCGGCAGACGTTATCCAGAGTCACCTTAATGAGGGATATAAAGAGACATACCTTAAAGGATCATTAATGAGTCAAGTAGTATAAAATGGAACTTTCTCCATAAAGAAGAATACAACTACTAAACCTTCTTAATCATATAACATAATTGCGGTCTCTCAAGACTAATTTCAGAGAAGTTTCTCCGAATAACGTTTAGCAACAACAAAAACGAATTTTAAAAAAAAAACATTATTAATTAGAATAATATTATAGACAATTTTGGTGAATTTGATCCACATATATATTTCTATATTTCAATTTTAATCTCTAAATTTTAAGTCTTTTTGAACTTTTGCTCCCCAAAAGAGAACCAAGAGTGTAGGACAACAATCATTGACATTGAAAACACAAAGCTACCCAATAGAATACGGAATCCAAAACTTTCAAAATACTCCATCTATCTTATGATATAAGTTTGTTTAAAAAATTAGTGTCATAATATAAATTATTTTATTAACAATTGACACACAAATTACAAAATGTGGTATATTTTATTGATTTAATAAAATTATTTTTTATTAATAATTTCATGGAGAAAAGAGTGTTTTAAATAAGAAAAGAAAAATTAATACTTCAAACATCTACAAAATGAGCCATAAATTGTTGCTAGATTGACTGACAAATGGAGTAAAAAACTTTAAGAAAAAAGAAGATGAAAATTGGAACTTAAAAAAAAAACAAAAAAAAAAGATAAAAATTGGAATTAAAAAATAACTAATTTAAATTTATTTATTTTATATTTTCCATACATTATCTAAAGATCTAAAATACCGTAGTCGGCAGCGTATAGGTTAAGAATTAAATAAAAATAATAGTATCTATCATAACTTTTTTGAAAAACTGAAATTAGAAAAAGCAGTGGCACGTTATCCAGTCTAATTAAGCTGCTTCTGCTTTCATGATGCAAAAAAAAAAAGTAATTTATAATTAATTTAGCCTTTTCAACTTTTTCCAAAAAACTTCTTTAAAAAAAGCTAGAAGACTTCTTTTATAAATAAAAAAATACAAATACAAAAATTTTAAAAAAGAAAAAAAAAATCATTTTCTAATGCCCCACATTATAAGGTTTTAAGAATTGAAAGATAGTAGCAATTATAAGCTTTTTATTTGTTCTATAAATTGGCTTCCTCACACTCCATTCTCCTTCCTCACTACACTTTCTATCACAAATATTATAACCTCTTCTCTCTCTCTCTCTCTCTGGTACATGATTTCTTATCTTCAGTGCAACCAATCTTGATATTCAGAAAAAAGTATAGGAGAGTCCGTAAAGCTCAGGAGGGATAGCGCCATTGTTACGTACTTAATTATGGTCGTAATTGGCGCTATCCATCCTGAGTTTCACTGGTTCTTCTTACTACATCACAACAGAAACTCAGTTCTCTCACAGTTCTAACTCTCATCATCACCACGGTATATATTACGAGCTGTACTGTTTTCATGATTATCAATTTTCTTAATTATCAAATATATTTAGTCTGCAGCTTCTCAGAGTTACATATATATGCATGCTAACTTCTATTCCATTTTCTTCAGATTTGTTCATTCCTTTCAACATTAAGATCAAATATTTATGTCTAAAATTAGTTTTTTCTTATTCCTTGAGCATATAATTAAAGGATGGAAGTGGGATTACGTTTAGTTAAGTACTACTACTACTTATCATAGTTCATAATGATGTAAATTTCATTGACCCAAAGTGTTTTTGCACAATGTTTTTATTTTTTATTTTTTGTGAATTTGCTTCACATGTTAACTGTTCAGTCCTTTCCCATTATTTGAGGTCAGATTAGTTTCAAGTCTTTTCTTCAGAAAGACTGACAAAGGAAGGAACGGAAACTCTGAAACAGTTCCGAAGCCTTGACTGTTTGACTCATATACTCTCACCATATTAATAATACTATTTCGAATCTTATTTATCTGAGAAAATTTAAGTAAGTGTTATCTTAGAAATGTTTTAATAATATTATTTTATTTAAGTTTATCTAGACGCAAGATATTTTAATTAGGTATATTAATTTGTATACTATTTTCCATTTGTAAGGCATTTTACTTGTATGAAGTTTTGTATTTTCTTGAGATCTAAATCTGCATGATAAAATAAATAAAATTTCTTATTGGATCTAAAGTCCCTAAGCATAATATTTCTCAAATTATTTACCATATGTTGTTACATTACAAATGAATACATGATTAAAAATTTAAAAAGATATCTGTTACTATGAGACACTTTTTTCTGTTAAAGTGATATTGTAAGATCAAGTGTGTTGTTCTTGCTCATCTTTTTCTGATATAATATTTATTTACCATATTTAATTTAGATCTTAAATGATGATATTTATAATGAAACTCAGAGAGAGTGAGAGAGAGTATGAATATGTTATTGTGAGAATGACAGAAGGAGAAGGTCACTGAATCATTGCTTTTGGATTATTTAATTAAAAAAGAAGTAATGAGTTAGTTGGAGTTTTAATGGCGAGTTCTGAAGAGAGCAGTCTTTCTCTTTCTGGCCAAAAAGCCAAACCCTACGTTGGAACCAGAAAGCTATCTAACCTAGGGTTTCTATTCCACTTCTGAAACTCGTTCAGAATTAAGGACTTTTTCATTCAATTATTATAAGTAGCATGCAGTAGTAGGTTAGTTACTGTGGATGTTGACTTCTTTCTTCTAACTTTTTTCACCTCACTTGTCTCGTCGCTTTCCTTAATTTCTATTATTATACGATTAACATTTTCATAATCTCCATCACTTAATTGCCATTAAAAGAAGTATGTTGCTGGGAAGCTCATCCCCTAAACTATATGATCAGACATTCTATCATAATATGAATGAAAAGGATATATATTGGGTGATGATACTTGCTTAAATAAAATGATATTGCAGTTTATCAAAAATAAGTAAATAAATGGTCTTGCTAACATGTTATCTCTTCTTTTTTGAGTGGAACACGTGCCCTTCCTTAGTATATGAATAAAAAACAATTTAAGTTTTACATTTGAAAAATAAATTTTGTTTTTATTTTTTTAAAAAAATATTCTCTCCGTCTCATAACAAGTATCCTATTTGAGTTCTGCGAGATTTGTAAGAAAATGATTAAATGAGTTAATTTCAATGATAAAATTAATATATTTTACTAAAATATATTTATTTATTATAATTAGTAGAACAATTGAAAAAAACGTGAAAATAGGGATGACAATTTGACATATTCGGATAGGGTGCCCACAAAAATAATCCACAACAAATAGGTTAAAAAAAGCAAAATAGGTACAGGTATGAGCATGGGCGCTGATACGAATACCTTAGTACCCAACTTGCCTCATACCCGCACTATATATATTTATATATTTTTATTTTTATTATTACTAACACATTTATGTTTATCAATTGTATTGAATACATATATATTAAATTTTCATAAATTTTAATGTTAGTATTTGTTTATTTCTTAATTCAACAATAATATTTTTGAATATTTTTTAATACTACCAAAATTTTAAAATAACAGAATAAATTATAATTGATCAATAATGTTTTATTAAAAACGTGGATAAACGGGTACGTGTATGAGTACTTAACTACCCACAAGGTACGGGCACAAATATATATGTTGGTGCCCACACATGTATGGGCTCGTGTACAAGAGATTTTTTAAAACTACGGGTATGGGAACATGTATTATAGTATCCTGCTCAAACCCAATTCATAGTCATCCCTGCGTGAAAGATAATAAATAGAGGTATAGTGGTGGAAAAAAACAATAAATATTGTATTGATATCTAAAGAAACAATTATTTTGAGTCATAGAAAAAGTGCAAATAACACACTTTTTATGAGACTGAGGGAGTATTTTTCATTCAAATGGGTATAATACATTGAAAATAATACAAAATCAATGTACTATTGAGAATGATAGTAAGTTGTACGATGAAGTACTCTCTATGTTTTAAAATGGTTGTTGTTTTAAGAAATAAAATTTATTTTAAAATAACTATTATTCTCAATTTTTAATGTAAAAATAATTGTTATTTTTTCAATTGTATCTGCAAATTATTACTCTGAACACTATTTTTAATACATTAATAAGGTTAATTTAGTAAAAGTGTAATATCTAATGACTATGTGCAAAAATCTTAAGTGACACTCATTTTAAAAAGAATGGAGTGCCTTGACTTATGATATGGAATCAAGATAAACTTGTTCATTCAAGACGACTATGCAAAGTTCATAATTGAGAATAGCTATTCATAATTTGTGTTGTGAAATTGAAATATTCAGGCACATCAATAAATTTATTGTGTGAGGACAAAAAATAATAATAACCAAAATAAACAGTCTTCACTAAAAATAACTCTTAGTGCAATAAGATAATAACTTAACATTGCAAGAAGATTAAAGACAAGAAACACGAGAACTTGTTTATCCGGTTAGATCAAATGATTTACTATATGGGATATAACAACTCTCTAATTCACTATACTTCCAAAAGCTATTTCACAAGATTACAAATGAGTTACAAGAAAATAGTCATCCAAATTCTCAAGAACAAACCCTATTTTCTATCAAAGTGTTTCTCAATTTCTCTAAACTCTATAGATATGAATCACAGAAGCTCAATATATTTAGAAGGGTTTCGCAATCTCTCTATATATTTACAAAAAAATTTCAAGTTCCAAGAATACACTCTTAGGAACTTACCCTTATCTTTCTAAGATTACCATTATAATTCTTAAACCCTTACTTCTGTCTTCAACTCTAAAGTTATGAAATTTGTGACAACAAGAATGATAGAGATACATATTTATAACTGTTGAAGGTCAACGAAAACTTAACAAACCCAAAACCCAACTCATTAACAAATTGACCCATAAACCGAAATAACAAAGTCTAATACACGAAAACTGCATGGACGAGATTCGATAACTGATGGACCTGAATTACCCATCAAAACTGACCCGACCGATGTTGCTCACCGGCGTCCAGACTTATCTCCACACCGATCTTTCTCCAGCCTCTGTTGACTTCCAAGTTGATTTCTGGTTTCTTTAGTCTCAAAACATGCTTCTTTTCTCTCCTTCACTTAAGATTTTAAACTGTACTTTAACATAGTGAATATGAAGAAAGAATGAAATTAGCTCGTGATTCTAAATTGTGTTTAACAACCATGTCTTACTTTCTTTGAGGTTCTTAGAAAAACATATATATTAAGGAGTAAGAGCTACTTTTGGCCAAGAAAAAAAGAAGGTCTTTAAGGAGATTATAGAAGCTAGTGGATATGGCGCAAGATGGAGGATATATCTTCTAAAAATGAGGGAACATAAAGGGATGAATTTTTTTGTTTATACTACAAAGAAGAATCTAAATGTTGGTTTCGAGTTTGTGTACCTAAAGTTGAAGTTTAAGGGGTTTGAAGCTGGGGTGAAGAAATTACATATTGTAAATATGTCTTTGCAGAATAAGAACTCTGTTTTCAAGAACAGGTTGAGAACTTGAAGAAGGTCAGTCATGATCTAGACACTAGTAGGGTTTTATAGTTTGTTGTTGGTTTTGTTGATGTAGTTGGTCAAGTAAAATCGGGGGCTCTTGATGGTGGCATGTATGAAATGTGTTTTGTAATTATGTTCCTGAGGGATAAATGTCAGACATGATGTTGGGACAACTGACCCAACTTCTTAAACCAAAATGACAACAATAAAAACAATAAAGCAAAAGATAATAAAAAAAAAGAGATTGGTAACCCAGTTCGGTGAAACCACACCTACATCTAGGGGGAACTCTACCCATAAAAGGAAATTCACTACTTTGAATTAGAATAATTAGTATTATAAGAACCTAAAACACTATGAAGTTATACACCTCTCTCTAATCCTAGTGACTTTCTATTTAGGTCTCCACCTAAATATGAGAATCCACTAAGTCTATTGATTGTTGAATTTACAAACTCAAATAAGACAAACAAACAACTATGTCAAGTTACTCAAATATAGAGTGGTGGATAACAGTAGATTCAATATTATTCCTTATAAGGGCATTATAGTAGAATACAAGAAACAAAAGATTCACTAACCCTAGGCATTAAGAACTCAGTCTTGTGCATAAAACTCACAAATAAAACATGAGAACTGAGTCTTCTTATATACCAATGTCTTCTTGGATTTTTCCTTATGGATATCTAATTTAAATTAGTCCAGAAGAATAGAGAATATTGTTGGAATTGATTTCTCCATAAAACTCTCCAAAAGATAGGATTTGTTACATTCAAATTCAAATTTATATTTCCATTTAAATTTGTGTTGATCTTCAACAATTGTCAAACAAATCAACAATACATTGCTAAGAAATCTACAACAAATCTAATTGAAATCCAATCAAAAAGTTTGCACCAAACAACATCCCTTATGGCCTGCTGACAAGGCCAGATGTTGCATTGTATATGCTGCAACATTGTGTTTCACATGTTGCACCAGTATGTCCAAATTAACTTTTCTCCATGGCATCTAGATCTTCTTTGTAGAGAGAAGCTTAGATAGAATAATTATAAACCAAACAATAATACCATTTGTCTGTTTTTAGAGACCAGATGTTGCAGCACACATGTTAGAACATCGTGTCAACATGTGTCCCTTCTGCACCAGAAACAACTTGAGCAAACTCCATGTTGTTTTGCATAATGCATTCAATCCTAAAAGAACCAAAAATCCCCCTTTGGAAAAATTTGGAAAAACAACTCTTCAAGCAGAAAAGTAGCTAATTATCAAAGATATACTTAGACCAACAACGGCAATAGCAGAAGAAAAACCAAACACCAAACATCTAAGCATACATCAATATCAGAAGTAGCACAAAATATAACACAATTCATAAATTATTAGGTAGTTACACACACACACACACACACACACACACACACACACACACACACACACACACAATATTATGAGTTTTCTACACACAATGCTCCGTAAACAATCAACATACAATCATTCAAAGTGAGTTAATCATGCATGTAAACATAGTTAGTAGTCAATAGTCAAAGGTCAGAAGTTACTACTAACACATATCGACACATAAGATTAAAGGTCAAATGCTTCATCATATGTACACACATAGGCAGAATAGTCAGTACTAATCACAACAGGATATACCAGGTCTGCTAAAGATCCTTATACATCACAAAGTCAGTAGTCAAGTTAGTATTCACACCATTCTTCTACACACACACACTATTAATCCCCATTTATTCCACAATTTGGCAAAGGCCTTCCTTAGAAAGTCATTCAACTCAGGGGTTAGTATGTTAGCATTTACACACATGTTAGGAGTGAACAAACAATATATTGGACCTGATGCTTGAACATCAATCCATGACATTCAACATTTGGTGATACTTGGTTCAAAGACTAAGATTAAATCACCATTACAAACCAAAAAGTTACCCATATAAGGGTAAAAAAAAATACATAAGAAAATAAAACAAAAAAGACGTAGTTTAAGCAACAGCCAACTACATCATATCCCACATGTCGGACCAAATGTTTGGCAATCCTAGTTGACATCAACAGACAACTTACTCTTTAGTGTTGTCCTCCTCCTCTTCACCTTCTTATTTTTCTTCCTTTTCATTTGAAAAAAGTTTAATAAAATCATCCACCATATTCTTCTTGATGGTACTTGAAGTGATTGTTACTGAAAAATCCTTTGACACTTCCATTTGTACATGCAGAACCACCTCTTTTATGGCCTTGGAACTAAAATAGTAATTTCCATTAGCAATATGACTATGACCTCTTGGAACCTCAATGTAGCATGTTCTGTTGTCTGATTAAAAACATGTTCCCCAAAATTCAGTTTGGACTTTTTTCCAATTTGAAAAATAAGCTTGGCCAAGACAGGTGTGATGCTTATGCTATGGTTGGTGGGAACCCGATTTGTTGCACATATTCTATCTAGCACAATATATTTCACACTCTGACTTAAGGAAAGTAAGCTCTTCTTTGGCCATTGTTGGGCTTGAATAACTGTGATTTCTCTAGGAACTTTGTCCAGAGAGAGAACATTATCCGATTAAACAGTTTTATTTCTTCCTAGATAGGCCTTCAGGTGAGAACTTCACACAACATCCTCTAACATAAAATTTGCAGAATTCTTTGCTCCCTTCCTTATTGCATTCACTTGACAGATTAACAATAAATTCCTGTACAAATGTCTGTCACAGTTTTCATCAAACCAACTTTCTTCAGTAAATCCCAGATTTCTTGACAGTCAAAAGTATCTTTTCTCATATCATTTTCTTAAGTAACTTTTCTTTGGCACACAAATCTCCACTTTTTAATACATTCTTCAAAATGAAGAACACATTGTCCAAAGGAGCAACAAGAATATTCATAGGAACCCTTTTCCCTCCAATCTTCTTTCTGGAAGAGGGAACAATGTCAAGGGCATCTGCTTCAACATCTGATTCCAAGTCACTTGAAACTACAAGATTCCTCTTAATATTTTTTCTTTTTGTGGCATTCTCTTTGATTTTTTTATGTTGAGTTATTTCCTTCTTTTTTTTTCTCTTCATAAAATTGATTTGTAACCAATCTTTTCATAGCAGGTTCTTAATCTGTTTCAGTTTCTTATTCAACATCCACCACCTCCTTAACCTTCTCTTAAGTGTCATTGTCTTAAGATATGGCTACACTATTAACGAAACTTTTCATTTTATGGGCAATAGGAATGTTATCATTCCCATCTGTTTCATCATTCCTAACCTCTTGCCCATTATCTTTATCACCAGGAGAATCCTTACCATTTACTTCATTATTTCCATTAGATTTCTTGCTCAGAACTTCAACCTCTACATTCTTTTCTCATTTGGCTTCATGATCTTGATTGTGATTATTCTCAGCAGTATGGTCTTTAGAAAATTCTTATTCATCATTTCCATCAAATGAGTTGTTTAAAAATACATCAAGAATAGGAGCATCCGTAACTGAATCAATGGGATGTTCAACTTGACGTTCACTAGATGTTGGAACATATGGTTCAACATGTTGATCATCAGGTAATTCAACTTGTGGTACCATATATTGTTCCTTACCAATGGTTTTACCAAGATCATCTTTATTACCACTGGGGTAGGGTTTAGAAGTAATCATAGTTTTAATAGGATTTTTCAAAGATGGCTCACCTTTTGACGTACTAACCTTTTCAAATGAGGTCTTCCTTTTGGTAGAAGAATTCTTTGATTATTTTATTGAAACATCCACTAGAATAATCATATTTATAGGTTTTGGGTCCAAGTACATGATGGTATCATCATCAGTTTCGCTGTTAGTTGAAACCCTAGTTCTCTTTGACATTCCTTTCTCGCTCATTTTAGTACAGGATTGAGGATTTTGATGAATGAGAAGTAAAGCATATGTGCTAGCACAATAGGTATAAAGAGACCGGTTATGAGGGGGAAGGAGTGGTTGTGAGAAGAGTTTGAATTTGAAGAGATTTTTCTCAATTTAGACGCTTCTATGAATATAAGAGAGAGAGAGAGAGAGGGAGAGAGAGAGAGAGAGAGAGAGATTTTCCTTTTAATTCTTCAAACCTTCTTTGAGTTAATAGCCGCATGTAAATATCTACAACTCCCTTTTTATTTTTAGACTCATTCTTTCTTTTAGGAATTACTTATCGCTTAAGGACTTCAGAGAATATCTTCTTTATAACTTCAAGCTTCATATGTAGGATAAAATGTCCTACATTTGATCTTTCAATAATTATTGACAATCATGGTATTTTCATCACCATCCTTGACACATAGGATTTATTTATTTCTTATGTGTTTCCCACATGCAGAGATACCATACTTATTAATGAGGTATGATGCTGGAGCATCGTGTAGGATATCTGGTTCTATAATATTTTGGTCTCATATTCTAAGCTTGTTGAGAGCTGACTTCTGATCCATGTATAATAGTTTTCATTGGACATTGACTTATTCACTATCACGTCTTGATCTTTGTTGGAGACACTATATTCAGAATTATTGAATTCCACATTCAAACCCTGATCACATAACTCACTTATGCTGATAAAGTTTGTAGCAAGACCTTCTACTATAAGAACTTCTTAAAAACTAGGGAGACCTGGATAAACCCATTTTCTTGTTCTTGTAATCTTTATTCTAGTTCAATCAACAAGAGTAACATAACTCTTGTAGTTGCATGTCCCCAATATATTCATGGGGAGTGCCCCAATATGGTTATTTTGTTGCTTGTCTTATCGCTTTCATCTTTGATTTACTTTTGATTATTGAATTTCCTTCTTGATTGCACGTCTCTTAATCAAGTTTTGAAAAGATTCATTTTTAGCATACATAAACCATTGGATATGTTTGAACTTAATCATGATGATTTTAATCACTTGAATGAATTAGTGGAATAAGAGCCATATATGATATTGATTCAAGTTAAGCGAAAATAAAAATCTCAAAGTCTCTTTAAAATTTTGAAAATTTGGCATTTTAGGTGTTCGATTCGAATCAAGCAGAAATCCTTATTCGAATCATTTTGGACAGAGGAAAACAAAAAATTTCCAAACCATTTGATTTAAATCAAATTTAACACGTGGTTTGAATCACCAAATTCTGAGTCACCTTTTCCTCAATTGATTCGAATCACACTTTACACATGATTTTAATCATGAAATTCATCCATATTTTCTCAATTGAATCATCCTGTTTGATTCGAATCACGAGATCTTTGATTTAATAACACTTTCCTTTTGATTTAAATCAACTAAAAAATGGGTCAAAACTCTATTTTTCTTTTATTCCACTTCACTTGCTCATTTGATTCATATCATGAATTGCTCTTGTTCGAATCTAATGTAAGTAGTAATTGCGCCTAAGAGGGGGGGTGAATTAGGTTCTGAAAATTTATTTATAATCTTGTATGGCTCCTTGGTTCTTTTTCCGGTTATTAGTTAGTGACTTGAAAGTAAAGGCATGAAAGAAAAAAGAGACACAGGAAATTTATAGTGGTTCGCCTCACACTCCGAGAGTACTCCACTCCCCTTTCAACACGAAAGAGAATTTCACTATAGTTCAGAATAATTACAAAGCCTAATCACACCAAAGGTGATGCTTACTATCTAAACTTATAGGTAATCAAAGTGTTAACGAACAATCCTCTTCAAGACACTTCACTTATTTCCAACAGTGTTGGACAACAAGGTAATACAAAAAAAAATTCTTGAGAAATATTTGATAGAGAGTTGTTATCAATCTTCAAGATTGATCTTCTTCTTGAAACAAATGTTACTCAGATAAATATACAAGTGTTCTTTGTGAAAGGAAGCAATGAGAGTGTGAAAGTTAATTTAATGGCTTCTTTCAAAATGTGGTTTTGAACACTTAGAATGAAAATTCAAAGATTGAAGAAAGTGAGTAATTTTAATTGATTTTGTTTCTTGAAGGTGTATTGTAATTTTGAAATTAAGAACAATTTATATGCATCAGAAACCTGTTCAAAAGGGTGTGTTTTTGATGCAGCAAAAATAGCCAGTAAAAGAAATGGTAATCAATGCAATTTTCCATGAACAGCTGCCATTTGTGCTTGCTGTTACAGTGTTAATCGGTTAACACCTTCACAATGTTCAAAATATTCAAATTTTTCATGTGTTAATCGGTTAACCCTGGGGGTTAGTCGGTTAACACTGTTGTAAAATCACCAAATACTTAAAATTGAAGTGTGTTAATCGGTTAACCAAAGTGTTAATCGATTAACACTGAAGGTTTTTCAAAAATTGATTTATTTTAAAAGGAATGAGTATTTTAAAATAGTTTTAAAAATGTTAGTGATAATTGTGAAGTGAAGAGTGATTTTAAGAACACTTGTATAAATATTTCTAAGTAAAATATGTTATACCGTTCCTTTGAATCATCATCACCACTTGTAGCTTGTAGGCGAAGCTTTGATCCATAGAGTCATACGCGAGGGTACTATCTTGATCTTTGTTTGGTTGCTTGCGTCTTACTTTTTGCGAAGAATATCTTGCGTACCAAGCTTGTATTAGTTGTCCTCATCAAAACATAAAGGCCTTGAAGCTTGCTTCTACATCTAACTGACTTTTCAACCATTTTTAGTGCTAAATCTCAAACACGTATAAAACCTTTATGTCAGAATTTTCATATACAATAAAATCATAATCAACATTGTGATTATGTGTAAAATTAATTTTCTCTGTTTTGAAAATTTGAAGTTCTTCTTGCAATGAAATTCTTTCATCTTCAACTTCAATTTGATTCAGATCTTGATAACGGAAGATTTGTAATTGATTGAAGGAGGCGTGTTCTTGAAACTTACCGTTCTTGAATATTTGGTTGATATTTTCAGGTTGTTTGTAAGATTGAAGTTATTGTCAATGGTGATGACAAATTCTATTGATAAGAAGTAGAATTTTCTCTCCAGAATTTCTGTAGTAGTGACTGTGTGGAAGGATACGGATAAGACGAAGTTCTTATCAAATCTTTGGATAGTTCATCGCCAAAGGAATAGGTGGGATCAAGGGGTTGATTGTAAAAAGCGAAGGCTTGGAGCATATTGGTGATATGGGAAGGTTAAGAAGCTTTAATTAAGTAAAGATTATGTACAAAAGTTTGGCATTATGCTATATACAAGACAATATCCATATAGGAAATTTAAATTTTCTCAGCTGTATTGTGGATAGGCGATTCTATGAACTATTGCAAATATTTGTCAAATAAAAAGGAAGTATGCAGGTTCTAATGGGAAACCATTGAAGAGTGCATGTATACAAAGTAAGGAAAAACACTGAAGCACTATAAATCATGGTGTCATCTCTCTTTCTCCCCCCCCCCCCCCTCTCTCTCTCTCTCTCTCTCTCTCTCTCTCTCTCTCTCTCTCTCTCTCTCTCTCTCTATATATATATATATATATATATATATATATATATATATATATATATATATATATATATATATATATATATATATATATATATATATATATATATATATATATATATATATATATATATATATATATATATATATATATATATATATATATATATATATATGTATCTCTCTCTCTCTCTCTCACACACACACACACACACTCACTCTTTCATTTAATTTTGTAGTATTTGCATGCTTAGGTATTTCGATTCTAGTGTGGTTTATCATTGATTCAATTGATAGTAATTTATTACGCAATCATTAGGTTTTGTTGGAATTGGTGATTAATATTCTGAGAAATAATTGAAATTATAATTCTCAATATTGAATCATTGTATAAACACACACTGTGGAATATACAATCAAATAAATTGAATACATAGTGTTTCATCATATTAATCTTTGGTGTTTGTGAAACGATTTAGTGATAATGTGATCGAAATTTAGAATAGTATAATTTTCATATTTTGGCATCAAACCTTCCATTTGCAATTTTTGAAAACACTCTTATATCTTTTGGAAACAGTGATTGAATTTTATTTTGGTCTACTCACCTCCTAGATTGTCTTTCTACTTCCATATTCACACCCAACTATTGGCATCAAGAGTTGGTCCTCGAATCGTGTCTAATCGACATCCAAAAGTTTAAATATGGCAAAAGATGAGATCCTAAGGGAGCATATAATAGAGAACTTGTTTTTAAAGGCGAAAAATTATACTTATTGGAAGAGGAGCAATGAAAAATAAAGAAAACAAGCACACATAGTAAAAACATAATCACATATTCACATAACACAAACAAAACATTGTTCTTATGATACGAAACAAAACATACGCACAAAGTACGAATACAAATACGAAACATAAAACTTAAACTTAAACAAAATCTAGAACGCGGTAAACAACAATAACAAGTGCTTTTTAAATGTCATCATCCGACATATCCTCATTTTCATCTTTGTCCTCTTCACTACCTTCCTCATCTTCGTCATTACCGGCGCTGAAAGTTTGAGAGTTAAGCACAAATCTTCGGAGGGAATTTATCGCCCGAGTGGTTTCTCTATGTTGATTCATCATAGTAATATAGAGAAATTCATTGGTGATGCCCCCTTCCGGAATGGTATAAGGATGGTTGAAAGAAAGAGAGATGTCTTTTGCATATTTGTAGGTTCCATCATAATCTTTCACTATGCCGGTATTTTTGATGATTGTGATTTCGTTAATTTCATTCACTGTCGGTTTCAGGGTAATTGAAGGTTCTTGGTTCAAGTCCAAATCAGTTAACTCGAGAATTCTTGAAATAAGCCGCGCATATGGAAGCCGAGTGGACAAGGTGAGTTGTTGCTGAAGGTGATACATCATGGTTAAAATCCAATTGAATTTAATTATGTTCTTAATAGAAAACATCAACTGCATCTCCAAATCATTTATATGATAATGGTTGGAGTCTTTAGGAATAAAAACATAGCAGATAATATAATGCAACATACGATCATTGACGGACAGATTCTTCACATAACACAAAGTGCGAGCAGTCCGTTAACCCGCAATGACAGTTGCTCTTGGAAATCTGCAGATGCTGTAATAGTATTCCATTTTATTATAGTTTAACCACGGACCATCCACATGGTTGACACCTTTCTGAAGGAAAAATCCTGTGTATGGAATTTTTAGGGTTGCAGCAATGTCTGAAAGATCTTCATTCAACTCGCAATCCCGAACAGAAGTGACCAACATGTGTTGTTCATTCTCATTGAAATGGATTGACAATTTGTTCATAAAAGATTTTACTAAATTCGGGTAGCACCTTCCGTTGTCAGATACAAAGTTATCAATCTTTTGATATTTCAATAAAGCTGGGAAATCAAAGGAGGGTTCTGGAAAAGCTTTAAGATTGACATGATTTACCGGAAATAATTGACGAACCCTTACTTTGAAATCCATTCTCCTTTTCTTCATTGATTCCATGGGAGCAAAGTCTTCATCAGCCGCGGAGCTGCTCTTGGGTAGTGTTGCGGTGAAATTTGGATGTCAAGCTATTGATTAACTTGAATCTTAATTCATTTACAACCGGTCTTTAATTTATCCGAAGGAAAGGTTAAAGAAAGGAAAAACCTAAAAGGGAGAGATCTAAGGTTCGGGGGTTGGTTAAATTTAGGGAAGGTATTAGCACCCTAAACTTCCGTAGTACTCTACGGGAACCTTTTGTTTATTTTTTTTTATTTATTTCATTAATTATTTTGCTTTAGGGTATATACAAAGGATTGAAAATTAAAAAAGACCTAGGGGTTAATTCTAAGTTTACTCGGCAAGACGTCGCATCTTGTGCCTACATCTCCTTACGGGAATGGAATCAGAGTAACTGTAGTTCCCCTCAAAAGGGAGGTTAGAAACGTCTTGACTGTGGCCAAGGTTTCAATGGGGAATAAACGTATCTTAGGGACACGCTTACGCGGAGTGTAGAAACTCCAATATCTACGTTGTAAATTGTTAAGTGCATTAGGGTTAGGTTAGGGATTCCGCGGCGGGAAACCCTAAAATGAGTGCGGCGACTCTTTGACCTAAAGCTAGGGGTAGTTTTGTAATTTTGTCCACGGCGAGACATTTGTGAAAAGTTAGGGTTTGTAAGGGTTTGAAGTTTTGAGGACTATTGGCGTGGCGGCCAAACGGCTAGACCTAATCCTTCGGAGGAATGCAATGGGACAAATTAACAATGCAAATGCGCGAATTTAAACCATACAAACAGCAGAAATTAAAGTGCGGAATTTAAAGAGCGATTGTTAAGTTCGCGAGGTTACATGAGAGGAGCAGATACAATATGATAATGAAATTTGAATTGAACAATAATAAAATAAAATAAATAACGGTTCTAGTTATTATTTTAAAAAAAAGATTTTAGTTATTATTTTAAATTTATCTAAAAAAAAGTTTTTTCTTAAAAATAATAGGTTTTCATATTAATTTGGAAAAGATGTTAATGTTATTTATTTTAAAAAAAGAGATTTTTATATTATAACAAGTTTTAATAAATTAATGATAACAATAATAATAATTGTAATAATAATAATAATAATAATGATAATAAAAATAATAAATAATAATAATAATAATAATAATAATAATAATAATAAAGCAATAATGAATTTTAAATGTGCCAAATAACCCAACAATGTTGCTAACGCAGAAATGCGCTCATCGCAACCAGATCTAAATCGGACGAAACAAAATTTATCGCAAAGAAAAAGAAATTAAGCAAAAAACAGTATTATTGCTCACACAAAAATGCGATCGTCGCAACCAGATCGAACTAACACAAATGTCATGCGTCATGCACACAAATGTGCAAACATCGTATCGATATAATTCGATCAAAAATTAATCTTATATATATATATAAACTCTAACAATTTAAAAATTATAAATATATAAACGTAACAGTAATAGATAAAGAAAAAGAAATAACGGTAATAGGTGAAGAAAAAAAATAACGGTAAAAGATGAAGAAAAAGAAACAACAGTAATAGATGAAGGAAAAGAAATAACGGTAAACGATGAAGAAAAAGAAACAACAGTAATAGATGAAAGAAAAGAAATAACGGTAAACGGCACTCAATCCTCTTAGGTTTTTTTCATTCTCCCCTTTTTCAACAAAGCAACACATGTATATATAGGGAACAAATTAGGGTTAACACCAAATTGTCAATAATGTCCCTAAAGCCCATTTTAAAGCCCAAACTAAATAGTTAGTTAAGAAAAAAAATAAAATTTAAATAATTTAAAATAATTAAAATAAACTTAAAATAAAAACTAATAATCCTATTGATTCCTAAAATCAAAAATATTATAAAAAGAACAAAATTTTTTTCAATATTTTTTATTTTATGATTTTTTGGATATTTTTATGAATAATTTAGAAAAAAGTGAAAAAAAAAATAATATTTTAAAAAATGATTTAATTAAAATACGAAAATAATAATTAAATAATAATAAAAAACTATTTTTGTTATTTTTTAATGAAAGATAGAAAAATTTAGAGTAAAAATAATAAAAAACAAAAAAATGACAAAGGTGAGATTCGAACTCTCAACCTCTCACACTCACAACTCCTTACACATGTCCTCTTGCCAATTGTGTCATTTTTACTTTTTAGAAAAAAAATGCATGCCATATGATATTTACCTGCAAAAAGTCAAACGACTACACAAATTTGTTAGTAATTGATTAAATGCAAGAAAAATGCAATGAAATGCGACGACAAATCTTAGGGCAAAATTTGGGGTATTACAGTTGCCCCTATTTAAATAACTTCACCGGGTGATTTGAGCAACGGAGACTCGAGAAATCATGGTGGAGGGATTTAAATACAGATAACCGAAAATTTTGCCTTTAGACGCAGTGCTATGCAATGATATGGACAAAACAAAACGAACTATAATGCTAAATATGATATGAATCTGATATGATGCGTATGATGAAAATGACAAATGCACGGATACAGACGAAACAACGTCACAGGGGACGACCCATCGAGGAATTGCACTAGGGAAGAAGACATGTCATATCTGGAAGAACGTCGGGTAGACACGACACAGAATTGTTGATAGGTGCCAAGTAAATTAGAAATTGTCCGCAAGGTAAGACGCGAGTAAAACACGAGCTCAGGAGAAAAACGCAAATGAGGATAAAACACCCATGATGCCAAGTAAATAAATTTTGCCCACAAGGTAAGACGCGAGTAAAACACGATCTCAGGGAGGAAAAAAAAGTAAATGGGGGTAAAACACCATGATGTTAGGTAAACCCAGGAATATCTGGTAAACGGGGAATAAAACACCCGGGATAAAGGTACATGGGGGATAAAACACCCAAGGATAGAAGGTAAGTGGGGAGTAAAGCACCCAAGATAGACATGTGAATGGGGAGTAAAGCACCCAGGATAGAAATGTAAATGGGGAGTAAAGCACCCAAGATAGAAATGTAAATGGGGAATAAAGCACCCAAGCTAGAAATGTAAATGGGGAGTAAAGCACCCAAGCTAGAAATGTAAATGGGGAGTAAAGCACCCAAGATAGAGAGGTAAATGGGGAATAAAGCACCCAAGATAGAAATGTAAATGGGGAGTAAAGCACCCAAGATAAAAATGTAAATGGGGAGTAAAGCACCCAAGCTAGAAATGTAAATGGGGAGTAAAGCACCCAAGATAAAAATGTAAATGAGGAGTAAAGCACCCAAGATAGAGAGGTAAATGGGGAATAAAGCACCCAAGATAGAAATGTAAATGGAGAGTAAAGCACCCAAGATAGAAATGTAAATGGGGAATAAAGCACCCAAGATATGCACATGTATAGGAATTATGCTATGACATATGGTCAAATGCAAATGCAGACATCGACGACAAGGCTCGACTCTTTTGGTGAGATGACAAAACTGGAGGACTGATTCCTCAACACAGAGATCACTGTCATTCTGTTAAACTGTATCAAGTTAATAGTCACTGTAGGAATGATGAATAACTGCTTAGGGATTATGCAAGTAAACTGCCCCAGGTCAAATGAACTGATAATTGCTTCAGCTGTCTAATTCGTGGAATCGACTGTTTTGCTGTATCCTCGGAGGGCTTGCCCCAGTCTGAGTCTTGAACAATTCTCTGGATAAACCAAATCTGAGAAGATATTGCCTTGAACAAATCTTGAACTGATTTTTTGACAGGATGTAAAAGGAACTTGCCCCTAATAAGATCACTTGACCAAGTTTCTCATTGTTTGAAAATTCCTTAGAGGAAAGCCAATTTGCAAACAAAAATATTCATACAAACATGGTAATGCAAAGTTCATGCGACTTTTGAAATCAAAATTATTTTTGAAAGATGGAAAATACATGAGTCGTTAGTCAGAACACAATGGTTCAAGACGCTCAAAGTTTAAAACAAAGGTGTACTGCCAAAATAAATGATTCACAAAGATCTTTAGGAGTCAGGTTACGCAACCTTGCTGTAGTATACTTTCAAAATAACCTTGCTTCAATTAGGTCTTTTGAGGGTTGTAACGTGGCCTGGTTCACGGTTTATGAAACAAAAGATAAAGGCTCAAAAGTTATTTGTACCCACCCAATCTACGTGATGATCTTCAATCCTATGCTCAGTTAACTCATACTATGCATTCAGGTTCCCATAAGTTAGGGATTTCATTGATCGTCGCAATGATGACTCAGAAGTCAAAGGGACCTATGAAAAGGCAGCCACTCCTCCCCTATAACATTTGATTGTTTTGACATTGAGGATTTTCAAGATAAGTATTTAAAAATCTCTTTGTATTATCCCTAAATTTTGCCTGAACTGTTTATTTTAGAGTTTACAGTCAGCGGGATGCCCCAGTTTTGCCTAAGTCTCCTTCATAGGTTTTGACTTAGCGGACTTTTTTAGATTTTTTTATATTATTTTTTTGTGTGAAGGAAAGTGACTGTTTGATTTTAATGATTACGGTGAACCACCATCGACCTTTTGATTAGAAAACATCTTCGACACTTGTTTGACGTGTGCGAAGGAAAATTTGTTAATGAAAGGTGTATCGTATGAACACACAACCAAGTTAACTGAGAACTACCCATCCCAAGGTTAAAATTGTGGGTTTTTTGTAACGAAAGAAACTCCAACTTCTAGGCTCGAAGGGGGTAACGAGGGATTAACCTCCTTATTTCTCCAGTGTTTGGGAATTGAAACAATGCCTTACATCGTCAACAAGGTTTGATTGAAAGCATACTGACAGCAATTATGGGTATAACGTTTTCGTCATCCTCCCTCCGATCTTAGCATATCAAAATTTTGGACAAGAAGTAAACATTTGAAAAATAAAGCATAAAGATGCAAATAAATGGACGGAAATGAATTGAATCAAAAGTCGCAATGCTTATTTCATTAATGAAAGTACAAACATAATTGAAAGCAAACAACTTAAACAAAATAAGGAAAGTGCAAACAACGAGAAACAAAAGGCCTAGTGACAAAACTTCATTTCTGATGTACTGGCAAGGGATTTTTCTGAACATCCGGATGACTGTCTGTAAAATCAAGTATTCCAGTTCTAACCAATTCACATACTCTAGCCTTCAATGCAAAACAATGCTCCAAGTCATGGCCTGGGGCACCCTCACGGGAAGCACAATGGAGATCAGCCCTAAATCCAGCCGGAGGATTAAGAGGAGGTGGTAAAGCCTTTGTAGTAATCAGTCCTTGCCGGACTAAGTCAGGATATAGCTCTGTGTAAGTCATGAGAATAGGATCAAAGTGACTCCTGTTCCGTTTCTGGTCTGATATCTGTGTCGAGGAATCAGCTTGACGACTCAAAGGTACACTAGAAGACGATAGGACCAAGAAGGAGAAACTGGGGGATAAATGCAATGCAAAAATGTGATGCTAATGCCATGTAATGGTCTCAAGAATTTCAACGGTCGATTGCAAACATTCCCTTTTAGGAAAGCGAGAAAAGCTGTTAGACTTTAAAATGTAGGACTTCTTGAATTTGCAAAGGACTTTTGAATTCCTTGAAACTAGAAATGATATGATGCTTTATGGATGCAAAGCACAAATGCACATAAGCAAACAAAGGTCCTAATTTTAGAGGAACAATGAATGGAGTCAAGGTCTACCCTTCCCAAAGAGGTAAGTACTATAGGTTAATTGTACCTGCAGAACCAGGGTTCTAAATCAGTGCCCAAAATCATCAGTCCATCCTTCGGATATTATCAACTTCCCAACTGACTTGAGGGTCGATAATATTCTCAAGAGAACCTCTTTTGAGTGTAGTATTGCGTAGCAACCATTGTAGGACTACCCCCACATAGTTCCCGCACTACATCCTATATAAGGCCAAGATGGTGTAAAGGTACTACGGTTCCCAGTATCACAGACTCCAATCGATAATGGTAAAAGTTTTCACGATTACACTCGATTAACCAAACCATTTTCGAAAGTGTCTCAACTGAGCGGTGATTCTCGAGTCAACTTAGTCGGGACTCACTCCCTATAAGCCTCGTCGAATATATCACCATCCATTAATAATGTCACTCAAGTCCGAGTGTAGGACTTATCTCACAACACAGTAACTCCCAAGCAGGTACCCTGAACAACGTATATACAAATGAGTAAAAATATTAATGAAACAAATATATGAAGAAAAATAAACAAGATAGGGATAACCCTCAAAAATTAAGACTCCCCAGTGAAGTCGCCATTTTCTGTTGCGGTGAAATTTGGATGTCAAGCTATTAATTAACTTGAATCTTAATTCATTTACAACCGGTCTTTGATTTATCCGAAGGAAAGGTTAAAGAAAGGAAAAACCTAAAAGGGAGAGATCTAAGGTTCGGGGGTTGGTTAAATTTAGGGAAGGTATTAGCACCCTAAACTTCCGTAGTACTCTACGGGAACCTTTTGTTTATTTTTTTATTTATTTCATTAATTATTTTGCTTTAGGGTATATACAAAGGATTGAAAATTAAAAAAGACCTAGGGGTTAATTCTAAGTTTACTCGGCAAGACGTCGCATCTTGTGCCTACATATCCTTACGGGAATGGAATCAGAGTAACTGTAGTTCCCCTCAAAAGGGAGGTTAGAAACGTCTTGACTGTGGCCAAGGTTTCAATGGGGAATAAACGTATCTTAGGGACACGCTTACGCGGAGTGTAGAAACTCCAATATCTACGTTGTAAATTGTTAAGTGCATTAGGGTTAGGTTAGGGATTCCGCGGCGGGAAACCCTAAAATGAGTGCGGCGACTCTTTGACCTAAAGCTAGGGGTAGTTTTGTAATTTTGTCCACGGCGAGACATTTGTGAAAAGTTAGGGTTTGTAAGGGTTTGAAGTTTTGAGGACTATTGGCGTGGCGGCCAAACGGCTAGACCTAATCTTTCGGAGGAATGCAATGGGATAAATTAACAATGCAAATGCGCGAATTTAAACCATACAAACAGCAGAAATTAAAGTGCGGAATTTAAAGAGCGATTGTTAAGTTCGCGAGGTTACATGAGAGGAGCAAATACAATATGATAATGAAATTTGAATTGAACAATAATAAAATAAAATAAATAACGGTTCTAGTTATTATTTTTAAAAAAAGATTTTAGTTATTATTTTAAATTTATCTAAAAAAAAGTTTTTTCTTAAAAATAATAGGTTTTCATATTAATTTGGAAAAGATGTTAATGTTATTTATTTTAAAAAAAGAGATTTTTATATTATAACAAGTTTTAATAAATTAATGATAACAATAATAATAATTGTAATAATAATAATAATAATAATGATAATAACAATAATAATAAATAATAATAATAATAATAATAATAATAATAAAGCAATAATGAATTTTAAATGTGCCAAATAACCCAACAATGTTGCTAACGCAGAAATGCGCTCATCGCAACCAGATCTAAATCGGACGAAACAAAATTTATCGCAAAGAAAAAGAAATTAAGCAAAAAACAGTATTATTGCTCACACAAAAATGCGATCATCGCAACCAGATCGAACTAACACAAATGTCACGCGTCATGCACACAAATGTGCAAACATCGTATCGATATAATTCGATCAAAAATTAATATTATATATATAAACTCTAACAATTTAAAAATTATAAATATATAAACGTAACAGTAATAGATAAAGAAAAAGAAATAACGGTAATAGGTGAAGAAAAAAATAACGGTAAAAATGAAAAAAAAGAAACAACAGTAATAGATGAAGGAAAAGAAATAACGGTAAACGATGAAGAAAAAGAAACAACAGTAATAGATGAAAGAAAAGAAATAACGGTAAACGACACTCAATCCTCTTAGGTTTTTTTCATTCTCCCCTTTTTCAACAAAGCAACACATGTATATATAGGGAACAAATTAGGGTTAACACCAAATTGTCAATAATGTCCCTAAAGCCCATTTTAAAGCCCAAACTAAATAATTAGTTAAGAAAAAAAAATAAAATTTAAATAATTTAAAATAATTAAAATAAACTTAAAATAAAAACTAATAATCCTATTGATTCCTAAAATCAAAAATATTATAAAAAGAACAAAATTTTTTTCAATATTTTTTATTTTATGATTTTTTGGATATTTTTATGAATAATTTAGAAAAAAGTGAAAAAAAATAATATTTTAAAAAATGATTTAATTAAAATACGAAAATAATAATTAAATAATAATAAAAAACTATTTTTGTTATTTTTTAATGAAAGATAGAAAAATTTAGAGTAAAAATAATAAAAAACAAAAAAAATGACAAAGGTGAGATTCAAACTCTCAACCTCTCACACTCACAACTCCTTACACATGTCCTCTTGCCAATTGTGCCATTTTTACTTTTTAGAAAAAAAATGCATGCCATATGATATTTACCTGCAAAAAGTCAAACGACTACACAAATTTGTTAGTAATTGATTAAATGCAAGAAAAATGCAATGAAATGCGACGACAAATCTTAGGGCAAAATTTGGGGTATTACAGGTAGCTTTCCCTTTCCTTTGTTGTTTGGAGCCATGGAGAAAAGTTTGAGATGCTGAGGGTTGGAGGTTCTTCTGGAGCTTAGGGTTTGGGTTTGTGATGAAGAAGATAAAGTAGGAGAAGTTTATATAAAGAAATATTTTTAGTGGGTATTAAAGTTGGATTTATGTGTGGGTAGAAGTTGGAAGAGTGAATTTTCTTGGAGTCAAAAAGAAGAAGATGTTTCCAAGGATAGTGGGTGAGATAATTAAAAAGCACATGCACCACACATAAGAAGCACTTAAACACATTAACCAAAATTTTGACCAATTTTTGTTTCTGATTTTTTGAAAAACGAACAGTGTTAATCGGTTAACCGTGGGGGTTAATCGATTAACGAATTAAAAAATTAGTTTTCAAAATAGAAACTAACAGTGTTAATCGGTTAACCCTGGGGGTTAATCGGTTAACACCTTCGAAATTTCACAAAACTACTTAAAAACAGTAAGTAAACAAGTTGGAAATAATAGATTATACACACATTATCTTATGAAGAGTTTAGATGTCACCTTCATCGAGAATTCCGAGTTCTTGTCGAATCTTGAAGAAAGGTTCCTTTGCCAAAGGTTTTGTGAATATATCGGCAAGTTGATTATGAGTATCTACAAATGTTATCTCAACATCTCCTTGAAGTACATGATCTCGCAGGAAATGATATTGTATATCAATGTGCTTGGTTCTTGAATGCATGATTGGATTCTTCGTTATATTGATTGCACTTGTGTTGTCACAGTGAAGAGGAATGCTACCAAGGTCGAATCTGTAGTCACGAAGTTGTTGCTTGAGCCAAAGTATCTGCGTACAGCAACTTCCCGCTGCTATGTACTCCGCTTCAGCCGTACTCAGTGCTACGCATGCTTGCTTCTTGCATGCCCATGAGACTAGTGAATTTCCCAAGATGTGACATGTTCCACTTGTGCTTTTTCTATCAGTTTTACAGCCTGCATAATCTGTGCCAGAATATCCAGTTAAATTTCACATACTACCTTTAGGATACCATAAGCTGACATTTGTTGTTCCTTTGAGATACTTCATGATTCGCTTGACTGCCATCAGGTGAGATTCCTTTGGATTTACTTGAAAGCGAGCATATAGACAAACACTAAACATAATGTCGGGGCGACTTGCTGTCAAGTATAGTAAGGAACCAATCATACCTCTATATTTTGTGATATCAACCAACATGCCGGATTCATCTTGATCTACATATGTACCGGATCCCATAGGTGTAGATAAGGTCTTGCAATTTTCCATATCAAACCTTTTTAATAATTCTTTGCAGTACTTGGATTGATTTATAAAGATCCCATTCTCGAGTTGCTTCATCTGAAGTCTAAAAAAGTAGTTCATTTTTCCCATCATAGACATTTCAAATTCTCCTTGCATCATGGATGAGAATTCTTCACATAACTTTGTGTTGGTTGAACCGAAGATTATGTCATCAACATATACTTGTACCAAGAGAGTATCTTCTTTTATTTTCTTAATAAACAAAGTCTTGTCTACCTTTCCTTTTTCAAATCCTTTGTCACATAAGAAATTGCTAAGACGGTCGTACCATGCTCTTGGTGCTTGTTTCAGTCCATAGAGAGCTTTCTTTAGTTTGAAGACATGAGATGGATATTTGTAATCTTCAAAACCAGGGGGTTGCTTGACATATACTTCTTTATTTATGAATCCATTCAAGAATTCACTTTTGACGTCCATTTGGAAAAGCTGAAAATTCATAAAACATGCATAAGCTAATAAAAGTCTAATTGCTTCCATCCTTGCAACTGGAGCGAATGTTTCGTTAAAATCAATTCCTTCTTCTTGGTTGTATCCTTGGGCGACCAATCTTGCTTTGTTTCAAACTATAATTCCATTTTCATCGAGTTTGTTCTTGAAGACCCATCTTGTTCCAATGATATGCTTGTTGTTCGGCCTAGGGACAAGATTCCAAACTTGATTTCTTTCAAACTGGTTTAGTTCATCTTTCATATCTATTATCCATTGACCATCGCCTAAGGCTTCATTTATTTTAGCCGGTTCAATTTGCGAAACAAATGCCATGTTCAAACAAGCATCCTTGAGGTTTAATCTTGTTGTAACACCTTGACTGATATCACCAATGATTTTATCGATCGGGTGATCTCTATGAGTTCTCCATTCTTTAGGTAGATCATTGTGTACTTCATTTTGTTGTGAATCCTCTTGCCACTGTTTTGGTTGATCACTTGTAATATCTTTGAGATTGTTTTCTTGAGAGGTTTCTACTACATCATTATCATCATCAACAATAATATCATTCTCCTTGGAGGGGTTAGATTCATCAAAAGAAACATGCATAGATTCTTCAATAGTTAATGTTCTTTTTTTGTAAATTCTAAAGGCTTTACTAGTAAGGAAATAACCAAGAAATATACCTTCATCTGATTTTTCGTCAAACTTACCAAGGTTGTCTTTGTCGTTGTTCAAGATAAAACACTTACATCGGAAAATGTGAAAGTAGGAAATATTTGGCTTTCTTCCTTTGAAAATTTCATACGGTGTTTTCTTGAGGATTGGTCTGATGTTGACCCGGTTACTTACAAAACATGTCGTACTCACTGCATCCGCCCAAAAATGCTTAGGAAGATTTGAGTCACTTAACATTATTCTTGCAAGTTCTACCAACGACCGATTCTTCCTTTCCACGACACCAGTTTGCTGTGGAGTTCTTGGTGAAGAGAAATTGTGTGAAATTCCATGTTCTTCACAAAATTCGTCAAATGAGGCGTTTTGGAATTCTCCACCGTGATCACTTCTAATGGAGGCAATTGTAAGAGACTTCTCATTTTGGATTTGTTTTGAAAACTTCTTAAATGCTTTAAAAGCATCACTTTTCTACATTAAAAAGTAAGTCCAACAAAATCTAGAATAATCATCTACAATTACTAATGCATAGATATTACCTCCGAAGCTTTTTGTTCTTGATGGACCAAAAAGATCCATATGTAACAATTGTAGTGGCCTAGTTGTGGACACCACATTTTTGGATATTGGTTTGTTTTCCTTTTTGACAAGCGTCGCATAACCTATCTTTGATGAATTTGATCTTCGGCAATCCAATAACCAAGTCATGTTTGATCAATTTATTCAAGTGCTCCATATGAATGTGAGCAAACCTCTTATGCCATAACCATGATTCATTGTTGTTTGCCAAGAGACACCTAACATTCAAAGATACGTTATCAAAGGAAATTAAGAAAATATTATTAACTCTTTTACCTGTTAGCATAACTTCATGAGTAACTTCGTTTTCAATCAGACATTCATTTTTAGTGAAGTTGATTTTGAAACCTCAGACACACAATTGGCTAATGCTAAGTAGATTTTGCTTTAGACCTTCCATATATAGGACATCCTTTATAGTTGTTGAAGGCTGTGAATCAACGATGCCTATGCCAAGGATTCTTCCTTTGTTGTTGTCACCATAAGTAACGAATCCTTTGGCTTTAAGCGTTAGATGTGAAAATTTGCTTAGGTCACTCGTCATGTGCCTCGAACATCCACTATCAAGATACCATTCATTTGAAAAGATCTTCAAGCATACCTACAAAAAAGAATTAAGTTTTATTAGGTACCCAAATTGCCTTGGGTCCTTCAAAGTTAGTTCCTTTCCTTACCCATACATAATGGCCTTGAGCAACACTAAAATTTCTAATATAACAAGCATTTGGAGTATGTCCTTTTATACCACAATAGAAACATGTAGGCTCAAAATTGATTTTTATATCTAAGAGGATAAGATTTCTTCTTACTGTTTCTTTTCTTCTTGACATATTGATGAACCTTTTTATGATTGCCACTTTTTTCAATAGAAACTTGTTCTTTAGCTTTGACAAATATGGTTTTGTTAGAAGTTGGTTTAGAAAATTTTGAGTAACCAAGACCACTTTTATCATTTGAATATCTTTGACTACTAAGAACACTTTCCAGTCCAATTTGTGCTTTTTCATATCTTTCTAGGACCCTTTTTAATTGGACTATTTGAAAAGAGAGTGACTCACATTTAGTGCATGCAAAATTCTTAATTAATTTTTCTTTTTCATCTTTAAAATTATTTTTCATTTTCTCAATATCTTCTTCCAAAGATGATATTTGTTTCCTTTAAGATGAAATGGTTTTATATAGAATTTTTCACTCACTTAAAAGTTCATAAATTGCTCTTTGAGCATCATTATCAAAAATAGAGAAATCACTACTAACCTTGTTGTCTTCATCGTCCGAATGATGTGATGCCATTAATGTAATATTTGCGCTTTGATCACTATCGGAGTCCGATGAAGAACTTATTTTGTTGTCATCCCAAGCAATATAGGCTTTCTTCTTGAAATCCTTCTTTCCTTTGTGGTCATGATTCTTTGTGAGTTTAGGACATTCTGGTTTGATGTGACCTTTTTTCCCACATTCATAGCATGTAATGTCCCCATTTGATGTTGATGTTTCTTTTTCCTTATTCTTTGAGAACTTCTTTCTTCTTGTATAACTTGAGTTTCTAATATTGTTTTTTGTACCAGAATATTTTCCAAGTCTTTTTACAAGGAGAGTAAAGTTTTCGTCTTCATCGGAATTGTCTTCTTTCTCCATTTCTTTGGATTCAACTTTTAAGGAAATGCTCTTGGGTTTTTTCTCTTGAATTTCATGTTTCTCCAATCTTCCGAGTTTTGTTTCATATTCTTGGAGTTTTCCGAATAACGTAGCGGACGTCATTGTTGATAGACTTTTCTTTTCGGAGATCGCCGTCACTTTCGGTTTCCATTCTCTTGATATAGACCTAAGCACTTTAAGATAAAGTTCATCATTGATTAGTGTCTTACCAAGTGCATTTAAGTGATTTGTCAAATGTACGAATCTTTTCTGCAAGTCTAAGATAGATTCTCTTGGTTTCATTCTGAATAATTTGTACTCTTGACTCAAAGTATTTAATCTGGATCATTTGACTTCGGCGGTTCCTTCATGAGTTTCAACAAGAGTGTCCCAAATTTGCTTGACCGTTGAACATGTTGAGATACGGAAGAATTCATCCATTCCAAGTGCACTTTGTAATATATTTATTGCCTTTTAGTCATAGAGGACTTTCTCCTTATCATCATCATCTCATGATCCTTGCGGTTTTGATGAGCCGACTCCGTTGACCACCGTTGTAGGAACAAATGGACCATTTTGGACAGCCTCCCATATTTCACTTCCTTGTACTTCTAGATGTGCCTTCATGCGGATTTTCCAGAAATTGAAATATTCGCCACAAAATAAAGGAGGCTTGTTGCTACTGCCACCGTCTTTGAATACAAGATTGTTATTTGCGGAAGCCATCTGGATCGGATAGGAACAGGTTACCTATAACCTGCTCCGATGCCAATTGTAAGTAGTAATTGCACCTAAGAAGGGGGGGGGGTGAATTAGGTTCTGAAAATTTATTTGCAATCTTGTATGGTTCCTTGGTTCTTTTTCTGGTTATTAGTTAGTGACTTGAAAGTAAAGGCAGGAAAGAAAAAAGAGACACAGGAAATTTATAGTGGTTCCCCTCACACTCCGAGAGTACTCCACTCCCCTTTCAACACGAAAGAGAATTTCACTATAGTTCAGAATAATTGCAAAGCCTAATCACACCAAAGATGATGATTACTATCTAAACCTATAGGTAATCAAAGTGTTGAAGAACAATCCTCTCTAAGACACTTCACTTGTTTCCAACAGTCCTGGACAACAAGGTAATACAAAAAAAAAGTTCTTGAGAAATATTTGATAGAGAGTTGTTATCAATCTTCAAGATTGATCTTCTTCTTGAAACAAATGTTACTCAGATAAATATACAAGTGTTCTTTGTGAAAGGAAGCAATGAGAGTGTGAAAGTTAATTTAATGGCTTCTTTCAAAATGTGGTTTTGAACACTTAGAATGAAAATTCAAAGATGGAAGAAAGTGAGTAATTTTAATTGATTTTGTTTCTTGAAGGTGTTTTAGAATTTTGAAATTAAGAACAATGTATATGCATCAGAAACCTGTTCAAAAGGGTGTGTTTTTGATGCAGCAAAAATAGCCAGTAAAAGAAATGGTAATCAATGCAATTTTCCATGAACAACTGCCATTTTTGCTTGTTGTTACAGTGTTAATCGGTTAACCAGATAGGTTAATCGGTTAACACCTTCACAACGTTTAAAATATTCAAATTTTTCATGTGTTAATCGGTTAACCCTGGGGGTTAATCGGTTAACACTGTTGTAGAATTACCAAATACTTAAAATTGAAGTGTGTTAATCGGTTAACCAAAGTGTTAATCGATTAACACTGAAGGTTTTTCAGAAATTGATTTATTTTAAAAGGAATGAGTATTTTAAAAATAGTTTGAAAAATGTTAGTGATAATTGTGAAGTGAAGAGTGATTTTAATAACACTTGTATAAATATTTCTAAGTAAAATATGTTATACCGTTCCTTTGAATCATCATCACCACTTGTAGCTTGTAGGCGAAGCTTTGATCCATAGAGTCATACGCGAGGGTATTATCTTGATCTTTGTTTGGTTGCTCGCGTCTCTTACTTTTTACGAAGAATATCTTGCGTACCAAGCTTGTATTTGTTGTCCCCATCAAAACATAAAGGCCTTGAAGCTTGCTTCTACATCTAACTGACTTTTCAACCATTTTTAGTGCTAAATCTCAAACACGTATAAAACCTTTATGTCATAATTTTCATATACAATAAAATCATAATCAACATTGTGATTATGTGTAAATTCAATTTTCTCTGTTTTAAAAATTTGAAGTTCTTCTTGCAATGAAATTATTTCATCTTCAACTTCAATTTGATTCAGATCTTAATAACGGGAGATTTGTAATTGATTGAAGGAGGCGTGTTCTTGAAACTTACCATTCTTGAATATTTGGTTGATATTTTCAGGTTGTTTGTAAGATTGAAGTTATTTTCAATGGTGATGACAAATTCCATTGATAAGAAGTAGAAACTTTCTCTCCAGAATTTCCTTAGTAGTGACTGTGTGGAAGGATACAGATAAGACGAAGTTCTTATCAAATCTTCGGATAATTCATCGCCAAAGGAATAGGTGGGATCAAGGGGTTGATTGTAACAAGCGAAGGCTTAGAGCATATTGGTGATATTGGAAGATTAAGAAGCTTTAATTAAGTAAAGATTATGTACAAAAGTTTGGCATTACGCTATATACAAGCCAATATCCATATAGGAAATTTAAATTTTCTCAGCTGTATTGTGGATAGGAGATTCTATGAACTCTTGCAAATATTTGTCAAATAAAAAGGAATTGTGCAGGTTTTAATGGGAAACCATTGAAGAGTGCATGTATACAAAGTAAGGAAAAACACTGAAGCACTATAAATCATGGTGTCATCTCTCTCTCTCTCCCTCCCCCCTCTCTCTCTCTCTCTCTCTCTATATATATATATATATATATATATATATATGTGTGTGTGTGTGTGTGTGTGTGTGTGTGTGTGTGTGTGTGTGTGTGTGTGTGTGTGTGTGTGTGTGTGTGTGTGTGTGTGTGTGTGTGTGTGTGTGTGTGTGTGTGTGTGTGTGTGTGTGTGTGTGTGTGTGTGTGTGTGTGTGTGTGTGTATGTGTGTGTGTGTGTGTATCTATGTACCTATCTATTTCTCTCTCTCTCTCTCTCTCTCTCTCTCTCACACACACACACACACATTCTTTCATCTAATTTTGTAGTATTTGCATGCTTAGGTATTTCAATTCTAGCGTGGTTTATCATTGATTCAATTGACAGTAATTTATTACGCAATCATTAGGTTTTGTTGGAATTGGTGATTGATATTCTGAGAAATAATTGAAATTATAATTCTCAATATTGAATCATTGTATAAACACACACTGTCGAATATACAATCAAATAAATTGAATACTTAGTGTTTCATCATATTAATCTTTGGTGTTTGTGAAACGATTTAGTGATAATGTGACCGAAATTTAGAATAGTATAATTTTCATATTTTGGCATCAAACCTTCCATTTGCAATTTTTGAAAACACTCTGATATCTTTTGTAAATAGTGATTGAATTTTATTTTGGTCTACTCACCTCCTAGATTGTCTTTCTACTTCCATATTCACACCCAACTATTGGCATCAAGAGTTGGTCCTCGGATCGTGTCTAATCGACATCCAAAAGTTTAAATATGGCAAAAGATGACGATCCTAAGGGAGCGTATAATAGAGAACTTGTTTTTAAAGGCGAAAAATTATACTTATTAGAAAGCGAGCATATATGTACACTTGTTATCGGTTGACAAAAATCTGTGATGTGTCGTCACCGAGGAATCATTTATTCTTAAGGGCAATTATGGCGTTGTTAAACATCCAAAAGATTGGGATGATACTGAAACCAAAAAGGATTCATACGATTTGAAAGTGAGGAACATACTTATCTCCGCTTTAAGCATTAAAGTGCTCTATAAGATTTCACATCATACGAGTGCTAGAGGTATGAGGGGAGTTTTCTAAACTCTCTATCAGAGAACACATGACATCAAGGATTCTAAAATAAATATGTTAACAAAGGAGTTTGAACTATTTCATATGGAATGCAAAGAATCCATGGATTCTATGTAAACTAGACTCCTCCATTTAATCGACAAATTGAGCAATTTGGGTAAAACCTTTTTCAACAAAGATTGTACTAACAAAATATTGAGATATATGTGCAGGGAGTGGAAACCAAAGGTAACTTCTATAAAATAATGAAATTATTTTAGTACTTTGGATATTACAAAACTGTTTGGAAAGTTAGTCGAGCATGAGAATGAGCTTAAACGACTCGTCGATAGCGATGTAAGGTTGAAAAAGAAAGAGAAAGGTAAAGAAGAGAAACAAGATTTTTCTTTGAAAGCTTCATCTTCTAAATGGAAGAAGTCAAAGGAAGAATGTGACAAATCTAACAAAGAAGTTTCTAAAAAGGAAGAAATGGGTTTATTTGTCAATCACTACAATAGATATCTAAAAAGAAACAAGCTCAAGCATACCAATAAAAGTCTAGTGGATTTCAGAAATACTCATTCACCAAACAAAGGTGATGATGAAATCACGTGTTATGAATGTGGAAAATTGGGACACTATAGAACCACTTGTCCAAGTCTCACCAAACATTATAAAATGAAAGACAAGGACTTTTACAAGACGAAGGGAAAAAGTTCAAAAGGTCATAGAGCCACACCACATGGGAATAAGAGGATGAGAGTTCATTCTTCGATTCTTTCTCGAGTTTGGATGATAAGTGTGTCAACTTTTGTTTGATGGCATGTAAGAAAGGTGAAACTTTTAAGGTATATAATTATAATTCTGATAATGAGTATTCTTATAATGAATTGTCGAATAAATTAAATGACATGTATATGTATCTATAAAAGCATTTAATTAAATTTCTCTCCAAAAAGAAATGATTTTAAAATTGAAGAGGAGATAAATCATCTTAATCGTGCTTTAGAATCTCTTAAGGAAACACATACATCTTTAATGGACGAGCGTTGTAATGTTCAAATACTTTAGTTGAAAAGAAGGAAGTTGTGGAATGTGTTGAGTGTCCAATTTTAAAACTTGAAATTGAAACTTTTAATGGAAATTTAACACATGCTACTTCACCATCTTGTACTTGTTCTATTTCTTCGAGTGAAAGAGTGAAAGCTTTTAAGAAAAACCCTCATGTAACTAAAAGAAATACAAGAAGTATTCCATCTAAAGCTATTTGCCATTATTGTGGAGATAAGGGCTGCATTAGGCCTTTTTTCATGTTAGGAACGTTCAAGTTCCCAATGGTAAAATGACATGGATTCCTAAATGTACCTCAACTAACCCTCAAGGACCCAACTAAAATTGAATACCTAGTTATATCTATTGTTGTTTTGTGCAGGAGTGTCTAGGAATCTTTATGGATTCTCCAAACAAGTTAAGGAAGATGTATACAATCATATTTTTGATCGTATTGTGTTATTTTTGTTGTATTAGTGTTGTTATTTGCTAACGTCAATTGTGTAGAAAGTTTAGTCCTAGATTATGGTAATAAGTATGATCGTTTCATTCTCCTTTATCTTCATGTAGTTGCACTTTATTTATCTTATTTTATTTTAATTTTTTATTGCATCATAATCATTCAACTATTTTTCAACAACATCAAAACTATATTTCACATGCATTAAAATTATTTTTTATATGCATTAAAGTTAATTTTCATATGCATCAAAGAAATGTTTTAGTTGCATTAAAACCCTTTTCATTAAAATTACCTTGCATTAAAAAAAAATTGCATTAAACTTTTTTGCATTAGAAGAGTCAATTCATGTTGACTTTGAAGAGTCCTCACCCCAAAAGATGAGGAAACGTATTTGTTCTGATGTTTCAGGTATAATAACGAAAAAATTTATTGACGACAAAAGTTCCAAAAAGGATCCTACTCCTTCAACAGAGGATGAAGACATTACGAAATATAAAGAGGAAAGCTTACAAAAGGATGAAAAACAAGAGATCTCGAACCAACTGAATTAAGACTGGACAATCGCAAAGGATCATCTGTTAGGTCAAATCCTGGGATACATCAAAAGGTGAGTAAGTATTAGGATACAGGTTAATAATTTATTTAAGTACTTTACTTTCATATGCAAGAAGAACTAATAAAATTTAAATGGAACAATGTTTGGGACCTTGTTCTGCGTCCGGTTGACAAAGCTGTCATTGGCACAAGATGGGTATTTAGGAACAAGATATATGAAATGGTGTAATTACTAGAAATAAAGCAAGATTAGTAGTAAAAGATATAGTCAAGTTGAAGGGATATACTATGAGGAGACTTATGCTCTTGTAGTCCGTCTAGAAGCTATTAGACTCCTTTTGGCATTCACTTGATGCCTAGACTTTAAGTTTTACCAAATGGATGTTAAATATGCTTTTCTTAATGGACATATGAATGAAGAGGTGTATGTATCACAACCTTCGGGTTTAGGGGATCACGATAATCCTAATTATGTTTTATACTGAAAAGAGCCCTATTTGGTCTCAAACAAGCTCCTAGAGCTTGGTATGAGTGATTGAGTGGATTTTGGATCAAACAAGTATTCAATCATGGGAAATTCAACACCAATTTGTTTATAAGATATAAAGAAAATCATATTCTCTTAGTTCAAATTTATGTAGATGATATTATTTTCGGGTTTGCTAATGAATCTCTTTGTCGAGAATTTTCAAGTTTGATGCAAAGAGAATTTGAGATGTCACTTATGGGAAAACTAACATACTTCTTATGATTTCAAATCAAGAAATCCGAAGAAGGCACTTCATAAGTCAAATGGAATATTGCTTAGAGATACTCAATAAGTTTGATATGAAAGATTCAAAGAGCATCTCAACACCAATGGCTTCAAATATGCTTATTGACAAAGATGAAAGAGGAGTGGATTTTGACGTAACCAGGTATAGAGGTATAATGGATCCTTACTCTATTTAACCATAAGTAGGCTAGATATCATGTTTAGTATGTGCATATGTTCTAGATATCAAGCATCACTTAAGGATTCCAACTTTACAATCGTAAAACGTATTTTGAGATATCTTAATGGAACCTCCCATTACGGTCTTTGGTATCCTAAAGGTAGTGCTTGTAGCTTAGTAGGTTTTTATGATTCTAATTTTGCTAGATGAAACTCGGATAGGAAAAGTACTAGTGGTACCTATCATTTATTTAGAAGTTATTTAGTTTCTTAGCACAGTAAGAAGTATCATATCGTTGGTCTTTCTACCGTCGGGGCTGAATATGCAACTGCTGGTAGTCGTTATGCACAATTATCATGGCTAAAGCAACAATGACTAGACCATGATTTAAAACTTGGATGCATTTTGATTAAGTGTGATAGTATTAGTGCAATAAGTCTCACTAAGAATCTAGTACTACATTCACGGACCAAACACATTGAGATCCGACACCATTTTCTTATATATCATATGGAAAAAAGGGGATGTTGTTTTTTAATACCTTGACACTAAAAGCCAACTTACTTACATTTTTACAAAATCATTGTCATCGGATTCCTTTCACAAGAATTGTAGGGATTTAGGAGTCTTAGACTCTTCATGCCTTAAATAGAATGAGGATTTTGTTTAGTTTCATTTGCTATATATTTTATTTTCACTAACACTATTTTGTAGCAAATCATAGCTTTTACCGAACTACAATGGTATGCTCTATAACTCTTGTATCCAGCTGATATCATTCTATGTGTTTGTTCTAGAGTTGTGTAATGGTTTTTTATATCCTCCTTATCTTACTCATTCATCTCTAGCTTAAGTCTTTGATTGTTCTTATTTGCATTTAAGTATTTCTAAATGCATATTGATAATTATGTGCATTTGAGCATTTGTATTCTTGTTCATGCATTATTTATGATTGTTAATGCATTCCCTGACCTGCAAGTTTTATATAGTTCTTGAATGTTGGTGTTGCGTGTCTATTTTCATTTTTTTGCTTATGACATGTCCATCTTCGTGTTTTGTATCTGATTTTTATTGTTGTATATTCTTCTTAGTTGTTTAGCTCATATGTGCATTGGAATTATTTGTTGGTGGTTGTGTATTTGCTTTTATAAGACGCAATTAGATATATCTCTTTTTGATGTTGTAAAAGGGGGAGAATTTGTAATGAGTCTATAATTTCTTTATGTGTTTTATGTTGTGGTTTGTGTGCAATGTTTCAGGGGGAGCATAAGCGTTTTTCGCGTTATACTCAAATTTGACTCAATTCCAACAGAAAGCTTGCCAAGCATAAAAAATAGGGAGAATGTAGTTGAATGTCTCTAATACATTCAGGGGGAGCACCCCTATATAGTTACTTTGTTGCTTGTCTTATTGCTTTCATCTTTGATTTACTTTCAATTATTGAGTCTCCTTCATGATGCACGTCTCTGAATCATGTTTTAAGAATATACATTTTTAGCATGCATAAACCATTGGTTAGGTTTGAACTCGATTATGATACTTTTAATCAATTGCATGAGTCAGTGGAATAAGAGCCATATACGATATTGATTAAGTTAATTAGAAAGAAAAATCTCAAAGTCTCTTTAAATTTTTGGAAAATTGGGATTTTAGGTGTTTGATTCGAGTCAAGCACAAATCCTGATTCGCAACATTTTAGAGAGAGGTAAACTAGAAATTTCCAAACCATTTGATTCAAATCAAATTTAGCACATGATTCGAACCATCAAAATCTGAGTCACCTCTGCCTCAATTTATTTGAATCACACTTTACACATGATTTGAATCATGCAATTTTTCCACATTTTTTTAGTTGACTCAGTCTGTTTGATTCGAATCAAATTTAACACATGATTCAAATCACATGGTCTTTGATTTAAATTACACTTTCCTCTTGATTCGAATCAACTAAAAATGTTTAAAAACTCTACTTTTCTTTTATTCCACTTCATTTGTTTATTTGATTTAAATCATGAATTGCTCTTGATTCTATTATAACAGACCTTTTTAACCATTTTTGGTTCTTAATATCAAGCACATATAAAACCTTTTGTCATAATTTTTGTATACAATCAAATGATAATCAACATCTTGATTGTGTGAAAAATGAATTTCCTCTGTTTTGTAAGTTCAAAGTTCTTGTAATGAAATTCTTGCATCTTCAGCTTTAATTTGATTCAGATCTTGATAATGAGAGATTCGTAATTGATTGAAGGAGGAACGTTCTTGAAACTAATCGTTCTTGAAGATTTGGTTGATATTTTCAGGTTGTTTTTAAGATTGAGGTTATTGTCAACGGTGATGACAAATTCCATTGAAAATAAGCTCTCTAGAATTTCCTTAGTAGCGGTTGTGTGGAAGGCTACAGATAAGGTAGAATTCTTCTTAAATCTGGAAAAGAATTAGGTTCACAACTAAAGGAATCAGTAAGATCAAGGGGTTGATTTCTTCACACAAAGGCTTAGAGCATATTGGTGCTACTGAAAGATTAAGAAGCGTTAATCGAGTAAAGATTGCATAGAAGAGTTTGGCATTGCGCTATATACAAGTCAAGATTCAGATAGGATATTTTAATTTTCTCAATTGTATTGTAGATTGGTGATTGTATGAACTCTTGAAAATATTTTTCAAATAAAACAGAACTATGCATGTTTCAATGGGAACACATTGAAGAGTGCACGCCAATCTTTAAGTTGTTACGAAAAGATCAAGCAGTGGTATGGAACGAGAATTTCCAGTCGGCATTTGATAAGATCAAAGGATACCTCCATGAGCCTCCAATATTGATCCCACATGTGCCTGGAAGACTTCTCTTCATGTACATGACGGTGCTCAAAGAATCAATGGGTTGCGTATTGGGCCAAACAGATAAATCCGAGAAGAAAGAGCATGTAATCTATTACTTGAGCAAGAAGTTCACCGATTGTGAGAGTCTTTACTCTCTGTTGGAAAAATCTTGTTGCGTGCTGGTTTGGGCGGCCAAACGTCTGAGACAGTACATGATTTGTCACACTACTTTGTTGATATCCAAAATGGATCCAATAAAGTACATATTCGAGAAACCTGCTTAGACGGGAAGACTAGCAAGATGGCACATGCTCATGTCAGAGTATGACATCCAATATGTTGCACAAAAGTCAATAAAAGGAAGTGCCTTGTCAGACTACCTTGCTGATTGATCTGTTGAGGATTATTAGCCGCTCAAATTTGATTTCCCCGACGAAGATGTCATGTCTCTTTACAAAGCTAAAGAAGAACCTGGTCCTGAAGAGGGTCCTGAACCTGACTCACGTTGGAAGATGATGTTCGACGGTGCATCCAACAAAAAAGGTCATGGTGTTGGTGCTGTACTAGAAAATCCTACCGGAGGTTACACTGCTGTTACCGCCAGACTATGCTTTAAATGTACAAACAACATAGTTGAATATGAAGCCTGCATCTTAGGTCTTAAAGCTACCATTGACCTTCGCATTAAAATTCTAGAAGTAATTGGTGACTCTGCCTTAGTGATCTCCAACTCAAGGGCGAATGGGAGACCTGAGACGAAAAACTGGTTCCTTATAAAGATTACATTCTGGAGATGATTGAGTATTTTGATGAGATCACTTTCAGACACGTCCCAAGGTTTGAAAATCATATTGTTGATGCTTTAGCCACGCTAGCATCAATGTGGAAGGTTCAGTTTGTCAACGAGGCCCCTTCGATCAACATTGAAAGAAAGACTGCGCCAACATACGTCATGACAGTTGAAGAAGAGGCTGATGGAAAACCATGGTTCTACGATATCAAGAGTTACCTCCAAAATCAAGAGTATTTGGTCGATGACCCTAAAATTGATAAGAGAGATGTGCGAAGATTGCCATCCAAGTTCTTCATCAGCAATAATGTTATGTATAAAAGAAATCACGACATGGTCTTACTCAGATGTGTTGACAAAAGAGAAGCAGACATGCTGATGACATATATTTATGAAGGCACCTTCGATACTCATGCAAGCGGCCATACCATGACAAAGAAAATCTTGAGAGATGGTTATTACTGGTTGACTTTGGAGACTGACTGTATTTTGTTTGCCCGAAAATGTCATAAATGCCAGATTTATGCGGACAAGGTGCATGTGCCACCCCACCCTCTGAAAGTGTTGACATCGCCTTGGTCATTCTCAATATGGGGCATTGATATGATTGGAGCAATCGAGCCCAAAGCATTCAACAATCATCAGTTCATCCTCGTCGCTATCGACTATTTCGCCAAATGGGTAGAAGTTGCATCTTACGCAAATGTAACAAAGCAGGTGGTTGCCCGGTTCATCAAAAAGGAGATTATCTATCGTTACGGAATCCCTAACTAGATCATTACAGATAATGGGACAAATCTGAACAACAAAACAATGAAAGAACTATGTGATAGTTTCAAAATTAAACATCACAACTCTTCTCCTTACCGGCCAAAGATGAACGACGTTGTTGAAGCTGCAAATAAAAACATCAAAAAGATTGTGCAGAAGATGGTAGTAACCTACAAATATTGGCATGAAATATTTCCATTCTCTTTGCACGGATATAGAACATATGTTCGCACTTCAATAGGGGCAACCTCTTTCTCCCTGGTCTATGGGATGGACGCAGTATTGCCTATTGAGGTTGGGTTGTCTTCATTAAGGGTCTTGATGGAAGCCAAGCTCGAAAAAGCTAAACGGGTGAAGGAAAGGTTCGATACCCTGAATCTCATTGACGAGAAGAGGATGGCGATAATGTGCCACAGTCAGCTTTACCAAAAGAGAATGAAGAGGGCCTTCGACAAAAGAGTCCAAATCAAAAAATATAAGGAGGGTGAGCTGGTACTCAGAAAGATTCTGCCAGTACATCGAGACATGCATGGAAAATAGATGCCAAACTAAGATGGCCCATTTGTTGTGAAGGCGGTCTTTTCTGGAGGCTCTCTGATCCTTGCAACGATAGATGGTGAACAACTCCCTCATCCCGTGAACTCAAATGCAGTAAGAAAATATTATGCCTAAAAAACCCGCTAAGTTGAGACCGGGAAAGGCAACTTAGGCGAAAAAGGGGACATCCCAGTGGATCATAACCTATGAAGGAGATCCAGGCAAAAATTAGGGATAAAACAAAAGAAAAGAAAAGCTCACTATGTCGAAAACCTGGAAAGGGGGCTTAGGCAAAAATGAGCAACAAAGGCATTTCACTACATCAGGAGTTGTCACTACATGCAGAAGATCATCAAAAAGGCTCATTCTCTACTACTCTCGTCAGAGGAAACGTTTCAGACCGACTCTTAGTTAGTTAGGACTGGATGATCGTTGGATTTTTGTAAACCTTTACCTATATTTTCATTTTTCCAAATTGTATTTGTTCCATGGGACTTTGCCTTTTGTATGTTTCCATCTTTGAATAAAATCAGATTTGGACCAATTTTTTTTATGCTCCACTATGCTCTACCTTTTTGTAATGCAAATATCACTTATTCATTAATAATGATTTTTGAAACAACAAAATTTGTTTTAAAGAAAGTTAATTAATAGAAAAAACATAGCGTTGATTGCGACATGATGGTGTAAATTTAGACTCCTCTCCTGAGAGAGGAATGGTTGAAACCTTGATACCGTCATGCTACAGAGATTCCCTTCTCCATGTCGTCGCGCTACGAAGTGTCGATATCTCTGAATAGCTATTTTGTCAACTGTATTGAAGTTATGACCTCTCTCCAGCAAGTTTGCAAGGACAGGGATCGTTTCCTCCCTAGAGGATTAAGACCATTCTCCAGTGTTGGGATTCAGTGTGATTCTTCGTTTCCCCTGTGATAGATCATTATCTATATTTTGTTGCTTTCCCCTGCGAGTCGTTTGGCATTGCATTTGCATCATACTTTTAGCATATGCATTTTTTCCAGCATACCTCTCGTTTTGGGTTTGTTCTGGATGTAGCCCTTGTGATCCGGTTAGGCGGTTTTCTTTGTCAAGAATCTGTCACACGTTCCCTCCCCAGTAGTTACTGGATGTCATCTTGAGATCCTTTGGTCGTTACCAGACCCTTTTCTTCAGACATGTTGTCACAGGCTTACCCTTTGGTTGTTACCTTAACTTTGTCAAGTTATCTAGCCTAGGTATTATTGTGATAAATACTTATATCCCTGGAAAGTCCAGTAGTTACTGGTATTGTTTAGATCCAATGCTTATTGGTATCACTGTTTAGATGTCACCACATCCTCTAAGAACTCTAGTCGTTACTAGCAATCCCCTACAACCTAGTAATGTTTTGACTGGTGTTGTTTAAAGTCCAAATGATATGGGCATCTCCATTTGATAGTTATCCAGTAAGTCCAGTAATGTCTTAACTGACGTTTTTTAAAAGTCCAATAAATATTGGCATCGTTCGTCTCAAGATGGCTGGTTGTTACTAGCATCCCTGGTGAATCTTAGGATGTTTGGCTGTTATCAACACTCCTAGTGCATCTGTGGATGTTTTGTTTGTCGCCTACACCTCCAGTTGTTTCCTGAAGATCCCGTTCGAACTCTTCACTTAGGAAATCCTCTTTTTTGGTTTAATCCCTATGGAAGGTTTTATTTCCCTCTGGATTCCCCAGGAAGTCTAGTTGTTATCAGCTCCCTGTTGATTTTTGCTTGTCTGGTCGTCACCAGATTCCCCTTTGAAGTCTAGTTATGACTAGCATTAGGTAAGTCGCTGACCCCTATCTGATACTGCTAATTGGTAGTTACCAAAATTTAGTCATTACTAATGTTGCAGCTTATCCCCAAGATCTGGTTTTTACCTGAATCTATTCATCAGTCGATGTCCCGCTTGTTAACCGACTCTGCTGAAAGTCTAGTAGTTACTGGCATTATTTTAAATCCAATTGTTATTGGTATCATTGATTTGATCGTCACCATGTCCTCTTGAAAGTCTAGTTATTACTAACATTCCCTAGAAAATCCAGTAGTTACTGGCATTTCTTAGAATCCAATTGTTATTGGTATTGCTGTATTGGTCGTCACCAATCTCCAAGAAAGTCCAGTGGTTACTGGCATTGTTTAAAGTCCAATTGTAATTGGCAAATTTCATCCAAACTCCGTTTTATCCTTTGAATGTTGTTTGTTATCAACATTTCCCCAGGAAGTCCAGTAGTTACTGACTTTGATTAAAATCCAATCGTTATTGGAATGTGGGTCGTTACCAATATCTCCCCATGAAGTCTAGTCGTTACTAACATTTCTCAGAAAGTCCAGTAGTCACTGGCATTGTTCAAAATTCAATTGTTATTGATTTTGCTGATTTGGTTGTCACCATATTTGTTGAAAAGAGTAGTAATGTTTTGAATGGCAGTCTAGCCAAGACAATTTGTCTATCCTCAATGGTTTTATCAAAATTATCAACTCATCCTTCATCAAATGGCATACCTTCAGAAATTCGTTAGGGAAGTTTGTTGAAGACTCCGCAGGGATGTATTCCCCAGTGAGTTCGTTATACCAAGTTAATTTCATCAAATGGCATCTTTTCGAGAAGTTTGGTGAAGATTATTGCAATACATCAAATCAATCGGCCTGCATCTCCTATGAAGATCCACAGTAACATTTACTATTCTCAAGTAAGTTATGGACACCACATTGAATTCGTAATCTCTAGTGGAACTCCAATACCCTATGAAGATACTTTCCCATAAGTATTCATCATTCCAAGAAGAAAATGAGACTCGTTCATGCCATACAACCTTGAAGCGTGGGGAGGTTTATTTTACCCTTTTCAAGTGGAATACTTGATTAAAGAAGAAACTGAGATTCGTTCATGGCATACAACCTTAAAGCGTGGGGAGGTTTAGTTTACCATTTTCAAGTGGAATACTTGATTAAAGAAGAAACTGAGACCCATTCATGGCAGGTTAATTTTACCCTTTTTAAGTGGAATACTTGATTAAAGAAGAAACTGATACCCGTTTATGGCATACAACCTTGAAGCGTGGGGAGGTTTATTTTACCCTTTTTCACGTAGAATACTTGATTAAAGAAAAAATTGAGACCCGTTCATGGCATACAACATTGAAGCGTGGGGAGGTTTATTTTACTCTTTTCAAGTGGAATACTTGATTAAAGAAGAAACTGAGACCCATTAATGGCATACAACCTTGAAGCGTGGTGAGGTTTATTTTACCTTTTTCAAGTGGAATACTTGATTAAAGAAGAAACTGAGACCCGTTCATGGCATACAACCTTGAAGCGTGGGGAGGTTTACTTACCCGTTCTAAATGAGTCATTCAGCCAAAGAAAAGGCAAAATTATATTTTGATTATGAAAGTTGTTTTAGTTATTACCTTTGCTTAGGCCATTATACATTTGATGGTAGGTAATATACTGTATCATTTTGGACATATACCTTTGCTTAGGCTACCAGGTTTGGTAGTAGGTCATATTTCCTCTTCATGTTACCTTTGCTTAGGCTATCATATGATTGATAGCAGGTAATATGCGTCTTTGTTTCAATTGGATGCATTTGCTTAGGCTACCACAAGTTGGTAGTAGGTTATCCTTCAATATCAAGTTTCTCGCCTGTTTTTTGAACTACCACATACCTGATAATAATTTCTATACATCTCTAAGATACAATCTGTTTAAGCTTTCCCCAGTGGTGGTTGTTTGCCTCTTCCCCAATAAAGTTGAATCTTTTTTCGGGGAGTCTTGATTTGCCAAGTCTGTTCCTCGTCGGTTTCTTTTTTTTTGTCGCAACGTTCCACATATAGCTACCCCTTGTGGCACCATTCCCCATAGGATCTTGTGTCTTGCATTCCATCATTTTATATCATCAGCATTTTGTGGCATTTTAGGGCCAAAAATTTGTGCATGTTTGTATTCAAGCTTCTTCTATCACGTCGAGACGAAGATTTCAATCTCCACACCTCTGGATAGAAGAAGCTTAAATAGGGGCATCTGTCACACCCTAATTTTCAACCCTAAGATCCTACTTCTTTGTACACCGTCTTGCATAACATTTCTAAGTCAATCACACCTGCATGGCTAACTAGGTCTTCCTTGCTTTATTACTTTTGTTTGTTCACTATTGAATCAGGGACTTGTCTCAAAGGAACTTCAAGGGTCAGTCAGACAATTTTTGAATGTACCATCAGCCAAGCATACTAGATTCAAGTGAATATGCATGCTCACAAGTATTTCTAGACGTGACTAACTTATCCTGATCCTAGGGTTTGTTATTGGCCCTTCTACTCAGGGTTCTTCAAAAGATTCGAGAAGAACTAAGGTCTCGTCCTATTAATACTAAGCATGGGCATGTGAAGATTATTTAAGTTTTCTTTTCCTTTCATGTGTGTTGAGCATGGTCATTTAAGAACTGGTTAGGGTTTTGTGGATTGTTATGAGGTCCATATAGTCAAGATGGTTCTTAATAGTTAAACTATGGAACATGATGTCGTCAAATAAAACATGATTGCTTTTGTGATTAAATTTGAGATTTATGAAACACAAGTTTTCTATTGAAGTATGTTTGGGCTACTCATTTCGGATCTCAACGGGGAGCTGACTTACTTCAAGCCTAATTTCGGAGGCCTAAAAAAAACACAGTGTTGCTCGGCCTTCATTTGGATTTTGTAAAATGTATCTCTTTCCGTTTTCGCTAAGCCACTGCCCTCAATCCTCAAGTTGAACTTTGTAGGAGTTGCTACCGTCACCAACACCCATAACCTGTCCAAACAACAACAAAACAGTTTAGAAAACCTGTCCATAATGCAAAGATGTGTTACCTAACCGCTTAAATATTGCTATAACGACAAGATATGTTAGCATACGGTCACCTGCAAACGATGCTTTCTCGCCCTTCTAAACTAATAATATAACTTCGCCTTCGTTGCCAAAGAATGAAATTTAGTCAGCACGCAGGCTTGATGTTCGTCCCAAGCAGGACCAATGTTCATCGTTGGATGATGTAACGAACATCATATTGCGAGATACGATGGAATTGTTGAGAAAATAAATAGATGAATCAATGAAACCTTTTCATTCTAAAGCGACAGGGGCTGAGGAAAATGGCGCAAGGTTGGAACTACAAAATTCCGTTGGTTCAGATGTACAGATGGATGACATGAAAAATCATTCATAACCCCGTGTAAAGCATCAACAGTAGCAAACAGTAGCAAAAATCACCCTTACTCCATCCATAAGAATCTTTCCTCCATCTTAAATACCTGAAAAGATAGAACGAAAACAACACGGATGTCAATTTAACTGCACATTTTGTAAACGATACTTGAAATTCTTTCCAAAAAAAGAAGATTATAAAACTGCAATGCACGCAGTTCTGGATATTAAGATCATCAAACTCCTGCTGCTGTTAAAGTTGATGAAATGCCACCCTCAAATGCTGCAAGTAATTGTTATTGAAACACTGCAACACAGAGAGTTTCATGACGTACACGCGAACAGGACAATCACACGACGGAAAGCATCGAAGAGATACATAGAAGCAGCAGCAACGTCACAACGTTGGAATTTAAAAGAAGAAAGTAGGAATCTTACCTCCACTCGGTTCCAGGTAACCTTTCCTTCCTTTTTTTTCTGCAATTTTGAATCGTGTTAACTTTAATATCGTTTGCAGAGTCGACGTCGTAATAAAACCTTTGAGATTGGTGTCGAACTAAGGTACGAACGAGGAAGGAGTTTATTCTCCACCGCAACCGACGTTAGGCTGTGGCACGACGGAGCTGTTCGTTACTCCGACGACATTCGTTGATGCGAAGATGGTGGCGAACGAGATCGTGAGATGAGGACGCTCGAAGGTATGCTAAAGGGATGGCGGTCGTGTGATCGAGGAAAGGAAGCAAGTGGGCCGCGGAGATTCGGTAAGTTTTCTTACCGCGGAGAGAGATTTCGAGGATGGAAAACGCAGATGAGAGAAGAGCGAGACTAAGCAAGAAAGGAGATTTGGATTCTGATGTTGGGTTCCACTTCACGCGTTGCCATGAGGTGAGGTTTGGGTCGATTGAATGGACCCGACCCATTTGTTTGTTTCTTTTTTTTTACTTGTTTTTTTATTGCTATGGGCTTCAATCCCAAGCCCACCCTTTTTTTTAAAAATAAAAAGGAAACTGATTTTTTCTTCCCTTTTTATTTGTCTTTTACTATGTGATTTAATATTTTTGTATTTGGAGTGTGGATTTGGTAAATAGATTAATTAGATATTAATAATAAAGCAGGATAGTAACTTGATGTTGATTAACTTTGAGTCTGATCCTAATTTGGTGCAAAAACTAGATCTTAATCTCAGTACTAAAATTGTGGTTGAGAGGTTTTGATTTACAATTAGCTTTTGTTCAATTTAGTTTCCAAAGAATAAGATTAAGATAAACATAGGATTCAACTATTGCATGCTAACTTCTAGGATAGTTTCCTCGATCTAAAGCTTAGGTCCGTAATATTAGATTGGGTTTCCCTTGCTTAAAACTAACCTTTCTTCTCCTGATTAAATACATTCTAACTGTAATCTCTAAATGTCTTTATGTTTCCTTAGTGTAATATGACATACACCCGATTCATGATATGATATCTCATTCTATAAGTTGATTATGCTACACAATTTATATAAGTCAATCCTGGTTTATAATTTCGATGCTTATTGCTTTTACCTACTTTCCTTATAATATGAATGTTAATGTCCAAGGGACGAACTTGTATATGAATTTATAAGTTGTATACATTTCATTTTCATTTGCATCATTTTACCTGTTTGATCCTTTATTTTTCAAGTCGATCAGCTTAGGTCACCCTTATATCTCAACATAAGATCCCCCTAAATTTTCAACTTAGACAACTTATCAATAAAATTCCATATTCTCCCACAAGAGAATTAGACATGATTCATCTAGGTAATTGAGACATAATTCTTCTACCCCATAACATAATTGAGAAGGATGTAGAATCTTTTCCGCTTGAGAGAGGTATGTGGCATACTCGACGATTAAATCCGAGTTGGAGCTCTTCTCTCAATGCGATGCAAATACCGTCTTCTATATGTTTGTGGTGGTTAAGTCGAGTATCCTCCCTAAGATGACAACTCGTCTCTTCTCCTAGAATCAATCAACAAACCTTCTTCCCCCTTGGAACTTTGACCATAGTCAATGGTTCCTCATCTCTTTAGGGGAACTACAGATGCTTTTATTCCACTCCCGTCAGGATACATAGGCACAAGATGCGATTTCTTGGTGAGCATACTTAGAAATAAACCCCTAGGTCTTTCACCCTTAGCAAACAAAAATAACAAATAAAATGAGAGGTTCCTGTAGGGTACTACAGATACATAGGATGCTAGCACCTTCCCTAGGTATAACCAACCCCCGAACCTTAGATTCTCTAGCTTTGCATTGCATTTCATGCTCATGGGTTATTCGATCTTTTTCCCTTCCCTTGGACAAATTAAAGACCGGTGGTGAATAATGATTTGCAATTCAAGTTAATTAATAACTTGTTATCCAATTCTCACCATGACAGAGACATCCCTACCTATTACTCTGGTCATACTCTGATCGAAGCACATATTGCCACATCTACTAAGTAAGTTCCATAATCGTCGAGCTACCGACGTTAAACAAGCGATGCGTGGGAGGCAACCCACGACCATTTTATTTTCTTGTTATTTTTAATTCTTCTTATTGTCAAAAGGTGAATTATTTACATTTATTATCCGCTTATTAGAACTGACTTGTGTGATATTTATGTTTCAGGTTTCAGGTCCCATCGCCCCTTATAGCATTCTCCACTAACATTATTTTTTAGGATGCAGAACCATGATGATATGCACGTTGTGTTCAGGGATGATAAGCAGAGGAAACGATTTGTGATCCTTTTTGAGCGACCCATGCTCCCAACTAGATACCATGATTCCAACTGCTTTGAAACCTTAGGTCTTGAAGCCAGTGTGAGATACCTCAACCATCAACTTTAATGGGAAGAATACTCTGATGCAATTAATGTCACGTTCAGGAACTTAACCTTAGAATTCCTCAGCTATCTCATTTACGAACCCTACACTGGTAGAGGATTCAAAAGAGGGCATATTAATTTCATATTATTTGGAAAAGAATACATTCTCAACCATTAAGATTTTACTGACCTGTTAGGATTTCATCATGACCTAGATGCTATAAATGATATATCAGAAGTGAATGTTATGCAAGACGAGCTAAAAAAGTTCTGTAGTCAAATCACCGGTGGAGGAGGCCCTGATCCTTCCACCCAACTGTCAAATAAGATCTATAACCCAGCCTTTAGATACTTCCAGATGATTATTGCTCAGACCTTCTTTGGAAAAAGTGAAAATGATATCCATGTAAGTGCTGAAGAGATCCTTATGATCTTTTGCACCTCTCAATCACGTCCTATAGCCAGTGGAAATTTCTTGATGGATAACCTTAACCTAACCGCTAGATCTTTCGAAAGACCCATCCATGATAAGGTACAGTGACACACATAGGTTATGCCTTAGGTCTCGCCTCGAAATTATCTCACCTGACCCCATATTGTGGCTACACCCTTATTAACCTAAACCATTGTTTGGATCATGGCTTAGTGAGTAGAGTTTTCTTTGCTCCTGCCAATTTCAAACTCCTGATAGACGATGAGACCATTCACTACTTTGGACTACCAAACCAGACCCGAATCAATATCCACAATAAAGAAAATTTGTCGTATGCCCTAGAAGGCTAGGATGAGACACCTGCCAGACCTAAGACCCCACCTGTTCTTGAATACCATCCTACACCTCTCTCATAAAGGACCACATTGTATTCCTCTAATGTTCATCTGCAGCAACGCGACATATATTCTGACTTCGATATTAAGCACAGGGAGATATATTCTTTTTGCGAAGAGCTTACTGAATTAATCTTACAGATGGAAGTCTCCAATGCGGCACATGCCACCGAATCTGAGTCCCTGTATCAGGAAATCTATAGCCTTAGACGCCAGCTTGCAGAGGCGCAGGCATCCTGTCCACATATAAATCAGGGTGTCCGTCGCCAATCACTTTAAAGGAGTTACTAGCATACTAAGGACATTGCTTGCACTAACTGTGGAGAAGATTTTTACTACGTTACTATCACTATTTTTACCGCACTGCTAACGTTACTTTTTTACTGCACTATTATGGCCATCTAATTCACCCCAGACATATTATTATTTTTAATTTCCACATATGCAAATTTATCGGTTAATTTTTAAACTTATCGGTTAATTTTCAAATTTAAATTTTGGTTAAATTTTAAAATTTTAAATTTGCATGATCTTTATTATTATTATTATTATTCATATTTAATGTGCATGTTTTATTATTTATATCATGTAAAAATATTATCTATGTCTCTTGCATGTACAAATACCTCAGAAGACGCTACGCACACCCCGAAACGAGGATCCAAACCCAACCAAGGCCCAATTCCTGTGTTGGGCCCAAAATACAAGGATGGCGGGCGCCATCTCCCTCATGGCGGGCGCCAAGACTTCTAGAGCCTTTACGGTGCAAAATTGAGAAAATCCCTATTTTCTTTATCCTCTTCATCTTCAACCTCTAAAAACTCCCATTTTCTCCACTATTGACCCCATTAAAAACCCACTAAACCTCAATAATCCCTTACTCAACTACCATTTCCCACTATATCACTCACTTCCTATCTATAAAAATCCAACCTTTCATCCATTTTCCACACAAAAATTCCCAAATCACAAAATTCACTAAAACCCTCATTTTCTTCAAAACAAACCACCAACAATGGAAACAATGGAGCAAAGACCAATAGTTTTTCATGAGGGAAGGGATGGGGATATGAAGAGGCAAAAGTTTGAAGACTTGCAGACACACAAATTTTTTGCGACGAGGTACATTGATGAAAAATGTCTGTATAGTCTAGGCATCCATTTTAACATAGTTTCTCTGTTGAATAATTTACACTTGCATGAAATTTTTATTCGTAGAGAAACAACCTATGAGAGGATGACTCGAGAATTTATGAGTTCATTGAGGTACCCTGTTAGAGCTAATACTACCAGCACTGTCGGTACGGTGAAATTTAGAATGTTTAATATGGAATATGAATTCACCACTGATGCGCTAGCAGGTTTGTTAGGATTCCCATTTGGGAAGGGTGCCATTTGTGAGGCACCTTTAGAAACTGAATGGCAAATTGAGGCTTTCCAACTGTGGAGAGACCTGACTAGTCATGCCATTAGTTCCTGCGAGGGAAACTTGGCCTCTAACATACATAACCCGATCATACGTATTTTTCGTCATGTATTGGATGATACCATCTTTGCCAGAGAAAGCTCTTGTTAGTTCTTGATTGGCAGGCATTTTGGTAAAACTTGGTGTAATCACAAGATGTCCTACATGATGTCGTGACATATAGTTTTTAAGGTTCTGCAGGTAGCTTTGTCTGGTGTAACAGAACTTAGGTCATGATGTCAAGCATGAAGTCCTGACTCTTATGAACAAAACATTCTGTGAGAATGTGTTTGTGTGTTTTTTTTGTGCAATATCTTTGTACTGATCTAGTGATTATCTACGTGGTTGCTGTTATGTAAATAATGTACAACAATCGTGAGTAGAAGTTGAATGGATTTGAGTAATTGAAAATATGTTAGATATGGATGGAGATTGATTAAATGGTGAATTGTGATTGGTTCAGAATTAAGAATTAATTGTTTTTAATTATTTTTGAGGATAATATGAATTAAGTCTAAGTTAAAAGAATGTTGGAAATTAAATAAAATTGAAAAGTAGAATTAAATGGTTAATCTCAAATTAATAAAAGAGTTTATCTATTTTTAAGAAAAAAAGGGAAAATAGCAAAAGGATCAATTAAAAAATGTTAAATTAATTAATTAGCAAAAAAGTTTTTGGATTTGTATTTTTTTTGGATCTTTCAATTATTAATAAGAACGAAATTAACTAATTAGAAAAAAAAACTTTTTTTTTATTTTTTTATTATTAAGAAAAAGGAAATAAATTAACTTACTCTAAAAATTATATTTTTTGTTATTGAGTTAAGTTAAAAAGAGAAAACTTAATTAGGCTAATTATATTTTGTTATTATTTTTTAATATAAATAAAACCTACTCTAAAATTAATATTTTTAATATTTTTTTTAATAAAATTCATTTTTTTTAATAAATAAAAAAATTAATTTCAGATTTTAAAATGTTAGTAAGTTAGTATGTTAGTTTTGTTATTAATTAATAATTACAATTAAAACAAAAATAAATAAAAAAAACTGAAAATAAATAGAAAAATAAATAAGTGGGTCGGGCCTGGGTCATCAACTCCCAGGACCCGACCCGGGCAGTATTAAAGGGGAAAGATTGGGTTTCCAGCGAAACCCTAGATCTAGAGGCCAAACGGCACAATGAATCCCTTCCTCTCTCTGATGCGTTCTCTCTTGTCTCTCTCGCTTTGCATGCGATTTCTTCTTCTTTTGATCTCTCCCTTGGCCGCGATTCTCTCTCTCGTTGATACTTCTTATTCTTCTTCTTCATGATTTCCTGGGAAAAAATGAACAAAAGAACACACAAGGAAAAGTATTTTACCCAAAATAAAACAGTGACGGAAAAGGCGATGATGAACTTCTTGTTCTGAGCCACTTGGTTTTACGATTTCTCTGTTGAAGGTCTTATGATTTTGTTGATGGTTTACATTTGGTGGTTTTTGGACGGATTTTGCTTTTGAGATGCTTGCGGTTTCGATTTGAAAACGAAAGGGTTTTTTTTGTTTGCGATTTGCTTTGGGGGTGATGATGAATGATTCTGAGCCCTTCCGAGTTTTTTTTTTTGTGGTTTACGAATCTTTTTTTTGTTGAGATGGTTTTGTTCTCAGATTTTCCGTTCCCTTTGATGTTCTTCTTACTCTTCTTATATAGCCTTTTTTTAAACCGATTTGAAGGACGATCTTAAAGATATTTCCTTTTTCGTTTTGATATGTTGGAAATGTTTTTGGAAAGTTTTTGGTGGCTCTGCGATATCTTCCCGTTTTCGGATCCGTTTGCCTCTTGATAGTGATTATCTTCCATTTTCGGACTGATCTTGTTGTTGTCCTGTTTGGAGATGCTTTTATGATTTTTCAATTTCATAGTTTATTCTTTGATGGCTGTTTTATCTCCATTTCCGGATTTGGCCTTATTGATGGTGATTTTTTCATTTTTCAGATTGGGACTGTTTTTAATGATGTTCCATTTACGGTTTTGAGGCTGTTGGATTTTTGAACCGTGTTTTTGGAAAAAATTCCTTTTCCTTTACCGTGTTTGAAAAAAAAACCATTTTTCTAAATTTCTTCATCTTTCTTCTTTCATGGACAGAAACAGATTCTGCCTAGTCTTAGAACGTGCAAGCTGGTGGGCGACTTTACCGTTGCCCTTGTGGACCGAAACAAAACCCGGTGATAATTCTATAATCTGAGGGCTTGAAATTCATTTCCTTCTTATTTCGCTGCTGCTTTTTCATTACTTTGCAGGTTTGTGAACATGCCAAAGAAGCTTGAAGGTCTTCTAACTTCTTAGAATAGTCTTAGGATTTTGAATTTTTGTAGAAAAATGTTGTAACTTTGAATATTGTAATGAATCCACATGACTTATAAGAACCCAATTTGTACATTGCATCCTTGAATTTTGACTGAACTTTTAAAATCCTTGAATAACCTCGACTTTGAATCTTAGAATTAAATTTGGTGCAGTTCACGTAAAAACTCATAAAATGATGAATCTTTCACATGAACCACTTATTCTCCAAAATCATGACCTTAAAATTGGAAAAAAAAATATAGTTTTGAGTGGGTTGCAACATGAATTGATACTTGAAATAAGGACTTGTGGTCTTGAATTCATGAACTTGGTATATTTGAATCTTGGACTTCTATTTGAGTCACTCATGCACTCTCCTTGCTAAAACATGAACCAAAAGGTTTATCCGAATTTCGCTACTTTAAAACATAATGGATTTCAACAAGTAACCAATTTAAAAGGAATTAACTTCATGAATACATACAAAGTCTTGCGCAGTAAGTCCTTCGACCATGAGGATACCATTTATAATACCATTCCCCACACATTTCAATCAACCCTTCCAATGACTATCCATAGGAATTCAAACACGACCTTGCAGAATATGAGCCGGATGAACATATGTATACAGCCTTTATGATTTGCATTCACCACAACGAACTTGTCTTCATAAAATAAAACACGACAAACTGGTTAAAATGGTTAGTTAAAACGAAAGATGACTTAAAGGATATGGGAAAAAATGCACAAGGATGTGGGATCTTGAGGTCAAAAATTAGGGTGCTACACACTCAATCCTAATCGTTAATGTTGAACCTATGCCTTCTCTTCCCTTGATTCAAGATGAATCAAGTCCTTCGAATGTGGTGAGTAAACCTCCGATTACGGCACCACCTTTGAACAACCTAACGGTCTTCAAATCTTTGTCCGACTGATTTCAAACACCCACAATTCGAACCCAAAACTTCCTTCCATAATCCTCCGGTTAACGCTACTAAATTGGTAGAACCTCCCGTTCTTCAATTACCTTCGCTCGGCTTAATCTGTGAAGGAACGATTTGTGTAAACCCCCCAAAATCCAAGATTCTTGGAGGACAAAACCCTAACGGTTTTATTCAAGAAAAACCCATTGATCTCTCAACCCAAACCCGATACACCGATCCTATGTTTGGACGTTATCACCTCAATGATGCAGAATGCACAACAAAAATGATTATCTTTATTTTTTGAGAAAATGCAAGAAAGAGGAGGAAGATAATGAGAGCAAAATCAATGTATATTTTCACTTTTCTTGTTGTTAAGTGAAGAATGAGCTAAAACAATATATATTCAAAGCTTTGACCAAATAACCAACATAACAGACACTTTGAAAGACAAACATAACAGAAAAATAGTATGAAACGAGCGAACAGTCGACCTAAATAATATGAGGGTCGACCTGAGCTCTCTCGAATATAAAATTATGCAGAAAAATACTTTTTGCATCGACCGGAACAGGTCCATGCATCGATGAAAAGCAACCCAGTTTTAACAAATATAAATACACACAGTATGAGTAGACAAGAGAGTCGACGCGAGCTCTCCTAAGAGCAAATCACAAAAATCCACTCTGCATGAGTCGACTCAAAGACTCAAAACTTGCAAAAATACTGATTTTGATATGTCTTACTATTTCTAGTTGCTTTTAATGCACATCTAAGTCAACCAACATGATCAAACTCACATAGAACACATATAATGCTTTTCTATATAAACGGACACATGTTTTTGATACATGCTTGACACGAGAAAAACAATGAATGCATATGTGACTTGATGATACCGTCCAAAGTACACATTTCTAACTAGATATATTTTGACATCATTAATACAAGTATTGAGACACCTTGCCCTCATATACCCCCCCCCCCCCCCCCCTTTGATGATGGCAAAACAGTAGCAAAACAATTGACCATATTATGTAGTATCATCCTCCCCCTAACTTTATGCATTCATCTAGAAACAATCTGAATGTTTGATCAGTCTTGTAGAATGATTTGTTGTTTTTGCTTGGTCTCTTATCTCCTTTTGACAACATCAAAAAGAAAGAAGTAATAGGTCAATGAAAAACATAGTATATTGAATTACGCATATTCACAGAATTTGCACCAGGTAAGCATTAACAAACATTCACATATAATGGTGTTAATGAAAAACGTATGAGAAGATAAATATAAAACACAGAAAATGAACAAAAGAAGTAAGTGTCATTACAAACCTTAAAATTTAACATAGTTCCATATCTTAGTGAATCAAACAAACATAATAAGAAATGAACATGAAAATGTAATGAACAAGATATGGAATGACATGCATAGCAACACACACAGAATCCTCAAGGCCTCCTCCCCTAAAATGATGCCCCCTTCCGCGAAATTGGTAGTCATGAGGTGGTGGAAGTTGTTGCTCATCTACCTGCTTCGTAAGTTTCAACATAGCCTGACTAAGAACGTTGAAGCTAGTAGTGAGAGCACAGTTTGACCTGCAGCAGATTCATCCATGTTATCAAAATGACCCATCACTAATGTGGCGAACGTGTTGAATTCATTTATGTGAGCCTGAAGTTAGTTCTGCAAATTTGTAAACTACTCATCTTGTGCAGTGGCAAAGTTCTGTTGTTCGAGCTGCATGTTCCTCATCATTTCGAGGAGTTCATCATTATTGTGTTGGGGATGCATAGGATATGGAGGCACATAGTATGACTCTTGATAATTTTGATTAGTTGTCTGTAGCATGTAATTTGAACCAAGTGTGGTCCAACCCGTGTGTTGTCATTCACCCCATCCTTGGTTTCCATCTGAGTCCAAAGAGGGTGATTGATCTAACCAACCATTATTATCCTGTTCACCAGCATTAACATTAGTATACATTTGATTACCACCACCTTCTTCTTCTTCTTATTCTTCTTCATCTTCGTCTTCTTCACTTTCATCAGATTCCTACAGACGAGAACTGGTTGCCTTAAAAATAAACCTGTAGGACGTTTGACGAGGATCTCATATATGTCCCATCATAGTTAAAGTCTTTTGACAGAACTCTTGGTCGGCTGTCAAAGTTTTGTATGGGTTACCGGGAACGACCACTTCAGCATTGTTGAGGACAGATTGGATGAAGGAACCATATGACAGTGCAGTCCTTCGGCCAGAGTCTTTCAAAGAATAGATTTTGCTCGCAATATAGTGAGGCCAATTGATTTTGATCTACTTTTTCAAGATGTATGCCAAATGAACCTCTGTTTGGTCAACCCAAGAATAGCCTTCTTTCTTAGGCTGAAGAATGTGAGAGACAATCCATTGCAAAATTCTATCAACCAGTTTCAACCGACCAGTTGTGACCGACTTTGGGAAAATATCGCTAGCCACTATTTCGTCAGTATATGGTTTCTTTAGCATGGAATTCAAGGCTTCCTTAAACTCGTAACCTTCCACGGTTCTAGTATCTGTGACCTTAATTAGTGGATCAACAATTATGGGAGACATGTCGAAGAGATCTTTCCAAACGGAGTCATTTACATAGACTTTACTATTTCAAATTTTGGTACTGAACTAAAACCCTTCAAACTTTCCTTGAAGACCAGTATAGAAAATTCTGACTAAATCCTCATTATATTTGTTATCGCAATCCAAAAACTGATTGAAACTTTAAGCATCCAGAAGTTCAAGAACTTCTTGGATATGGATTCTTTCAGCATATTTGCGATAATAAATAAATTGTTTGAATATTGACCGCTTGCTCAGATTTTTCTCATACAGTTCAGCATATTCAGGAGGTAATAAAGAAATAGCAGTTACCGATAGACTAGCCCTTGAGGTTCCAGTTTGAGAGGATGGAGCTCTGGTTATTCTCTTGCATGTGACCCTTCGTGTAGCCATGAGATACAACAGTTAAAGAAGATGAATAGTAAACTGAGTTTGTGTGTTAATGAGAGACTCACTAGAATCCTTGAGTGTTTGATGAAATTAGGTTTTGATAGAAATTTTGGGAAATAGAGAAATAGAGAATAGCTTTGTGTAGATGCAATGTGACAATGCTAATGATGATGTTTGAATACATAGAAAGGAAGAAAGCATTAAATGGGTCAAAGAATTTTGAACGATGCATCAAAAACTAGGATTTTTCAGAAAAGTCGAGCGATGCGTCGACCTACACAGTCTGTGCATCGATGTATACTGAAAAAATATAGACAATCAAAAAAGTTCAAAAATTGAGTCGGCCAAAGGGTTGACCTGAGCAGACCCACTTCTAAAACATGAAAAAATTGCAATTTTATGAGTCGACCGATGTCCTGTTGTGGTCGACTCAAACAGTAAGAATTAGAAAAAAAATCATCTTTTTGATTCATTAATGCATCAAATAAGAATAAATAGATAGTCTACACATATTTCAAACATTTAAATGGATAAAACATGTTTAATCATGCAATAAAGATCAATTTTAACACACAACTTGATACACCAACTTACACAAATATAGTGATCAAGAAAATTTGTTAGAGAGGAAAGATATTACCTCAACCACGATCGATGATAGATGCCCTCACATATAACTCAGTTACTTCTTCATTTTGTTAGATAAAGACATAGAAAAGCACATATAGAAAGCATGTAATTATGAAACCCTAAACACGATCCAAGATGTCGAGAGCACCTAGTTCCCTACGGATGTGAAAGAAAGGCTATGTAGCGAGTGGTTTTGTAATGGTATCTGCAAGTTGCTTTTTGGTATCAACGTGCTCAAAGACCACATCAACCTTCTCCACATGATCATTAAGGAAATGATGACGTATTTCGATATGCTTGGTGCGTGAATGTAATACAGGGTTCTTGGTTAGATTAATGGCGCTTGTATTATCACATAAAATAGGAATACGCTCAAGTTTTACATTGAATTCGGGAAATTGTTGCTTAAGCCACAAGACTTGAGCGCAACAACTACTGGCTACAACGTATTCCGCCTTTGCTGTTGACAGAACAACAAAATTTTGCTTTTTGCTATGCCAACTCACTAAGGAATTTGAAAAGAAATGACAAGTGCCACTTGTGCTTTTCCTATCTGATTTTCAACCCACAAAGTCGAAATCGGAATAGCCAACCAAGGAACAATCACTACCCTTGGAGTACTAGAGCCCATACTTTGGAGTACCATAGAGGTATCTAAGTATGCACTTGACGTTCATATGAGATTCCTTAGTATAACCAACCCCCGAACCTTAGATCTCTTCATTGAATTGTTTTGCATTGTGTATTTATGGGTTATTCTTTCTTTACCCCTTCCCTTGGATAAATTAAAGATCGGTGGTGATATCTTAAGATTTCTGAAGCCTAGCTAACTCAATTGCTATGGTCTCCGATTCTCACCGCGACAACCTCGGACACCCTTAAAGAGGATAAATGAAGAGGAAATGATCCACACACCCATTGGAAAATCCAATACCGAACTTAAGACGAAACATGACACAACACAAAAAGATGATCCTCTGAATCGTCTTTCCCCTGACACACTCCACACCCACCCCACTTCGTACCTGAACAATTCCATGCTTGTTTAGGTTGAGCCTAGTAGCTAGCATTTCCCACAAAAGTAATCGAGAAAAAACCACAACCGTAGAAGGTGTCCAACTATTCCAACAACTGGAAAGCCTCTAAACAACATAATCAGACATACTCTCTTCTCCCACCTCAAAGGTGGACAGAAATATCGTAAGTCAAACAAACTGAGAATTCATCCTTAGGATCACTAGACCAAACATAAACATCTTTCTTAACCCGCTTAATCACTAATTCTATAGAACTGATCAAACCAACAAACAAATCCTCCTTCCAAATACACAAGTTCTGCCTCCACCTAAAATACCAAGTCCAAGTACTTCCCTCCTAGTAGCTCATCCTATCCACCTCTTGATTATTCTACTTAAAAACAAGTAACAACCTCTCATAAGTTACTCAGAGCCTATCTATCCCTAACCATTCATATGCTAGAACTGAGAATTCAACTTGTTCCCAACCTACTTATGGATTGAAGATGCAAATAAAGATGATGGCTCTGTAAATTTAGAGCTAAAAAGAGATATATCCTTCAACTAGAGAGAATCTTATGAGATTCCCTACCTACCCCCTTTATGCGGTCTCACCACTAATAACCCATACCCCTTAGAAATAATCTCCTTCCACAAAGCATGCTCTAATTCTAGGATTTTCCAAAGCCACTTTCTAAGGAAAGCCAAATTAAATTTCCTCAAGTCCTTAACACCTAACCCTCCCAAAATATTAGATTTACACACATCCTCCCTTTCAGAGTTTCCAGAGCCACTTTCTGACCAAGACTGTTTCTGATATTTCTTACCAGAAGCTGCTTTCAGAGTCTGCTGCTCTACCTCTCTTTCAAAGTTTCTCTCGGTCAGGTGCAACTTTTGTTCCTCTAGACTGCTTTATATCTCTTCAATTCTCATAGCGCTAAGATCCTTAGAATGTTCAATTGCCACCACAATGTAATCAAACTGAGGAGTAAGAGACCTAAGTACCTTCTCAATGATACTTTCTTCATAAAGAGTTTCTCCACAAGACTTCATCTCATTTTTTTTATCAGAATCACTCTAGAGATGTAGCCATGTACCTTCTCATTATTCTTCATGCTGAGAATCTCATACTACTTACACAGAGACTAAAGCTCCACCTTCTTCACTGATGCATCACCACCATAGCACCATACTAGAGCGTTCCACGCAACCTTTGTCTTTGTTGAAGCAACGATTTTCTCAAACACGTTCCCATCCACACACTGATGGATGTAGAATAACGCGTTTTGATTCTTCTTCCTCAGATCATGCTAAGCATTCCTCTGCGCATTTGTTGAAAATGCAACCGAGACGTAAGTGTTGTTGACGAGATCAAGAACATCTTGAGCACCAAACAACACACGCATCTGAATCATCCACCGATTCCAGTTCTTGCCATCAAACACTAGAAGCTTAAAACTCATATTACCATTTCTGTTCATCTCCAACCTTGTGCAATTCACTCAGATCTCACCAAACGCTAGTGTTTCTCAATCCTGCAAAATCAAGAAATGTGATTCTGTTACGATTCTGATCAAAATATTCAACACTGATTCAAGAAACGAAATCTATCAAACAACGACTCACCGTTCACTCGTGTTTCCCTATGGATCTGAACTAGAGCTCTAGATATCAATTGTTGGCGCATAAGATGAAGAAGATGAAGATAGAGGAAGAAAGAGAATAGAGAATTGAAATAACAAACTTCCACAACTCTTTCAAAACAGTTACAGTGAGTGGTTTACACACTACCACTATTGACAGCTACGCTTGTTTATATACACAAACAATAAGGCGATATAGACAAAATACTAACCTACATATGTTGATAAAATCATCAATATTAATCTGTCTTTGTTGGATTTCACATAATAGAATACACCACCTCTAACAATTATGATAGAGATAGTTAAAGATAAGTTAAATGTGCTTAATTTTAAATTTTATTAATCTTCTTCGATGAGGGTCATGCCTAACCCCTCATATTTTTTTACTTTTCTATTTTTCATTTCTAATTCAAGAATATTTTATGATAAATGATTTCTTTCAATTTAACAAGATCTTATATTCAAATCCAACTCTAATATATAAGAGTGTAAAAGTCTTTTAAAAGGTTAATTCGAATCCACACATTTCATTTATTTACTTTTAAAAGTTGAAAATCCTACCATTAAACAATTAAACAATTTTTTTTAAATAACTTATAATTTAAGCTTTTTTTCTTTCAATATCTTTTTTTAAATAACTTATAATTTAAGTTTTTTTTCTTTCAAAAGCATATATATATATATTACTCATTTTAAAATATAATATATTTATATCAAAAGTGATAAATTTTATTCTTTATTCGTGTAAATAAATTTAAAATGACAAGTAAAAAGGTATAGTAGAATGTGTTAGTACAGTGCCATGACAGTTTCACATATTAAAAAGTGTATATAATAGAAATAAATAAAATATAATTTTTATTAACTTAATTTTGTACTTCCTCCTTTTTACAAAGTGACACATTTGTTCAAAAAACATTCAAAAATATATTATTATTTTTCTTTTTACAATATAATATTAATATTTTTTAATTAATATTATTTTTATTACTCTCAATTTAATATATTTATAATAATTATGAATATACTAATACTTTTTTTAATATATATATATATATATATATATATATATATATATATATATATATATATATATATATATATATATATATATATATATATATATATATATATATATATATATATATATATATATATATATATATATATATATATATATATATATATATATATATATATATATATATATATATATATATATATATATATATATATATATATATATATATATATATATAGGGTCTTGCTAACCAGTGCCCTCAGGACACTATTTAAACATTCCATATTAAAAAATTATTCTTTAAAAAATTCAAACACTTCAATTTTCAATGCACATTATTACACATTATTGCACATACTTTTATAAAAATTTACTATTTAGAGTTTTAAAAAGTGCCCTGAGGGCACTGGTTAGCATTTCCCATATATATATATATATATATATATATATATATATATATATATATATATATATATATATATATATATATATATATATATATATATATATATATATATATATATATATATATATATATATATATATATATATATATATATATATATATATATATATATATATATATATATATAACTACAAAGAAAATGCCCATTTTGCCTAGTGATTTAGTGACGTATTAATCACGTGGTAAAAAAAAAAAGTTGTCAAGTGATTCCCACGTCACTAAACTATTTAAATAATAAATTATCGAGACTTAAAATCTTTAACCAAAAATTGGAATTTTAAGAGAGAGGGAAGTTTGAATTTTTTAAAAATTTAGTTGTGGCGTGTAAAACACGTGGGAACTGAAAATTCAAAAAAATCCTTTTATTTACCATGCGAGTAAGATGTCACAAATTACCCACATGTAATGCACGTCGCAAATCTGCAAATAAAAAATGTCTCAGCTTTTCCATTAACCTTTCAGACACATTGGGTGTTGGAATTGAGAGTGACAAGTTTGTGAAGGGATTCCCACGTCGCAACCCACTACCATAATTGCATTTTTACAGTTGCGTTGTCATTGTGTGGGAGTAACGGATATATTTTATTTTGGGGAATGTTCCGACGTGGCTTGCATGTGACAATGTTCCCATAGGATTTGCACGTCGCAAATGTTTAAGATGCTTTATTGTTCCGACGTGGGAATCATGTGGGTACCTTCCCATGTGTTCACCACGTCACAAAAGCCCCTATATAATATTTCACCAGATTTTCCTTCAGCACCATCTCGTTTCATCTTCTTCATTCTTCCTGCTTTCTTCTTTCTCTTCATTCTTCCATTACTGTTGCCTCCCTCACAACTCCATTTTTAACAAAAATTTCACAAAAAACTTAAGGTGATTGGTATATATATATATATATATATATATATATATATATATATATATATATATATATATATATATATATATATATATATATATATATATATATATATATATATATATATATATATATATATATATATATATTGTTTTTGTGAATGTTTTACCGTTTATTTTATGTTTATCTTATTATTAATTGTTGTTTTTTTTTCCAAATCTAAGATTTAAAAAGTTCAATTGGAAGCTTTGACAGAGTTAGCACATTGAGGTATTTATGCATTTTAATTTGTTTATTTTTGAGATTTTGGTGATATATATATGAAATATTATTTTAGATTAAAATTTTAGATTTTTTGTTGATATATTATTGTGTTGTGTTGTGTTGTTGTTGATATATTATAAAATTTTAGATTTTAAATATTGTGTTGTTGATATATTTTTGAGATTTTTTGTTTATTGTGTTGTTGTTGTTGAAAGAAAAAAATAAAAATAATTTGTAATAGAATATATATTTTTAGAATATATATATTTCGAATTAAAAATATAATAATATATATAAACAGAATATTCATTACAAACAAATTAAATATGTAATATATTTTTAATTTTTAAAAACAGAATATTTATTATGTTAGAAAAAGTAAAATTTTTAAAAATATTTTTAGTAAACAATATTGTAAATAGAAAAAATTAAAAGATATTTTTTACAAAACATAAAGAATATGTATTATATTTAAAATGTATTATATTTAAAATATATTATATTTAAAATGTATTATTTTTAAATGTGTTATAGAATATTATATTATTGAATAGTTATTATATTTTAGTAAACATAATATATATTATTTTAGAAAAACAGATTTTTAAACTTAATGAATATATATTATATGTTAAATATGTTATTATTAATAAATAAATTATATATTATATTTTAGAATATTATATTTTAAAAATATGTTGTGTATTTTAATAAACATAATTTATATTATTTTAGTGAACATATTTTATTAGGTTGGTGTCGAAATAGAAAAAAAAATTAAATTACATATTTTATTAAAATGATATATAATTTAAATTACAGATTTTATTTAGTAAACATATATATATATATATATATATATATATATATATATATATATATATATATATATATATATATATATATATATATATATATATATATATATATATATATATATATATATATATATATATATATATATATATATATATATATATATATATATATATATATATATATATATATATATATATATATATATATATATATATATATATATATATATATATATATATATATAAATGTAAGATATTTACAATAACACTTATAATTATATTTAATTAATTAATTAATTAATTAAAATTATTATGGATATCAATGTTTTAGTGTCAAAATTTTATTTGAAATACCCGTATTTCCTATCATACAATATTAATTATATGTTTTTATTAATATTTTTATTTACAAGAATGAAGTAATATGCTACTTGTTGTTTTCGGATTTGAAATATTGGCACAAGGAAATTATCGGGACGAGTCGCGTACTAGGTCGCTTTCTTTAAGACGTTTCGCCGTACTGCCAAAATATGCAAAGCAGTCGATTTACGACGACGCCTCCAGAATAAAACAGCCCGTTCAAAATTACGATTAGTCGATTTACGACGACGCCTCCAGAATAAAACAGCCCGTTCAAAATTACGATTATCAGTTGCACACTGATAAATCGTTCTAGACATACACCTTTCTAAATTATCTGGCGAAAATAGCCAGTCCAGTATCTGGCTGTAATAGTCAGTCGAAAAAACCAAGAAAAGAAAATTGTTTAGATGAAGAGAATTAAGGGAGAGAGAGGGAAATCAAAATTCGTGTGAATTTGTGAAATCCGGAGTGCTCACTACTGAATTTTTACCCTTTATTTATAGGTAGCTAGTGAGGCTGATATTTCCATTCCTCCAATGTGGGACTAAAATGAATCTTGTCAAATTCACTTTCCAATTCCCATTAATATAATTCCAACATCCAATGTGGGACTAACATGAATCTTTTCAAATTCACTTTCCAATTCCCATTAATATAATTTCAACATCCAATGTGGGACTAAAATGAATCTTTTCAAATTCACTTTTCAATTTCTATTCCTATAATTATTATAGTTCCAACAATCCTCCACTTGAATTTAAAGGAAATTTTAGAAGTCCGTCAAACATTTCTAAGATTGTGCATAAGCAAAGGTGTCTACGACTTGAACCTTAGCGTAGCGAGTAGGATTCTGATTCAACAAGAGTGACACTATTGTCTTGAACTCTATCTCGGACATCAGACCCGCACACAACCTTTTCGTAACGTGTATTCTTGTAGCCCGTGCTTTAGTGGCCTTGCACGTGTATCCCGGTTTAGTGAATGCTCTAGGAATTCTGCCTCGAAATTCCATAGGAACCGACCTCAGTTCCACAGTCACATAGGTGAATCTATCAAGAGTACTCCTGTAGCCTAGGTACTCCCTCATACCGAGAATAGATATCATTAAGAGTTTCTATTATCTCATCCTGTCATTACTTCAGGATTCATGCTTTACTTGCACGATCATTTTCATATTACTCACAACTTGTTATTACCCATTGAACCTAAGTCTTGGGATCTCCAGTCATTTAGGTCGGGTTACCATCATGAGTAACTAATTGCTTCATAGGCATTAGTCCCATCTTTTTGGATGTATTATGGACTTTCTCTCTAACTAATCCTTTCGTCAAAGGATCTGCTAAGTTCTCATCAGTGCGTACATGATCCACTCTCACAGCTCCTTTAGATATACAATCTCTAACAGTGCTATGTTTTCTTCTAATTTGACGTCTTTTACCATTATAGTAACGGTTCTCAACTTTTGCAATAGCCGCGGTACTATCGCAGTGGATCAACACAGCTGGTATAGGTTTTTCCCATAAAGGGATCTCAGCTAGCAAGCATCTTAACCAACTTGCTTCTTCACTAGCTGTAGCTAATGCTATCATCTCAGACTCCATTGTGGACTGTGCCAGAATGGTCTGTTTCTTTGATTTCCAAGATACAGCTCCTCCGACTATACTAAATATATAACCACTAGTAGCTTTGGAGTCATCCGATAAGGTGTTCCAATCTGCATCACTATACCCTTCTAGTACAGCAGGAAATTTCTGATAGTGTAGGCCGAGGTCCATAGTCCTTTTAAGGTACCTCATTACTCGCTCAATAGCTTGCCAATGTTCATTACTCGGCCTACTTGTAAATCTGCACAACAGTCCTACGACATATGCAATGTCGGGTCTAGTACAATCAGTGGCATACCTAAGACTGCCAATGATGCTCGCATATTCTGCTTGTTTGACACTCTCTCCAGTGTTCTTAAATAGTTTCACACTTGGATCATACGGGGTGCATGCAGGTTTACAATCAAAGTATTTATATTTCTTTAAGATCTTCTTCACATAGTGAGATTGATCCAAAGAAATTCCTTGTTCGGATCTCGTGATCTTGATGCCCAGGATCACGCTTGCTTCTCCGAGGTCTTTCATATCAAAGTTATTGCATAACAACGATTTCATATCATTAATGGCCTGAACGTTTGATCCAAATATAAGTAGATCGTCTACATATAGACATATGATAGTACAAATGTGATTCTCAGATTTGTAATAAACACACTTGTCACTTTCATTCACTTTGTACCCATTAATTATCATTAAGTTATCAAACTTTTCATGCCATTGTTTAGGGGCTTGTTTTAGTCCATACAGAGACTTATCTAACTTACAGACCTTGCTTTCTTGTCCTTGGATTACAAATCCTTCTGGTTGTTCCATATAGATTTCTTCTTCTAAGTCACCGTTTAAAAAAGCTGTTTTAACATTCATTTGGTGTACTATTAAGTTATAAATGGCTGCTATTGAAATGAGTACCCTAATGGATGTAATTCTAGTGACTGGAGAAAAGGTGTCGAAGAAATCTATATTTTCTCTTTGTCTAAAACCCTTGGCTACAAGGCGTGCCTTGTATTTCTCAATCGTTCCATCAGGTTTTAGTTTCTTTTTCAAAACCCATTTACAACCAATTGGTTTGCAACCCGGAGGTAAGTTTACTAAGTGCCAGGTCTTGTTAGATTCTAGAGAATCTATCTCATCATTAATGGCTTCTTGCCATAAGTCTGCATCCATAGATGACAGTGCTTCTTGAAGATTTATTGGATCTTCTTCTACATTATAGGCCGCATAATCGGGCCCATAGTCTTTAGCAACTCTTGCTCTTTTACTTCTTCGAAGCTCTGTTTCTACATTGTCGCTGCTTTCAGTGCTTTTTATCACAGGAATGTGACTCGATTGTGTGCCCCCACTATTTCTCGATTTGAAGGGAAATTTGTCTTCAAAGAATTCAACATCGTTTGATTCTATGATTACTCTGGCATTTAGGTCATAAAACCTGTATGCCTTACTGTTTGCTGCATACCCAATGAATACACATTCATAGGCTCTACTAGCGAGTTTAACTCGTTTCGGATCCGAAATTCTGACATAAGCCAGACAGCCCCAAGTTCTCAAATAAGACAAATTTGATTGTCTTTTCTTTAATATCTCATAAGGTGAGATCTTACTTTTCGACTTGGGAACTTTATTCAGGACATAGCAAACAGTCAATAAAATTTCCCCCCACCAGTGAGGTGCAGCACCATAATTTAACATGATTGCAACTACAAGTTCAGTAAGAGTCCTATTCTTTCTTTCTGCTTTACCATTCATTTCAGGAGAGTATGGAGCAGTCGTTTCATGTATAATATCATGTTCAGCATAAAAATTATTAAACAAGCTAGAGTCATATTCGGTTCCCCTATCACTGCGAAGTCTCTTAATCTTCTTGTTAAATTGATTCTCAGTTTCAGTTACATACACCTTAAACATGTCAAGCGCTTCACTTTTATTCTTCATTAGATATACATAAGTATAATCAGAGCAATCGTCAATAAAAGTGATAAAATAACGTTTATTATCTCTAGATTGAAAATAACAGTCAATAAAATAACTTTTATTCTTCATTAGATATACATAAGACTTATTCTTTCTAAACTTGTTTCCGAGCCTCCTCTTCAATTCGGAGGCGAGTAATCAGACGCCCGATTGAAAATTCTTTTGTTTTGTGACGAAGCACATTTTTGAAATCTTTCCAACCAGGGGGCAGTTTGTCAATAATTACAGCAATTTGAAATTGTTCATTAAGGGGCATACCTTCTGTAATAATCTCATGAGCAATCTTCTGAATTTCGTGGCTTTGAGTTTCCACCGACTTCTCATCCACCATCTTGTAGTTCAAGTAGCGGCTGACAGCAAATTTCTTCGCACCTGCTTCTTCAGTATCATATTTCCTTTTCAGAGCCTCCCATACCTGTTTAGCAGTTCTGTAGCTACTGTAGTAGTCGTACAGATCATCAGCAAGGCTGTTCAGAATGTGATTTTTGCACAGATAATCATTCTCGTTCCATAAGGCGATTTCTTTTCGGAGCTGCAGATCATCTACTGCAGCCTTAGCTTTTGCAGCATCTGAGTCAGACATTTTGGAAGTCCCGTCTGAATCTGCAAGTGAGTTACCGTTAGGTAGTTCAGATGATGCAGAAGGGACAACCGGGATATCCTTAGTCAGAACGTGGGCAACCTTTTTCAGAGTTAAGAAAAATTTCATCTTAGCTTGCCAACGTTTGAAATTGGAACCCTCAAACCTGAAAGGTTTGTCAAAGACCAAAGCGGCCGCAGTAGTACCGATAATTTCCTCAGTTGCCATGGCAGTTATGAAACCGTCTTAAAATTGTTGTTTTCGGATTTGAAATATTGGCACAAGGAAATTATCGGGACGAGTCGCGTACTAGGTCGCTTTCTTTAAGACGTTTCGCCGTACTGCCAAAGTATGCAAAGCAGTCGATTTACGACGACGCCTCCAGGATAAAACAGCCCGTTCAAAATTACGATTATCAGTTGCACACTGATAAATCATTCTAGACATACACCTTTCTAAATTATCTGGCAAAAATAGTCAGTCCAGTATCTGGCTGTAATAGCCAGTCGAAAAAACCAAGAAAAGAAAATTGTTTAGATGAAGAGAATTAAGGGAGAGAGAGGGAAATCAAAATTCGTGTGAATTTGTGAAATCCGGAGTGCTCACTACTGAATTTTTACCCTTTATTTATAGGTAGCTAGTGAGGCTGATATTTCCATTCCTCCAATGTGAGACTAAAATGAATCTTGTCAAATTCACTTTCCAATTCCCATTAATATAATTTCAACATCCAATATGGGACTAACATGAATCTTTTCAAATTCACTTTCCAATTCCCATTAATATAATTCCAACATCCAATGTAGGACTAAAATGAATCTTTTCAAATTCACTTTTCAATTTCTATTCCTATAATTATTATAGTTCCAACACTACTAATATATATATATATATATATATATATATATATATATATATATATATATATATAAAGTAAAAGATAATAGTAATAATTATATTTGTTATTATAAATAACTATTCACTTTTCAAATTTATAAATTTAAAAAATTAACCTATCTCAAATACATAAATTAGTAATGTCTCATAAACTTAAAAATAAAATCTGGTTATAATAATGACCGGAGTATTTGAGAGACGAGGTATAATTAAAATGAAATGATGGTCTGTATTTCTAGAACAGAGCATTTAACAGAAATAAATTCTCACATTGGAGTATAGTGAGAGTGGCAGACCAATATGATTATGCTTGGTAACAATGAATGATTTCTACCATCAATGGCACTGGCACAAACTTTGAGGACAAAGAAATCTCTTTTTGACTGAGTTTTGAAAATTTGAGTTTGAAAATTTAATTCGTCTGCATTTTTAGTGGAACCACGATTCAGACTTGTTCTGTGTACTTTCAGAGTGTGCATTTGTGGTGAGTGTGTGTGCATGAAGACACAACCATAAATTCTGTACATGATTTTAAATTTTGAGAACCTCACACAACAAAATTTGAAAATATTTGCATGCTTCCTCCATTTGAACTATAAAAATAATTTTTCATTTCAATTTTTAATGAATATGATTTTTATTATTTAATTAATATTAATTTTTTATTGTCAATATTTAATAAATACTTCATCCATTTTAAAATAACTGTCGTTTTAGATTTTTACACAAATTAAAAAATATAATAATATTATAATAAAATATTATATTTTTATTAAATTAATCTTATTAATATATTAAAAATACTGCACAGAATAATAATTATACAACACAAGTGAAAAAGTTGTAATTATTACTACATTAAAAAGTAAAAATAATATTCATTTTAAAATACTCTTAAAATGATAATTATTTTAAAAGAAAGAGTAATATAGTAAAAATATCAATTTTTATTTATTTATTTATTTTTAATTTATGTAAAGTAATCGATTAATCATTCATTATAGGACATTAACATTTTTGAGCTTACATATAATTTTATTATGAACACACCAAATCTTTCTCATGACTTTATTATGAGTAAATTTAATTTATTAATATCAATATATGTCAAATTGTTCTCATGACTTTATCATAATAAGAAATTTTTCTCATGACTTTATAATGTAAAATATTAAATATCAATATCATGAGAAATTTGTATCATGACTTTATATATCTCTTATAGACTTAGGAAAAGAAATTACTACCAAATATATATGCCTTTTCCTTTTGGTTTTTATCACGTTGAAATTTTAAAGGGTTATTTAAAAAAAAAAATTCAATACTACATTATTTATTAGTTTAATAATACTAAGGTGTTATATTTCACTAATTTAATACTATTATTAAGAAACTGCACTCAATTTTTATAATAATATGATCTGTTAATTTTTTTGGAGGACCTTTTAATTTTTTTTCTTAATGTTATATTAAACTTATTAGTTTTATAATACCAGTTTATTATACTATATTAATTTAATAATATTATTTGGTAAACAATGTATCACTATAAAATCAAAACTAATCTTACATATATTTTTGACAAATAGTAATTCTCATATAAATTATTTACTTTCTTTTTGTAAATATCATCTTTATTTTATTTTTCATTTTTGACAAATAGTTAATATTAATTAATGTGTTAAATTTAATATTATTTTAGATAAAAAAAAAATATATTTTTATTATTAAAATCATACATGAAATAAATATTTAAAACAAAAAAAATAGTTGACATTAATATTTTTTAATATCGTTAACATAAAAATAAAAATAAGAGTCGTCATAATAAATTAATCATAATTTTAACATATTTTTTTTATAGAAATGAGTCACTAAAAAACTCATTAGTAATTTAAAATTAATAATTATGTAATATTATGAATAACAAAAATGATAATAGTTATATTACATTAATAATAATTTTTAAAATTAGTTAAGAAGTCAATGAAATTCACAATTTGTACCCTTAACAAATGTTATGTCACTAATTAATTTGTTAAATTCAATTATTTTTTTACAACTTTTAAACTAAAATGAAAATAGCTATAATATATAAAATATATTTTAAAGAAGGATAACTTTTAAAATATATTTTACAACAAAACCAACATTTATTTCTAGGATGATAATTTATTAGTTAAAATTATTTAAAATTAATTTACTGTGAAAAAATGTTATTTTAATCATTAATTAAAGTTATGTTAAAATGTTATTTTAATTATTAATTAAAGTTATGTTAAAATGTTATTTTAATTATTAATTAAGGTTAATTTATAAAGTAAAACTTAACAAACAGTAGCAGTATTTGTTAATATGACAATCATTTAAAAGGTCAGGTAAGAGTATTAAAAATAGTGTAATTGTTAAAGAAATAATTTTATTTTGTTTGAACACTAATTTATTTACATTTGATTTCTACATGTCTATATCATTATGAAAAGTGGGATCAACACTACAGTCTTGTTTTAAATTCTGTACCCTGACATTGGCGGCTAAATTTAAGCTGAATCATATTGAATTTCTCTGAAACTATATCATTATCTGCTCAATATTCATTCTTCATGGGCCTACTTTTCATTGCAATTATGGATGGACCTTCTTCTATTTACTCTCTCATCGGCCTTTTACTGTTTTAAACTATGGGTCCACAAGACGGCCAAAACTTGTTAATAAGAATCTGAAAGAGTAAATTTTCTTTTTTCCTTTTTCTCTCATATTTAGTTTCAAATGAACATCTAATGTTGAATTATCAGTTTTATGGGTCTTTTATTAGTTTTCACACCCCATTGATCTATATGAGACTCTTTGGATTTAAAAAAAACTTTACTCATTCATATTTATTCATATTTATTTGCTCTCAGTTTGACAGATCATTAATTTATCTATTTAGGCATCATTTAACCCTTAATTATGTTATACATTGTTTTTGGCGACAACTAAGATTATATATAAGTGTAACCAAATTTTTCTTTTGTCACAATTTTTTTTTAATTTTGATGAAAAATATTGTGATGCAATGCAATAAATAATAGTTGCACCATACACACAACAAATAGTGGTCGTAAATCATCCCACAAAAATTAGACTAATTTTCACTGAAACTTAGCAAATCTTTTTTTTTTTCAAACGATAGTTGCAATTTTATTTTATTTTTAAATTGAATACTCCATTCATTTTATTGGGCCTCATTTGTTCTAAGGAATGGGCTTTAATATAAGGGTGTTTCTTAAGGAGTCTACTTGATAACTCCTCAACTGGGCCTGGCACCCCACATATTTAATAATACAAAAAAAAAATCTCTATTTTTTTACTAACCATATTTTGAACAATTTTCTCAGTAGTAAATAATCTGGTAGGTTATACGAAAATTAGATATAGGTTTTTACTACATTAATTGAAATAATCAGTGTATCAAATTTATAATAAAAAATCGGTAAATCAGATACTTCTCTACACTCCTTAAAAATTTAGTAGTGTTATTTTTAAACGGTTATGATTGTGCTGACACTTTTGTAGGATTGTGATTACACCGACAATGTTGTGTGGTCTACAATGATTTAAAACTTGTATATATATGTCATATATTTTGTTAACAAAAACACCTCACAATGTTTCAATTTTAGTATATCGCATTTGTGTACTTCAACGAAGTCAGTCCTCCTATTGGTTTTAGGCTCATAAAGGACACCCCTCTCGATGTTCTTAAACCCAAACTAGATAATCTCTTGTGCTACCCATACAAAGAGACCCATAGGGTCCAGCAAAAGAGAAATAACCCAAACTATAAGAGAAGTTAAGCAACATGCTTTTTAAGTCGGGTTTTCACCCACATCCTATGAAAAATAAGTTGTATTAGTAATTATGCTATGACTATACCCACTATTACTATACACCAAAGAATTACAAATGAACATCTGAAAATACATCAGATAGGTTCTAGAAATGCATCAGAATAAAAGACTCAATCTGAGAATTCATCATAGAGACAAAGGAATAACCCAAAAATTCATTGGAAAGTGAAAAAAAATTCTGTAAGTGCATCAGAATCACAAATGAATCATAATTACGAAGGAATATCTGAAAGTACATCAAACAAGTTATGGAAATGCATTAGAATAAAAGACTCAATCTGAGAATTCATCAGAGAGATAACAGAATAATCTAGAAATTTATAGGAGAGTGAAAAATGAATTTTGGAAGTGCATCAGAATCACAAAGAAATATCTGAGAATACATTAGATAACACAAAAAGAGAGTTTTAGAAATACGCCATAACATATAAGACATGTTTGGAAAAACAATCCGATAGGGAAAGTCAAATCTGGTGGAACGTCAGGTAAGACATAAAAGTATTTATTTGATAGGTTCCAAGTAAGTTAGACTTTAACCATAAGGTAAGACGTGGATAGCGACACGACCTTTGGTGAATGCAAATGATGATAAAACACTCTTGATATGCATGGTATATGAATTTTGCTATGATGTGTGATCAAATGCAGATGTTGACGACATGGCTTGACTTTTTTGGGGAGAGGACAAGATTGGAAGACTGATTTTTCAACACGGAGATCACTGCCATTCTGCTTGGGGACTAAAGATGCTGCTACTGAACACATCTCTGCCACACTAGTAAATTATATCAAGTTGATGATAGTTGGAGGAAGGATGAGGAGCTGCTTGAGGATTCTTTAAGTAAGTTACCCCTAGATTAACTGACTGTTATAGATGAACTAATCATTGCTTCAGCTTTACTGATTCTGGAAATTACTGCTTTATTATGCGCTTGGAATGCTTGCCCCAATATGAGTCTTGAAAGATCTTCTAGATAAACTGTAAGTAAGAGTTGCACCTAAGAGGGGGGGTGAATTAGGTACTTGAATATTTTTTCGAATTTTTTATGGTTTCAAATTTACATTCCTAATTGATTACTATGTGATGAAAGTGATAAATGCAGAAAGTAAATGACACAGAGATATATCCTGGTTCCCCTCACATTCCAAGAATACTCCAGTCCCCTTTCAAAATTAAAGAGATTTTTAATAATGTCAGATCTTATGACAAGACTATCCCAGTCTTTCTATACAAACTCTAACAAACACACCAAGAACAACCTCTTGGATTTTACAACAAAGTGTGAAATTCTGGTATGCAGATTTCATATGTCCCAGACATATGTAAGGACATTGATCTCTGCTAAAACAGAACAAGGACAGAACATGTGAATTTTAATTCACTTTAAAAATTAGTAGTGTCGTGACATCTGCTGTAACATCTGCAGACTGATAGAACAGTTTATCTAACCATTTAAATTGAGCAGAAAGTTAAATGCAGAAAGATAAATAACAAAGTGAATTGTTAACCCAGTTCGGTGCAACATCACCTACATCTGGGGGCTACCAAGCCAGGAAGAAAATCCACTATTAGTAGTATTAATTCAGATCTAAAATCCCAGTTTACAACCCCTCACTTAATCCCTACCCAATGCAATTTATGCCTATAAACCGCTAGACAAGAGACACCTCTCACTTCCCACAATCACAGCAGTGATAAACAATTCAATACAAAAAGAAGACTTTAGAAGAAACTCTTCAAAGTCAAAATACTTGATTTTGCTTAACAACTTCAATCAAGAATAATACACTCTTGCTTACAAGCTTTGAGTGAACAATTAACAATTAATAGCTAACAATATGTCTACCACGATGCATCCAAAGATACAAAGGGTGACTTACAAAGTCACACACACAAGACTCTCAAAACCCTAAACCCTTATTTTACACTCAAGTTTTTCTTGTTGTAAGTGCTTAATTTCCCTTGCTTCTGCGCCTTCTTAAATAGTAATGCAGATTGGGCTTGGGCCTAAGTAGCATAAATTAGGTTTAACCAAGTTAATCCAATCTCCACAATTCAAGGTGCTAAAAAATAGGCCATAGGCGTTTCCTTTCATGATCATAACTGAATAGAAATTTTCCTAAAATATAGCCTGAGATAAATAAGGAAACATAACAGAAAACAAAATAACGCCCATGCTGGCAGATACCGATGCCACAACATTCAGCTTGACATCCAATAAACATATCCTGCAGAACACTACACATGTATGTCATGACATCAGTCAAGACATCTACACACATAACAATGTTTTACCACAAAATGCAGCCAATCAAGAATATCTACAAACTCCCAATCTTCTGCAAAATCTTCTTCATAACAGTAGAAACAAATATATTATAGTTTCCTAAAAAGTCTCAAAGATCCTTTTTATGAACACCAATTAAATCTGTACTTTATTCCTAATAAATCTCTTTGACTTGTGCATACTGATGAGGTATATCCAATAGGATCACATCAAACCAAAACACCTCTGTCAAAAGATATAAAATAGAAGCTCCTATTGTACCAGATACTGTCAAGTAGCAATTGATTTTAAATCCCCAATTTGAGACACAAAAATATTCTGCAGAGAAAAATAAATTCTCCCAGACATAATCCAATGTTGTGTCCTAGGTCATTCATAAGAAGTAAGTACATACCTAGTTCATAGGGTAAAGCTATGTGGAGTTTTTACTATGGAGGTTGTTTCTCATCATGATAAAGCATGATGTATGATGGTCTTGATGAAGAATCGTTTTATTGATGGATCTATGCAAAAGGGATAGAAAGTAAAAGGAGATGTAGTCTAAGACTTGTCCTTTTATGTATCTGAGGAAGCTACATGAGAATTTACTTCTCTCCTTATTTTATAGTGTTTGAATGAGTTCAGAAGGGGGTTTAAGTCCTTGTCCATGGATTGTTGTTGCAGTGGTGCAGTCCTTATATTGATTAGGGATCAAGCAGCTTGTGTATCTGATTTAGTCTGTGTTTATCTCCTGGGAGGTTGCGGTTTTGATTCAGTTTTTGGGTTTGGCTATGTTATTTGTGTGCATCTGAGTTTATGTGTGCACACTTACTCCATTTGTTGTCAATTTTTGACTAAAAAGGGGGAGTAAAGTATTGATGTGATCTGTTGTCCTGATGTTTTGTCACATGTATTGACATGATGACCAACATTGTAATAGGACTTTGCTACTACTAAGGGAAGAGTAGTGTGTTGTTGTTACTTGCTGGATGCAACTATTAAGGGGGAACATGATAGTTTGTGAGGCTGGATGTATTTGAGAAAACTACTGCTGTTGTTGCCTTGATAAGTTTGTTTGGTTATTTTAGCCAAAATTTGCCAAAGGGGGAGATTGTTAGTTCCATGATTCTATGATTGTCCATGGTTCTATGATTGGCTAAATTTTGGTAAAACATGATTCTGCACTAATGTTAAGCAAGATGTTATAACATCTTCATCTACTGTCAAGACAGAACTGCTGTCATGTGTTTTAATCAAGATGTCGAGACAGATGTCATGACATCTTTACTTTCTATCCCTTTTGCACAGATCCATCAATAAAATGATTCTTCATCAAGACCATCATACACCATGCTTTATCATGATGAGAAACAACCTCCACAGTAAAAACTCCACATAGCTTTACCCTATGAACATAGTCATGAATATTGAGTTCTTGCCTTGTCTGAAGCTGCACCTTTAGGAGTGACACTTTTGGCATCACCAATTGAAGGATAATCAGTCAAATACTTTCCAAGTAGCAATTGATTTTAAATCCCCAATTTGAGACACAAAAATATTCTGCAGTAAAAAATAAATTCTCCCAGACACAATTCAATGTTGTTTCCTAGGTCATTCATAAGAAGTAAGTACAGACCTAGTTCAAACCAACAGTCTTACAAAGCCAGACCCACAGTCACATTGTCAAGAAAAAATACACCAGACAACACAATGTCAGGACATCTTGTCTGACACTACAACCTCATCAATGGTTCAAGAACACAAGCTTGCCTGAGAATCAGCAAACTTTGTACACAACTCCACATCAGCATAAAGTTACCACAAGCAATGCAGCTACACATCATACAGGTACACAACTCCCCTATCATGCATAATTATCACTCCCCCTAAAAGAGAGAACCTAAACACATGAAGAAACACTTCATCACACACTGCAACTTTACACTCCTTGTTTCACAAACCATACTAGACCAAATAGTAGAAGTAGTTGCAGGATAGACATAACTATCCATAAGATTACTCAGATTCAGCTTTGAAGGACTAAAAAAATCTCCAAGATGACAGGGTAAAAGTCCTTATGCACAAAATCAGAGCTAATGATGTCTTGATCTTCAACTTCATCAGCCATACAAGACAAAACACTTGGATAGAGGCCTAAAAATCTGATATGATCCATTGATACCCAATGTTAGAACCAAAAAAATACACTGTCAGGTTCACCATGAGCTAGGGCAGTAACATAATGTCACAATATCTTGTCTGACATTCCATCCTCATAGAGGCATACAATCACAAACTGCTTGAAACCATAAACAATCTTGAAACTGTACTATTGCAGCAACAGATCCTAGAAGTATAACTCCCCATATCAAGGATAACTAGTGCTCTTTCTCCAGAAGCACGTGAATGGAAAACATAAGACTCATCTTCATGTCTTCAAGAGCTCACTCTTTGTTCAACACACCTGCTGAACGTATTCACTTACTGCTTGAACCACAAGCAAATAGTACACCCATAAAACAGAAGTTCTCCCCCTATCTTTTATAGAAGATGCTATTTTCAGCAAGAAATGCCCAAGATCACCACATTATCTCTCATGACCAACTCCGTGCTCATACAGTGAGAGGGCACCAAACTGCAAGAAACCACTTTTCCACAAGTATTCTTACCTCAGCCTGAGTCAGAGAATAAGATAGACACTCCATAATCCAAGACATTCTTTACCTTCCCATATGATAAGTTAAAACACTTATGTTTCAACTAGTGGATATCATCTTCCACAATCTGAATCTCAAGTTCAGCAAACAAAATGATTATTAATCCAAGACAGTCTTCGTCTCATCATTCTTCCGTATGATAAGATGGAACACTTCTGATTAAACTGGTGACTATTCACTTCCATATAACACATCAGGATCCAGACTTTTATGAACCAACCAATGATCCACTCCAGTCTTGTACAATACCTTCACATCATACTCCAAGACAGTCCTTTTACCTCATCATTTCCCATATGACAAGATAGAGTACTTCTTAGTCAAGATGTGAATCACAAGTTCCTCAACAGAACTTCAAGTCCTTCTTTGAAAAACACAAACCAGATGATGTTCTAACATTAATTAGGACATCCTTCACATATCACAGACACAACATCCAATGGTTCTTGATATGCCCACAACTAGACTTACTACTGCCTAGTAATCCAACTGAAGATCTTCAAAAAATATAGCTCCACTAGCTTGATCAATAAGAACTTCAGACAACCAAAGAGATAAACTATCATACATCTCCAAAAGAAGGTAATCTTCCATAAGCAACTTAGGGCTTCTACCACAAGCTCCAATATATGAACAGAACTAGAACATTCTTTGATCTTCAACCAACTACCCTTCTGCACAAGAGTAATTAGTTTCATGCTTATTTCTTGGAATCACATTAGAGACCAACCAAATGCCACTGTTTGGTTAACTCAGCTTCTTTCAGAGTTCTAGAAAATCTAAGCAAACTTGATCTTCATATCCTATGTAACGCCCCGATTCTGAATTCCCATTAATTGTTGAGTCTTTTAATTTATTTAATTGATGTTTGTTTTAAATTGAGAGATTATATATTATTATGTGGTGTTTGCTTATTTTATCTATTTTTACCGATTCGGAGAGTTTTCGGGGAATTAGAGTAAAAAGGGCATTTTAAACATTTAGCAATTTAGTGTGAGAATTGATTGGTAAGCGTTGGAAAGAATTTGAGAGGAAAGAAATAGAGATAGAAATAGGATAAGAGAGGAAAAGAAAGAAAGATAGTAACATAAGAAGAAAAACAAGAGAAAGAAAAGAGGAGAAGAGAAAGAGAAGAGAAAGTGGAGAGAAAACCTAGAATCATCAAGGGATCATCACCAAAGCTTGCAATCGATCGGTAAGGGTGTGAAACTCCATCATCTCTTTAATGTATATGATTGTATGTGTATGTGTTTGGATTTTGTAGAGTTTCTACTCTTTTTCCCACTTAGGTTAGAAGTTGGTTTTGTGAGTAGAAAGAGGTTTTAATCGGTTAGAACTCGGATTAAACGATGTGGTTTATTCGGGTGATGGTAGGGTTGTGCCACTGAGACTGGTTTGGATTTAATCGGTTGGTTTTGTGGAGTTTGGGCTTTGGAACAGCCATGGAGGTTCTGTCTTCGCAGGCTCTCCAGGCGAATGGCAGCGAAGCTTCGCCAGGCGAAGCCCAGCGAGCTGTAGCGAAGCAAGTCAGAAGCAAACACCCTGTCTTCGTTGGCAAGTTCGCCAGGCGAAGTGAGTTGGCGAAGGTTCGCCAGGCGAGTGTGTAGCGAGCCTCAGCGAGTAATTCCAGAATTACTCCCAGTGGACTTCGCTGGGAAGTTCGCCAGGCGAAGGCCAGCGAGCATTCGCTGCGTGGCTTCGCCAGGCGAAGGTTGGCGAACCTGACAGTGTTATTTGTTTTGCTGTTTATTCATAGCATGATTTTTGGCCGATTCAATTATGATTAATGCCTATATGAATGATTGATGTGTGAACTGTTTCAACATGTCGTGCTGTGGGTGGCCGAAAGGCGTGATTCCTAGATTGTAGAGCCAATGGTGAATCTTGAACGTTTGATAATCTTGTGTATTTGCTTGAATTGAATAGAAACGCATTGATAGGCTGATATGTGTGTAAACCATGTGTGAAATGGTGCATAATGTGAATGCATGATAGATATATGCGATGTATGTGATAAATGCAATGAGTATGTTTGTGAACATAGTATTCATTCTGTGTTGATCGATCCCTCGGAGGATTAGCATTGTGTATCATCTTAGTATGCATTTTTGTGTTGAATGATCCCTCAGAGGATTTGCAGAACCTCGTATGGTACGATGGTTACATTAGATTCCTTGGAGAATCGGTTGCATTGTGTGATTCCTCGGAGAATCGGTCATAACATGTAATCCCTTGGAGGATTGACTAGAGTATTTAATTCCATGGAGAATCTGCTGAGTATTTGATTCCGTGGAGAATCTGCTGAATATTCGATTCCGTGGAGAATCTGATGAATATTTGATTCCGTGGAGAATCTGCTGAATACTTGATTCCGTGGAGAATCTGCTGAATACTCGATTCCTTAGAGAATCTGTTGAAATGAGTCGGTACCGCATTTGCATCTGCATAGAGTTGTGTGTCGGTCTCTATGAGTTGCATGAGTCATCTGTGTATGATGCATTAGTTGTATGAATGTAACTGTGTATGTTATATATGATTGTTTGGAGGAACATATAGTGAATGTTCATGAGCATGTGCAGAGGCATGATTAATTGTATATGCTTAATGTGGTGAGAACATAATTTGAGTATAACTTGTACAAATATGAGTATATGTATATATACAATTTTATGCATTAACTGTTATGATATTGTTTCTCACCCTTCTGCTGTTTTATAATGCTCTATGAGGCATTGCAGAGTAGGAAGCTGGAGGTTCTTTTTGTGAAGCGATGTCTTCATTCTTTTTGGTCAATGGCTCTGATATGTAACATCTGGGTAGTTAGGAAGCCTTTGACTCCTTTGGAGTTACATTTGTTTTAATTCCTTGTGATGCATCTGTGTATGTATCCGCTGTGGATATGGTTATAAAGCATGAATTGATTGAATGGTTGTATATAATTTTATGTATGTGATCGATTCAATATTTGGATGTTTCCGCTTTTATTCTAAATATTGAGATGTGGGTTACCCATTGTTGCATATCTATTTTGAGCAGGTATCGTATGTGTTTAATTTCATGATAATGTGATGCGCCTCTTATATACCATGTTTTAATTAAACTCTGATGAAATAAATTTTCTAAGTGCCTAATTGATTTATTTGATTAATTTGGGGGTATAGAAAGGGGGTGTTATATCCTACATGATCTAAGGCAACTTAGATACACCAAGACTTGGACCTGTAACATCTACGCCTTCACACAGCTCTCGTAAACTGCGTTCATACTCGAGAAGATCAACCTATCTTATAATGATGTGCCACACCATCAATTAAGGCCCTGAAGTTTGCTTGATGTCACAACATCTGATAAGACATCCTGCTGGTGAATTCAGTCCTTCATTATGCCATTTAGAAGAACCTCATCAAGAGTTCCATGTTCATATAGACTTGATTACTGATAGCAAGTTTGAGTAGACAGCCTGTATTCTGCTTCAGAAACTCCTCTTTAGAGAACCTAAACATGCCAAAGCTTGATTCTTCAGAGAGGAAGGGTCACGAAAATCTTTAAGTAGAGACTTCTTCAGAGAGGAAGGGTTACAAAAGGACTCCCGCTTTCCTTAAGTAGAGACTTCTTCAGAGATAACTGCCACTTACTCTTGACCTCCAAGATGAACAAGGCCACATGCTCCTATGCACTTAGATCAAAAATAAACTGACCCAAGCAGTGCTATCACCAACACCATCTTCTAGACAAGGTTCTTGCCAGGAAACTTTCTAGATACAGATCAGATGCTTCTAGTAGAAACTAGAACACACCTGCTGCACTCCAATACTTCTAGATTAGAAAAAAACAGATCTAAGAAAAATGTATTCATCTTCACTTCCATTAGCACTACACTCTAGCCTTAGTTTCTTGCCAAGAACCTTATCAGAATAAAAAAAGATCCAACTATATCTCATTTGATCTAGTGATTCACTCCTTGAATCAACAGAATTCTACAAAATCTCTGTTGATGGAATGTTTTCACATCTGGTTAAACATCAGATCCTTGACGTGGACCAAACAAATCAGGGGCCTGACACTTGTGGAACAATTGATGAGACAACTTGATCATCAACTAAGGATAATCCATTAAATATTTGAGAATATCTCAAATAGCAATGAATCTTAAATCCTTATAATAAATTCTTCTCTGAACTTCATGAATAACCAATTAAATACGTGTGTAGTCCACAAATAGCAATTGATCTTAAATCCACACAACTTGTTGAGAAGACCATCTGATAGATATTTACACTTCAGTAATACCAGAAGTATTCTTTAGTATAAGTATCTCTAATGTTGAAACATCAAGGCTGACACCCTTGACTCAACCTGCCTATGACTTCGTCTGCTGATAGAACCCTTGCAAGTCATGAATGGTGAAAATAAATCACCTCGCACTATTTTCTCTAAAATAGTCTTCAGCAACCTGTAATACACGACAGAATAGTCCAAGCACACAAGCAACAGCCTAGGTACACAACCAACACAACTACAATATTTAGCAACCTGTAGAATAAAAACAGCAACAGCCCAAACAAAAACAGCATCCAGCAGGATCAACATCTTGCCAGACCAACCAGAGTAGCAACCAACACCATCTTCCAACCATCTACACTCCCGCCACAGCCATGCATCAAACTGTATATAGGCCAATCTTCTCCCAGGGCTACCAGAGTTCTTTCCTCAGAAAAATATGCAGCGGAACCACCAAAAGAACAACTTCAACATGTCCTAAACAAGATGTTAAAACATCTTATAGGACATCATACAGAAGTAACCACTCCTCCTTTGGCAAAACATTCAACAGGTCACAGAAGCTCCTATATCAGAGGGCACAACAACAGAAACAAAGAATCCTTCAAAATCAGGAGTAAACACAAACTCCCCATAAACTCCATAAGCAGCAGCTCAAACATTTAGCAAGGTCAGCAAATCAACTACCACTTCTCCTTGTTCAAAAGACCAGAAAGTATGTCCCAGGATCTCATCCAGAACAGACAGGATACCTGTTCTGATACCAATTGAAATTTGGTATGCAGATTTCAGATGTCCCAGACATATGTAAGGACATTAATCTCTACTAAAACAGAACAAGGACAGAGCATGTGCATTTAATTCACTTTAAAAATTAGCAGTGTCATGACATCCGCTGTAACATCTGCAGACTGACAGAACAGTTTATCTAACCATTTAAATTGAGCAGAATTTTAAATGCAGAAAGATAAATAACATAGTGAATTATTAACCCAGTTCGGTGCAACATCACCTACATCTGGGGGTTACCAAGCCAGTAAGGAAATCCACTATTAGTAGTATTAATTCAGAGCTAAAATCCCAGTTTACAACCCCTCACTTAATCCCTACCCAATGCAATTTCTGCCTAGGACCCACTAGACAAAAGACACCTCTCACTTCTCATAATCACAGCAGTGATAAACAATTCAATACAAAAAGAATACTTTAGAAGACACTCTTCAAAGTCACAATACTTGATTTTTCTTAACAGCTTCAATCAAGAACAATACACTCTTGCTTACAAGCTTTGAGTGAATAATTAACAATTAACAACTAACAATATGTCTACCACGATGCATCTAAAGATACAAAGGGTGACTTACAAAGTCACACACAAGACTCTCAAAACCTTAAACCCTTATTTTACACTCAAGTTTTTCTTGTTGTGAGTGCTTAATTTCCCTTGCTTCTGCGCCTCCTTAAACAGTAACTCAGTCTGGGCTTGGGCCTAAGTAGCATAAATTAGGTTTAACCAAGTTAATCCAATCTCCACAATTCAAGGTTCTAAAAAAATAGGCCATAGGCGTTTCCTTTCATGATCAACACTGAATAGAAAGTTTCCTAAAATATAGCCTGAGATAAATAAGGAAATATAACAGAAAACAAAACAGCGCCCATGCTGGCAGATACCGATGTCACAACATTCAGCTTGACATCCAATAAACTCTGTATTAGCTAACCAAACATATTTTGTAGAACACTACACAAGTATGTCATGACATCAGTCAAGACATCTACACAAATAACAATGTTTTACCACAAAATGCAGCCAATCAAGAACATCTATAAACTCCCAATCTTCTGCAGAATCTTCTTCATAACATTAGAAACAAATATATTATAGTTTCCTAAAAAGTCTCAAAGATCCTTTTTATGAACACCAATTAAATCTGTACTTTGTTCCTAATAAATCTCTTTGACCTGTGCATACTGATGAGGTATATCCAACAGGATCTCATCAAACCAAAACACCTCTGTCAAGAGATATAAAATAGAAGCTCCTGTTGTACCAGATAAAGATGTCATGACATCTGTCTCGACACCTTGATTAAAACACATGACAACAATTTTGTCTTGACAGTAGAACCATGTTTTACCAAAATTTAGCCAATCATAGAACCATGGACAATCATAGAATCATGGACAATCATAGAATCATGGACAATCATAGAATCATGGAACTAACAAAGTGAAATAATAGAACAATACTCCCTTAATCGCTCTCTTGCTTCCAACAATCCTGGACAACAAGGAATACAATTTTACAATCTTAAATTTAACAATCCTGAAAATAAGATGTAATAGGAAAAAGACTTAATTTTGAATTTTGTATGAGTATTTGAAGTTGATCTTCAATTATCAATTTAAAGATTGATCTTATTCTTAAATAAACAATTCTCTCAATGAATATACAAGTGTTCTTTAATGAGGGAATGAAACTAGAATGAGTATTATGAAATTTTAATGCAAAAGTTTCACTCTTGAAAATTCTGGCTTGAACACTTAGAGAAATTTGAGAATATTAGAGATGAAGAGAATGTTTGAAAATTTATGCAAGAAGGTGAAGTTTAAAATATGAAAAATAGAGTTTATATAGGCACAAGACACCCATTCAAAAGAGTGCCATTAATGAAATGATGTCATGCTTCATAAAACCAAGTTTGAAAATCATCATGCTGAAAAATAAAGTATTTTTACATACTGTTTCAGGGTTAATCGATTAACCCATTTGCAAAGGCAAATGGTTAATCGGTTAACCACCTCCAACAAGAAAAAATTTGAAAATTTTGAACGGTTAATCAATTAATATGTTTGAACTATCGAACGGTTAATCTGTTAACTAGTGATAAAAACTTAAAAATACCTTAGAAAAAAGTGTAGCAAGCAATGGTTTTCTCAAGCAATTATTTTAATGAAATATGACAAGTAAGATTGATTATTTTGAACCCTTTTATATGCAAAGATAAGATGTGTTCATATAACTTAATTTATGATCAATTTTTTAGAATCTTCAAGACTTTTTTATGAACTTGAAACTTGAAAGCTTGATACTTGTCTTGATCCATTCCTTTTTGTCATTGTCAATAGGTTGCATAATGTTGTTGTCTTCATCAAAACATATTTAAGAAGCTTGATTCTTCATTCTCCCCCTTTTGATGATGACAACCCTTTACTTTAACAGTTTGGTTCCAACCTTTGTATTCTTTAACAAACAATACTCCCCCTTGATAAGAGCTCCCCCTTAATCCAAGTTTGAGATTTTTAAAGGTATTTAACTTGCTGCAAATTTTTGTTAGAGAAACAAAACAACAATTCTTGAAATCTTCTCCCCCTTTGTCATTACCAAAAAGGAAGGGAAAAGACTATAAAAGTGAAAAATCATAATACGTATGAACTTGAAAAACATAAGTAAGACATATTTTGTTCATACACCAAATGAACATAGCAAACCATAACTTCAACAAAACAGAAACAAGTCGATACAACAAACATAAACGAGAACATAACAAGAGTTGACATAACACCGTATAATCCGTACAATGAAATAACTGTAAACATAAGCTAAAAACAAGAATACTTAAAAAATTAACGAAAAAATAATAAGACTACAAGCATGAAATTAGTCATTTTCCATCATATTGGTTTCCTCGTCTTCCGCTTCCTCCTCATCTTCACTTTCTTCCATTTTGGTGAGCCTAGGCAAAATTTTCTTCAGGGAAGCCATCTCGAAAGTGTGCTCTTGATGATTCTTGTGCATGGTTGCCTCAATGGAGCATATTTTGTTATAAATGGCTTCATTTGTGTATCCACCTTCTGGAGCCGACAAAGGAACAAATTTAGGAGCATTGTCCTTGTAGACAAAAATTCCATTCTAATTTTTGACTATTCTCGTATTCTTTAGGAAAGTATAGGCATTAATATCATATTCTTTGGACTTCATATCAATTTTTTGTTCTCTTTTCAAAAAGACCTCGGTTGATTCCAAAATTTTTGAAACAAGTCTAGCATAAGGAATACCACCACTCAAACTTTGTTGGTAGAACATATGGTAGATGATAGTGCAAGCCCAATTGACCTTCAATTCATTCTTGAGAGCATAGATAATTTGAAGCTCATTGTCACTTATTTGAGCGTGATTAGAGTGTTTTGCCATTAAAACATAGGCAATAAGATAGTGCATCATACGATCACTAACAGTTAAGTTCTTTGCAAATAATAAAACTCTTGAAGAAGCAACATTTTGCCTACCCAAAGTTTCAGCCTCACTAAAACGAGAGATTTCGAAATAATATTTCATCTTATTATAGTTCTCCCAACCATTAGAATTAGGGGTAACACCTTGCCGAATAAATTGCCCATCAGTAGGCACGTTTAAAAGTTGCCCAATAGTTTCTAAATCCCAACAAATTTCAACATTTTTAACTTTGGATGATAAATAGTGGTCATCAAATTCATCTTTTCCGACATGCAAATTTGCGAAAAGTTCTTTCACTAAATCAGGGTAGTAAGAACCAACTTCAGAAACTATGTTATCAATCTTATGGTTCTCAAACAATTCTGGAAAAAAATTAAAGCTGTGAGAAGGAAAGGATGATAAGTTCATATACTTTATCGACATGAGCTGACGATTTCTGAAGTCGAAAGTGAGTCTTCTGGATTTTATTGTTGGAGCAGAATCTTCAGGATTTGAGCTTTCTTCTCCCATATTGGATTTTTCTTTGTCTCTTCTTGCGGAAGCCATGGAAGAATAAGGGTTTGAGGGTTTGAAAGGTGATTTTCAGATTTGAGAGAGGGGAGGATTTTGATGAGTGAGTTTTGATGTTTGGTGAGGTTATAGTGAGATTTTTATGAGTGGGTGTTATTATTGATGGTTGAATGTGATTTAATGTGCGGAAGAAAGGAGTAAATGAGAGTTAAGAGGATGAAGAATACCAATGAAAGTTGGAAAGTTTTTTTGAATTATTGAAAAAGCACTTTGTAGTGACCAAGACCACACATAAAGAAGAAATGAAAGGTTAAAATTTTTTGCATTTAATAAAAATTCGTATTTTTCAAAACAGAAACAAGGTTAATCGATTAATCCAAAACCAACATAACTTGGTTAATCTATTAACATTTAAAATTTTTGGGCAGATACTTACAGTGTTAATCGATTAACACATTTGCAAGGGGAAATAGTTAATCGGTTAACACACTTAAAAAACAGAATATACATAATTTTTTGTATGTTAAGAAAAAAATTAATTTTAACACTTTGACATGTTATAAAATAATATAATGCAATTTTTAATACACCAAAAATTGTATAAAAGAATATTTTAGCTAACATAAAGTTTGAAATTAAAAAAATATCATGCATAGAGAAAATGTAAAATGCTAGCAAAATAAAATTTGTGTGTACCTTTTCTTCATAATTAATTATTATGAATAGAATGTGAAGAATTTACATGTCACCTTCATCTAAAATACCAAGTTCTCGATGAATCTTAAAACATTATTCTTTAGCGAGCGGTTTCGTGAAGATGACGGGTAGTTGGTTTTGTGTATCCACAAACGTGACTTCAACACCGCCTTTAAGCACATGATTTCGTAGAAAGTGATGTCAAATATCTTTGTGTTTAGTTCTTGAATGCATGAGTGGATTCTTTATAATATTTATTGCACTTGTGTTTTCACATCGAAGTGGTATGCATCCGAGATTTAATCTGTAGTCACTCAGTTGTTGCTTTAGCCAAAGAATTTGAGCACAACAACTTCCTGCTGCTATGTATTCTGCTTCTGCAGTATAAAGAGCAACACATGCTTGTTTCTTACAAGACCAAGAAACTAATGCATTTCATAGGATGTGACAAGTTCCACTTGTACTTTTTCTATCAGTTTTGCAACCTTCGTAATCTAAGTTAGAATAATCAACTAAATCACATATACTATCTTTTGGATACCTAGCCTAACATTGGTCGTCCCTTTGAGATACTTCATGATTCTTTTAACAGCTGTGAGATGTGACTCCTTCGGATTTGCTTGAAAACAGGCACATAAACACATACTAAACATTATGTCAGGACGACTTGTCGTCAAATATAATAAAGAACCAATCATACCTCTATATTTTGTAACATCAATTGAAACACCTGATTTGTCTTGATCAACGTAAGTTTCGGATCCGATTGGAGTAGACATTACTTTACAACCATCCATATCGAATCACTTCAACAACTTCTTGCAATACTTGGCTTGGTTGATGAAGATGTCGTCCTTTAACTGCTTAATTTGTAATCCAAGGAAATAGTTCATCTTTCCCATCATAGACATCTCGAACTCTCCTTGCATCATCAATGAGAATTCCTCATAAAGATATTTGTTTGTTGAACCTAATATGATTTCGTCAATGTAGAGTTGAACTAATAAAGTATTGTCCTTAATTCTCTTAATGAACAAGGTCTTATCTACTTTACCTTTTTCAAATCCTCTTTCATAAAGAAAGTTGCTAAGTCGATCATACCATGCCCTTGGTGCTTGCTTTAGGTCATAAAGAGCTTTCTTCAACTTAAAGACATGTGAAGGATTCTTGAAGTCTTCAAAGCCAGGGGGTTGTTTGACATAGACTTCTTTATTAGTGTAGACATTCAAGAATGCGCTCTTGACATCCATTTGGAATAACTGAAAATTAAATGAACACGCATAAGCAAGTAATAAACGAATAGCTTCTAACCTTGCAACTAGAGTGAATGTTTCTTTAAAATAAATTCCTTCCTCTTGATTGTATCCTTGGGCCACCAATCTTACTTTGTTCTAAATAATTATTCCATTCTAATCAAGTTTGTTCTTAAACATCCATTTGGTACCGTTGATGTGTTTATTACTAGGCCTAGGAACAAGTTCCCAAACTTGATTCCTTTCGAATTGTTTTAACTCTTCTTTCATAGCAATAATTCATTGGTCTTCTCCTAAGGCTTCATCAACTTTGGAAGGTTCAAATTGTGAGACAAATTCCATATTCAAGCATGCATCTTTGAGATTTAGTCTAGTTGTAACACCTTGACTAATATTGTAACGCCCCGATTCTGAATTCCCATTAGTTGTTGAGTCTTTTAATTTATTTAATTGATGTTTGTTTTAAATTGAAAAATTATATATTGCTATGTGGTGTTTTGATTATTTTATCTATTTTACCGATTCGGAGAGTTCTCGGGGAATTAGAGTAAAAAGGGCATTTTAGACATTTAGCACTTTAGTGTGAGAATTGATTGGTAAGTGTTGGAAAGAATTTGAGAGGAAAGAAATAGAGATAGAAATAGAATAAGAGAGGAAAAGGAAGAAAGATAGTAACATAAGAAGAAAAACAAGAGAAAGAAAAGAGGAGAAGAGAAAGAGAAGAGAAAGTGGAGAGGAAAACCTAGAATCATCAAGGGATCATCACCAAAGCTTGCAATCGATCGGTAAGGGTGTGAAACTCCATCATCTCTTTAATGTATATGATTGTATGTGTATGTGTGTGGATTTTGTAGAGTTTCTACTCTTTTTCCACTTAGGTTAGAAGTTGGTTTTGTGAGTAGAATGAGGTTTTAATCGGTTAGAACTCGGATTTGACGATGTAGTTTAGTCGGGTGATGGTTGGGTTGTGCTATTTGTGACTGGTTTGGATTTAATCGGTTGGTTGTGTGGAGTTTGGGCTTTGAGATAGCCATGGAAGTTCTGTCTTCGCAAGTTCTCCAGGCGAATGGCAGCGAAGGTTCGCCAGGCAAAGCCCAACGAGCTGTAGCGAAGCAAGTCAGAAGCTAATACCCTGTATTCGCTGGCAAGTTCGCTAGGCGAGGTTAGTTGGCGAAGGTTCGCCAGGCGAGTGTGTAGCGAGTCTCAGCGAGTAATTCCAGAATTACTCCCAGTGGACTTCGCTGGGAAGTTCGCCAGGCGAAGGTCAGCGAGCATTCGCTGCGTGGCTTCGCCAGGCGAAGGTTGGCGAACCTGGCAGTGTTATTTGTTTTGCTGTTTTGTTCATAGCATGATGTTTGGTTGATTCAATTATGATTAATGCCTATATGAATGATCGATGTGTGAACTATTTTGACATGTCGTGCTGGGGGTGGCCGAAAGGCGTGAATCCTAGATTGTAGAGTAAATGGCAAATCTTGAATATTTGATGATCTTGTGTATTTGCTCGAATTGAATAGAAACGCATTGATAGGCTGATATGTGTGTAAACCATGTGTGGAATGGTGTATAATGTGAATGCATGATAGATATATGCTATGTATGTGATAAATGCAATGAATATGTTTGTGAGCATAGTATGCATTTTTGTGTCGATTGATCCCTCGGAGGATTTGCAGAACCTCGTATGATACGATGGTTATATTTGATTCCTTGGAGAATCGGTTGCATTGTGTGATTCCTTGGAGAATCGGTTGCATTGTGTGATTCCTCGGAGAATCGGTCATAACATGTAATCCCGTGGAGGATTGGCTAGAGTATTTGATTCCGTGGAGAATCTGCTGAGTACTTGATCCCGTGGAGGATCTGCTGAATATTCGATTCCGTGGAGAATCTGATGAATATTTGATTCCGTGGAGAATCTGCTGAGTACTTGATCCCGTGGAGGATTTGCTGAATACTCGATTCCTTAGAGAATCTGTTGAATGAGTCGGTACCGCATTTGCATCTGCATAGAGTCGTGTGTCGGTCTCTATGAGTTGCATGAGTCATCTGTGTATGATGCATTGGTTGAATGAATATAACTGTGTATGTTATATATGATTGTTTGGAGGAACATATTGTGAATGTTCATAAGCATGTGTAGAGGCATGATTATTTGTATATGTTTAACGTGGTGAGAATATAATTTGAGTATAACTTGTACAAATATGAGTACATGTATATATACAATTTTATGCATTAACTGTTATGATGTTGTTTCTCACCCTTCTGCTGTTTTATAATGCTCTATGAGGCATTGCAGAGTAGGAAGCTGGAGGTTCCTTTTTGGTGAAGCGATGCCTTCATTCTTTTTGGTCAATGGCTCTGATATGTAACATCTGGGTAGTTAGGAAGCCTTTGACTCTTTTGGAGTTACATTTGTTTTGATTCTTTTGTGATACATAGGTGTATGTATCTGCTGTGGATATGTTGTAAAGCATGAATTAACTGATGGTTGTATATAAGTTTATGAATGTGATCGATTCAATATTTGGATGTTTCCGCTTTTATTCTAAATATTGAGATGTGGGTTACCCATTGTTGCATATCAATTTGAGCAGGTATCGTATGTGTTTAGTTTCATGATAATGTGATGCGCCTCTTATATACCATGTTTTAATTAAACTCTGATGAAGTAAATTTTCTAAGTGCCTAATTGATTTATTTGATTAATGTGGGGGTATAGAAAGGGGGTGTTACAAATATCACCAATTACTTTATCAATTTGATGATCTCTATGAGTTCTCCATTCCTTAGGTAGATCATTGTTATTTCTCTCTTGTTAAATTGGTTCTTCTTGATGTTTTGCTTAATTATCAATCTTTGCTTTTGAAGTATCTTCTTTCGGAACATCTATAATATCATCATCATCATCACATAAAATAATTTCCTCCTTGGAGGGGTTAGATTCATCAAACTTTACATGCATTGATTCTTCAATAGTTAAAGTTCGTTTATTATAAATTCTATAAGCTTTAATTGAAAGAGAATAACCAAGAAATATACCTTCGTCGAATTTCTCATCAAACTTACCAAGATTGTCTTTATCATTGTTCAAGACAAAGCATTTGCATCCAAATATGTGAAAATAAGCAATGTTCGGTTTTCTCCCTTTGAAAAGTTCATAAGGATTCTTCTTAAGAATAAGTCTAATATTTATTCTATTACTTACAAAACATGTCGTACTTACCGCATCCGTCCAAAAATACTTTGGAAGATTTGAGTCGCTAAGCATTATCCTTGCAAGTTCCACCAAAGACCTATTCTTTCTTTCTACAACACCATTTTGTTAAGGAGTCCTTGGTGCCGAAAAGTTGTGAGAAATTCCATGTTCTTCGCAAAATTCTTCGAAAGGGGCATTTTGAAATTCTCCATCGTGATCGCTTCTTATGGAGGCAATTGTTAGTGACTTCTCATTTTGGGTTTGCTTCGCATATTTCTTGAACGCCTTAAATGCATCACTTTTCTGCACTAAAAATAATGTCCAAGTATATCTAGAGAAATCGTCAACAATAACTAAAGCATATACATTATCTACGAAGCTTCGTGTTCTTGATGGACCAAATAAGTTCATATGCAACAGTTGTAGTGGCCTTGTAGTGGACACCACATTCTTAGATATGAAAGTTGACTTGGTCTGTTTCCCTTTTTGACAAGCATCACATAACTTGTCTTTGACAAACTTTATCTTTGGCAAACCAATTACTAAATCATGCTTTACTAATTTACTCAGATGTTCCATATGAACGTGAGCAATTCTTTTGTGCCATAGCCATGAATCAATATAGTTCGCCATAAGACATTTTACCTTCAAAGATAAGTCATCAAGAGAAATCATACAAATATTGTTAATTCTTTTACCTTTGAGTTTTACCTTGTTGCACCCTAAAATTTGACCAACCGTTTCTCGCAATTTGGCTTATGTTTCATTTCATTTTGCATTTGCATCCGCATACCGCGTACGTTGCATTTTTCAGTCAGATTGATTTTATCGGGATTACAACCCTCTTCTCACATTTCAGGCAGTTCAAACCAGTTCGAATAAGGAGGATTATTTTGGGAGCTGTGCTCTTCCCGGTGTTTTCAGCTTTTGCTGTTGTTTTTGAGGATATTTCGGTGTCCGTATTTTTACCAGCTATTCCGTTGCGTTCTCGCACTCTTGTTCGTCGATTTAATCAATTTGCATTGTTTTTTTCCTTATGAAATTATTAGCATTTTCCTAGGATTTATTCCGTTAATTAATTTCTATATTTTTAAAGACATCTTCGATATTAGAGTTTAATAGAATTTTGATAGTTTCAATAGATATTTTAGTTTTTTTCTAGATATTAATAGTTTTGAATAATATTCTAGATTTAATTTCTTTTTAGAATATTTTAGAGTTTAAGGGAGTATTATTAGATTTTAAATAAATGTTTAGAGTCATTTTATATTTTTTAGAATGTTTTTAGAATCTTTTATTAGATTTTAAATAGAATTGTAGGTTTTATTTCTATTTGTAAATAGGTTTTAAATAATATAGATTTTATTAATTTCCAGAATTTAATGGGATTGTTTTTAGGATTTATTAGGATTGTAAACAAAGTTTTCTTTTCTAGTCTTAAATGTCATCATCATTTTCGTGTTAGCATTAGTTAGTTTAATTAGTTTTAATTGAGTCTATTAACCATTAATGTCAAATTTAAGTCCATATGGTGGGCCAGGTGGCCGTTTTTGGGGGCCCACGAATTCAGTCCAGGACACTTGGCAGCGTATAAAGCCATGCAACTCTCTATCTCTCTCTCTCTCCTCTGGATGCCACTTGTCCCATTCATTCCTTCTCTCCATGCATGCTCGCCACGTAGCTCTGTGAGGTGTCACCCCCTCACGATCCGCATGAAAACACGCCGGATCATCCATCGGCAAAATCACTCACGGCCAAAACCCGCCGGACATGTCACCGAAAAGTTCATGCTCTCGCCGGAAAACGCATGAAGGTACCAAAAACTGCATACAATCTTCATCGTTTTTTCCAGTTTTCCTCAATCTTCATCTTCTCCATATCACTTTTTTCCAGAAATCCAAGAAACTTCATCATCTTCATACGAGATTTAACCACCTTCATCACGTTCATGATCTTCAAAGATTTCTCCAGAAAATCCTATCAATCTTCAAGGAGTTTTGCCGGAACCGAAATCACCTCAAGATCCAACGCCATGACCAATCTTCATCGACAATCATCCACAATCTTCAAGCTTGTTTCAAGATCTTCATCGATCTTCATGAGTGTTCACCGTTGATTTTTCCAGGTTTCTTCTTCAAGATTCATCACTTCAGAGAAGAATCTCCGAACGAAGCTTCATCAAACCTCAACAAGTTTCCGGTAACATCCCCCTCCGTTTTCAGTTAACTTCTGTTAACATCTATTAACAAATTCCAAGATCTGTTGATCTTCATCAAAGCTTGCATGAAAGCTTCGTCAATCTTCGTCCGGTGGTTCTAGAAGCTTCATCCTAGAGAACACCTCCATCTTTATCAAGATTCAAACGCGTTCATCCCTCAAGTTTCCAGAAACTCGTACACATTCATCCGCCTTCAACACGTTTTTCCAGATTTCTTTACGCGTTCATCATCGTGTTCTTGCAACCTTCACAAATTCATAACGTTCCTCATCCATTCATCAATTAGTCCCAAGATCCTTCCAGATCTTCCATCAACCTCCGTCCAGAATCCAACAAGTTCAACACGCAAACAATCCATATAAAGTTTTGCAGGCGTGTTTAGTTTATTTGGATGGAAGAAGATGTGCACAGAAGGATTGGGATCGGAGAAGGGAGAGGTGAGGGTGGGAGACGAGGTCGGTGACGGCGGAAATGGAGGAAGAAGATATTCTAGGGTTTTTTGGCCAGAGAGAATGAGGAAGACGAAAGGGGATTCTTGAGTGGGTTATTGGGCTTTGGCCCGTTCGTTTTTTTCAGATTCACACTCCCCGTTTTCCATATTCACCCCCGTCCCCTTTTTTTTCTTTTTTGGCTGATGGATTCTCTCTAATGGGTTGGGCCCAGCTTGCTTCAATTCCTGGACTCACACCCTCCGTTTCCATGTGCACCTCCTGGTTCCCCTTTGTTTTTTTTTGTTTTTTTTGCTGTTGTATTGTGGGCTGGGCCCAACTGTGTTTCTGCTAAATTACCCCCCTGTTTGGCTGCTGTAACCCCCTTCCCTTTATTTTCTTTTAATTTTTGTTTTTGTATTGGATATTTCTTTGTAATAGATTTTAGTAATTCTTTACTATTTTCTTTTAGGAATTATAGTTTTATTTTTCCTTTAGAATATTATGCATTATTTTTATAGATATTGTATATATATTTTATATTCTATTTTTTAGGATATATAAAGTTTACATAGGATTTTATGTTTTATTTTTTTTCTATATGCAAGTTCCTTGTAATTTCTTTAGAGTTTTCTATTAGGAATTTATTTTCAATTTTAGGAGTAGAATATTATTTTCATTTGTTATTGGATTTCTCTCCTCATTTCTCTTCTGCCACCTGATTTTACTTTGATTTTATTCTGTGCTGGCCGTGTGACATGATTCAATTGGAGAATGATTCTCAATATCATTTCTCTATCTTGTCTTTGACACGGATATCAATATGCTACCTCTTAGAGTTTGATTTCTCGTATAAGTCGAACCATGACGGTTTAGCGTTACATTGGTTCTGATTCAAAACGTCATCATCAAGGATCCGAAGAGGAGAAGATTGGAATGGAGCTTGCGCACAATTTCGAGGGTTAACGGAACCGCTTCGTTCGATAACATCCTCCTTATTCAAGTCTTCGTGCGACCGTCGAGGGTTGTGAGCTGTAGCGTTAGATACGTAGGAAATGACAATTGAGCGGTCTCCCCTCAATCGTCTAGAGTGTTTAGTCTAGCACCCTTTGGGTGATATACGACACATTCGTTCCTACGCCTTAGGTTCTTGCGTGTGTGTCCCGAGTTCCTTCCCGTTTAGGCGTGTTAGGCATGCTTCCTCTTTGTTCTCGCCCCCGCACGATCGAACTCTTTTCTCTCACATTCAGGCAATTGAGACCCCTTCTCTTGCCCTTGTGCAATCGAGACTTGTTTTCCGCATGCGCCGAACTACGTTTGCTCTGATCTCTCGTATCAGACGAGAGTACGTAGGCATAGGATTGCGATAATCCTAGCGAGCTCACTTTTCCCTCGTTTCCTGTAGTTGGCTGAACTACAGCTGCTCTGATTTCTCGTACCAGACTAGAATATGTAGGCATGGTATGCGATATCCTAGCGAGCACATTAACAACTAACTTCTCTGTTCTCTCACTGTCGTGCGATCAAGGCTTTCCCACTAATGACTGATGTTCCTTTCTCTTGCCCTAGCACAATTGAGACCAGACCGTAGTTCTAGAACCCATAGGTTTCTATACCTTCAAACCGATGACATACTACGTCCGTTCTACCGCAAACAGGTAACGCCTAAGTCTCCAATGGTCGAGCAACGTACACCTAACTGCTAGAATGCGCATGCTAGTATCGTCAATCTCTTCTCCCACCCCAGTGTGGTCGAGAACACCTCGTAATCAGTAGTTCCCCGAACTACGTAAGCTCTGATCTCTCATATCTGTTGAGAGTACGTAGGCACAATACTGACGTATTGGCGAGCCACCTTCCCTTTACCCGTAGTTAGCCGAACTACGTTGACTCTGATTTCTCGTTCTTTGATGAGAATACGTAGGCACAAAGCGCGACGCTTTGCCGAGTCTTTTTCTTTTCTTTTTAGACCATCCTTGATAGGTAGATAGTAAAACCAACCCGTCAGATAAGCACAACCAACGTGGATCCCGTTGTGTACAACGGACGTGAGGGGTGCTAATACCTTCCCCTTGCGTAACCGACTCCCGAACCCAGACATGGTTGCGATGACCTTGTCTTATACCTTTTCGTCAGGTTTTTCCGATCGTTTCCTTTCCCTTTCTATGGGATAAATAACGAAAGGTGGCGACTCTTCTGTTTTGCCGGCACCTTATTTTCGCGGTAGCGACATACCTCATGAGTGATCTTGTCTTTTATCAAACATTTATCTTTGGTGAATTTGATTTTGAAGCCTTTGTCACAAAGTTGGCTTATACTCAGAAGATTATGCTTTAGTCCTTCAACATAAATTATATCTTCAATGGATGTGAAAGGTGGTGCTCGAACTTTTCCTATGCCAAGAATTCTTCCTTTGTTGTTATCTCCATAAGTAACAAAACTCTTGGCCTTAAGCACTAAATTTGAAAATTTGTCTATATCTCCGGTCATATACTTCGAACAACCACTATCAAGATACCATAGATTTGAAGTGATTTTCAAGCAAACCTGAAAAATAAATTATGTTTTGTTAGTACCCAAATTTCCTTGGGTCCTTCATAATTAGTACCTTTCTTTACCCACACATAATGCCCACTTGCTATACTAAAGTTTATAACATAGCAAGCATTATGTGTGTGACCAATAATACCATAATAAAAACAAGTAGGAACAAAATTGCTCTTATACCTTGGAACATATGATTTCTTTTTAGGAAATCTTTTCTTTTTAGGATATTGATGTACATTCTTTGGTTTATTCACTTTCTCTTTGGAAGAGTGGTCACTAGTCTTAATAAAGATTGTTTTACTAGAACTTGGTTTTGAAAACTTTGAGTAACCAAATCCACTTTTATCATTTAAATACCTTTGTTGGCTAAGGACCCCTTCTAACCCAATTTGTCATTTCTCATATCTTTCAAGGATTCTTTTTAATTGAACAATTTGGAAAGAAAGTGACTCACAATTTTTACATACCAATTCTTGTTTATCTTCACTAATTTTATTTTGTTCCTCATTTTTTGCTTCTTTTTCCACAGTATCAACTTTTTCTTCTAAGGATATAATTTGTTTCTTTTGTGAAGATATTGTTTTACACAATATTTTACATTCATTTAATAGTTCATTTATGACATCCTGTGCATCATTATCATAAAGAGAAAATTTATTACTAACCTCATCATCTTCATCATCGGAGTCGTGGGTAGCTATTAATGCAAGATTTGCGCTTTCGTCACTTTCCGAGTCAGATGAGGAACTTATATCATTATCGTCCCATGCAACATATGTCTTTTTGTTCTTTGTTCCCTTTTTGCCTTTGATTCCTCCTTTCTTGGATATCTTTGGACAATTGGGCTTTATGTGACCTTGCTTACCACATTCGTAACATGTAACATCTTGTGTTGAAGTGGAAGCCTTCTTTTTATTGAAGTTTTTCTTTCTCTTAGCATAAATAAAGGTCATGTCATTCTTACCAAAAACATTTCTGAGTCTTTTAACTAGAAGCATAAAGTTTTCATCTTCTTCTAGTGCATCATCATCTTGATCATCTTTTAAATCTACTTTTAATGTGATACCATTGGATTTCTTTTCTTGATATTCATGTTTTTCAAGTCGTCCAAATTCTAATTCTTGTTCCTGAAGCTTTCCAAATAATGATGCAGAAGTCATGGTAGAAAGACTTTTGTTTTCTGATATAGTTGTAACTTTTGGTTGCCATTCTCTTGTCAAAGATCTAAGAACTTTGAGATTTAGTTCATCGTTAGAAAATGTCTACCAAGTGCTATAAAGTGATTAGTCAAATGTACGAATCTTTTTTATAGACCGACTATGGATTCTCCGGGCTGCATTCTAAACATCTTATATTCCTGACTTAATGTATTTAGTCTAGGTCTTTTAACTTCAATGGTTCCCTCATGATTTTCCACTGAGGTGTCCCAGATTTCTTTTGTAGATTTACATTGTGAAACGCGAAAGACTTCATCCATACTTAAAGCACTTTGTAGTATGTTAATAGCTTTCTTTTCATCAAGTATTTTCTTTTTATCATCTTCATCATATGAACTTTAATCTTAGCAGTGCCAACACCATTTACCACTCTAACTGGTTGAAGAGAACCATTTTCAACAGTTTCCCAGATTCCTTCTCCTTGAGCTTCTAAATGTGCTTTCATACGGATTTTCCAAAAGTCGAAATATTCTTCAGAAAATAGAGGAGGTATGTTACTGTTGTCGCCATATTTGAAAATCGGATTTGCGCTAGTGGAAGCCATGTTGGATCTGAGGAACAGGTTACCTATAACCTGCTCTGATGCCAATGGTAAGTAAGAGTTGCACATAAGAGGGGGGGTGAATTAAGTACTTGAATATTTTTCCGGATTTTTGATGGTTTCAAAATTTACTTTCCTAATTGATTACTATGTGATGAAAGCGATAAATGCGGGAAGTAAATGAAACGACAATATATCCTGGTTCCCCTTATAATGTTAGATCTTATGACAAGACTATCCTAATCTTTCTATACAGACTCTAACAAGCACACCAAGAACAACCTCTTGGATTTTACAAAAAAGTGAAATAAGAGAACAATCATCCCTTAATCACTCTCTTGCTTTCAACAATCCTGGACAACAAATAATACAATTTTACAATATTAAATTCAACAATCCTGAAAATAAGATGTAATAAGCAAAAGACTTAATTCTGAATTTTGTATGAGTATTTGAAGTTGATCTTCAATTATCAATCTAAAGATTGATCTTCTTCGTGAATAAACAATTCTCTCAATGAATATACAAGTGTTCTTTAATGAGGGAATGAAACTAGAATGAGTATTATGAAATTTTAACGCAAAAAATTCACTCTTGAAAATTCTGGTTTGAACACTTAGAGAAATTTGACAATATTAGAGATGAAGTGAATGTTTGAAAATTTATGCAAGAAGGTGAAGTTTAAAATATGAAAAACAGAGTTTATATAGACACAAGACATCCATACAAAAGAGTTCCATTAATGAAATGATGCCATGCTTCATAAAACCAAGTTTGAAAATCATCATACTGAAAAAACAAAGTATTTTTACATACTGTTTCAGGGTTAATCGATTAACCCATTTGCAAAGGCAAACGGTTAATCGGTTAGCCACCTCCAACGAGCAAAAATTTGAAAATTTTGAACGGTAATTGATTAACATGTTTGAACTATCAAACGGTTAATCGGTTAACCAGTGATAAAAACTTAAAAATGCTTTAGAAAAAAGTGTAGCATGCAATGGTTTTCTCAAGCAATTGTTTTAATGAAATAGGACAAGTAAGATTGATTATTTTGATCACTTATATATGCAAAGATAGGATGTGTTCATATATTAATTTATGATAAATCTTTTAGAATCTTCAAGACTTTTTGATGAACTTGAAAGCTTGATACTTGTCTTGATCCATTCCTTTTTGTCATTGTCAATTGGTTTCATAATGTTGTTGTCTTCATCAAAACATATCTGAAAAGGACTTGCATTGAACAACAAATCTTGAACTGATTCTCAACAGGACTTGAAAGGAATTTTCCCCTGATAGGATCACCGACCAAGTTTCTCAATTATTTGAAAATTCCTTGAGAGGAAAGTAAGTTTGCAAACAAAATTGCTCATTCAAACATGGTAAACTTAATGCAAAGTTCATGTAACTTTTAAAATCAAAATCATTTTTGAAATGATGCAAAGCATATGTGTCACTAGTCAAAACGCGGTGGTTCAAGACGTTCAAAGTGAAAGGTAAAGCAAAAATGTGGTACCAAAACAGATGATTTGTAAAAATCTTTTCGGAGTCAGTTTACTCAACCTTGTTGTAGTATACTTTCAAAATAACCTTTTCTTTCAATTTTTTTCTTTTTTTAGGAAGAAAATGACTGTCTGACTCTATGATTACGGTGAACCAACATCGACTTTCAACTTGAAAGATATCTTCGACACTTGCTTGTTGTGTATGAAGGAAAACTTGTGAATGCAACCTTTATTGAAAGTTGTCTTGCATGAACGCACAAACGAGTTAACTGAGAACTACCCATCCCTAGGTTAAGATTGTGGGTTTTTGTATAGGAAAAAACTCTAACTTCTAAGCTCGAAGGGGATGACGAGGGACTAACTTCCTTATTTCTCCAGTGTTTGGGAAATTGAAATAATGCCTTACATTGTCAAAAACTTTTTTTATCAAAAAGCATACCAACAACAATTATGGGTATTTCGTTTTCATCATCCTCCCTCCAATCTTTGCATAATCAAAAGAAAGTGAACAAGAGATATATATTTTTGAAAGAGAAAGCATAAAGATGTAAATAAAAGACATAAATGAATTGAATTAAAATATTGCAATGATCATTTCATTAACATGGAAGTATAAACAGAATTTGAAAGAAAATAGTTAATACAGTTAAAGGAAAATGAAAACAGAAAGAAACATAGCCTAGTGACTAGTCAGCAATAGGGGTGAGCTGGTATGTCTAAAATACTGACTTTAGGAGGATATCGTTTGGTTGAAGTTGACTGAAGCTTCACTTCTCATGCCCTGGAAGAGGATTATTCTTGACATTAGGGGTAACATCATGGAAAGTGAGAATATTGTCTTTGATCGAATCCGCACTCTAGCCTCCAGTGCATAGCAATTTTCCAAATCATGGTATACGGCACCTTGGTGGAATTCACAATAGAGGTTAGACTTGAAACCAACTGGAAGAGGATTTGGAGGAGGAGGTACAGTCCTAGTGGTAATCCAACCTCTCTGAACCATAGAAGGATATGGTTCAGTGTATGTCATAGGAATAGAATTAAAGTGAGTCATATTGCAGTTCTGATTTTTTCCAACAGATGAACATTGAGGAACTCGAACTGGTCGAGCTGTAACCACGAGAGTAACAGCAGTGAACAAATTGTGATTAGAATACTGAGATTTTTGACGAGGTCTTCTGCAACGCCCTGATTTCGATTATTTCATTTTATTGAGTGTTCTATTTGAATTGAGTAAAAATTGTTTTAATTGTGAATTTGATGTATTAATTTGGTATGTTTTAATATTTTACCGTTTCGGAGAGTTTCGGGTAAAATTTAGATTGGAGGGTATTTTAGTCTTTTGATAAAAATAAAATTGAGGGGAAAAGTATAAGAGGAAATAGAAAGAAAGAAAAGAGAGTTAGAGAGAAAGAAAAGAGAAAGAAAGAAGAAGATAAGAGAAAGAGGAGGAAGAAGAGCAAAACCTAGAAATCATCAAGAACCAACATCCAAGCTTTCGATTAATCGGGTAAGGGTGTGAAACTCTATTATTTTATCCATATGTATGATCATGCATGTGTTGCATGGATTGTTTGGTAGTTTTCTACACTTTCCATTTCTAGGTTGAATTTGATTTAATCGGTAGAATCGAGTTTTTAATGGTTAAAAACGAGAATAAGTGGTAAGGTTTAAGTCGAGAGATGTTGGGTAGTGTTGCTGAGACGAGTTGGAATAGAATCGGTTAGATTCGGTGAGTTTCAGAATTTTTGGACAGTTAGGGATTTCTGAGTTCGCAGGTTCGCCAGGCGAGTGGCAGCGAAGCTTCTCCAGGCGAAGCCTAGCGAGTGGTCAGCGAACCAAGTCAGTAGCCAAATTCAATCTTCGCTAGCAAGTTCGTCGGGCGAAGGCTAGTAGCGAGGGTTTTCCAGGCGAATGGATCCAGCGAGTGGTAGCGAATACTTCCTATAGCTTCTGACTGCCTTCGCTAGCGAGTTCGCCAGGCGAAGGAGGTAGCGAGTATTCGCCAGGCGAAGGTCAGCGAATGTGACAACATTTTTTCCAGTTCCTGTGTTTTCTTTTCCAATGTTAATTGTTGTTTCGGGTACGTTAATCCTTATCTGAATGGACGATTTGTGTGCTGTTGTGATATGTTATGCTGTGGGTAGCCGTATGGCGTGAATCCTAGGATATGAATCAATTGTGAGTGTGGCCGTTGGGAAAATTATATATATTGTTTGAATTGAATAAAATGCATGGTAATTGTGATGAATGTGAAGAATGCATGATAATATATTTGCGAATATGTATGCATTTTGTGTTAATTGATCCCGTGTAGGATCTGCAGAACCTCGTGAGAGCGATGGTTTATAGTTGATTGAGTCATGTTAGCATGTAAAGCATCATGATATGCATTTGTGTTAATTGATCCCGTGTAGGATCTGCAGAACCTCGTGTGAGCGATGGTTACATTTGATCCCGTGTAGGATCTGCAGAACCTCATATGATACGATGGTTATATTTGATTCCGCGTAGAATCTGCAGAACGATTGTGTGCCCATGTGGGGTGTGAGCAATCGGATTGTGTGTCCATGTGGGGTGTGAGCAATCCTAAAACATCGTGTCCCCATGTGGGGTGTGAGCGATGGGTGAACATCGTAGGCCCGACGGGGAGTTACTTCGGTAACGAGCGATGGTTCCATTTTAGTTCTTCAATTGAACCTGCTGAATTGAGTCGGTACCACATTTGCATCTGCATAGAGTTGTGAGTCGGTCTCTATGAGTTGCATTATCATCTTTATATGATGCATTGGTGAAATAAACATGTATGTGGATGTTTATGTGAATTGGTGATGATATAAACATATTGTGTATGTTTATGTGAATTAATGCGAATTGTGACAATGGCATGAGTGAGTATGCTTGAAAATATGTATTTATGTATATATATATATATATATATATATATATATATATATATATATATATATATATGTGTGTGTGTGTGTGTGTGTGTGTGTGTGTGTGTGTGTGTGTGTGTGTGTGTGTGTGTGTGTGTGTGTGTGTGTGTGTGTGTGTGTGTGTGTGTGTGTGTGTGTGTGTGTGTGTGTGTGTGTGTGTGTGTGTGTGTGTGTGTGTGTGTGTGTGTGTGTGTGTGTGTGTGTGTGTGTGTGTGTGTGTCTGTGTGTGTGTGTGTATGTGTGTGTGTGTGTGTGTGTGTGTGTGTGTGTGTGTGTGTGTGTGTGTGTGTGTGTGTGTGTGTGTGTGTGTGTGTGTGTGTGTATGTGTGTGTGTGTGTGTGTGTGTGTGTGTGTGTGTGTGTGTGTGTGTGTGTGTGTGTGTGTGTGTGTGTGTGTGTGTGTGTGAATATATGTATATATGTAGGTTTATATGGATTGATATAAACATTAGTGAATTGCATATTGTATATGCTTGATGTTCTATTTATATATAGATGCTTATATGGATACATTGCGACATATAGAATGATTGAGGTGAGTTGTGGTGTGAATGCGGAAGATGCGTAACTAATAATATGTATATATATGATTTATGCATTGAATATTATGATATTGTTTCTCACCCTTCTGTTGTTTTTTGATACTCTATGAGGCATTGCAGATTAGGTGCCGGTGATCCCTTTTTGTGAAGCGCGTCTTCATTAGTTTTGGTCAGATGACTCTGATATATAACACCAAGTAGCATAGGAAGCCTTGGGCTATTTTTGATGAATACATTTGTATATGTATTATTGGTGTTGCATGTTGAGTAAACATGAATGTTGTTGATGGATTACATTGAATTATGTGAACATGTATATATGTGAATACATGTCGGTTGTGATTCAAATGCTTAGATTTTCCGCTTTTATTCTAAATATTTGAGATGTGGGTATAAGGACTAAGATCCTCTGATGTGTTTGTTGCCCATTGTTGCATATTTATTATGAGCAGGTGTTGTATGTGTTTTAATTCAAGCATAATGTGACATGTTCCTTTTATACCGTATTTTAAATAATACTCTGATGAAATTTTGAATTCGTGCCTAAATGATTTGTTTGATTATTTAGGGGTATAGAAAGGGGGTGTTACATCTTCTCTCCTCAGTCAAGATAACATTGGTTTGGTATTCTCTTTTCTTCTGGAAATTCCCAAAGGATTTCTTCGCATCATTAGAAGACTCAACAGCTTTAGACACTTTACCATTCTTGATACCTTCTTCAAGTCTTTGGTCAATGGTCACCAAATCTGTGAAGTTGGAGGAGACACTACCAATCATCTTTTTCCAATAGAAGGGAGACAAGGTGTCCATGAACATTCATGTGAGTTCTTTCTCTGCTAGTTGGGGTTCAACCTGAGAAGCTAGTTCTCTCCAACGTTGAGCATACTCTTTGAAATATTCTATCTCATTCTGAGACATATTCTGAAGTTGACGACGGTCGGGAGCCATGTCAAGATTGTACTTGTATTGCTTCATAAAGGCGTTAGCAAGATCTTGGAAGCACTGGATACCGTTCTTTTTAAGGTTCATGTACCACTTGAGTGATGCTCTACTCAGAATGTCTTGAAAGCAATGGATGAGCATTTTCTGGTTGTTAATGTAAGCAGTCATTTTTCTAAAGTACATAACCAGATGAGGTCTTGGACAGGAATTACCTTTGTATTTCACAAACTCGAGAATCTTGAATTTGGTAGGCATAACAAGATCAGAAACAAGGTACACGTTGCCTACATCAACACTAAAGAAACCATTACCCTTTGTGGCTCTAAGTCTCTTCTCTATAGTCTGAAACTGTTCACAGACATCTTCTAGTTTAACAACATCCTCATGATCTTCACCTTGAGCACTAGCAACATTGCACTCAAAGAAAGGATTATCATAGGGAGCTCGGGTAGTCTGGGAAATAGTATGAGTCACAGGTCTGAGCTTGGAGAAAACAGGAGCTTGAAACACCGGTCTTGCAATTTGACCAATCTTAGAAATAGTAGCAAGAGGTCGAGAATAGTTATGGGGAAAACCAAACTCTGTCCATGTAGAAGGTGGCATCTGAACAGGCTGAGGATCAGTAACAACACCTGAAACCTCCTGGATAACAGTTCTTTAAGGTTACTCCCCTTTGGCAATTAGTACTTGGAGCATCTCAGTAAGCTTAGTCGTGCCTGGCTTCAGATCACCAATCTCCATCCTAATATCTGCATTATGTTATTCTTGTTCTGATATTATGTGTCTGATATTAGCCCTACTTCTGTATCGGTGATGAGGAATCAACTTGACGAGTGACAGATGACGCTGAAAGATAGAGACATGCATAATCAATTACTAAACAGACTGAATGTATGCATGAGTCATGCAAAGGATGCAAATAATATGCAATGTCATACAACACAGGATGCAGGTCACAGGTAACAGGATCAAAGCATGGAGTCTGGGTGAAAAAATAACCACAGGGTGTGTACTAGGGGTAAAGTACATGCACAACGGGTTCTAAAAAGGTTCCTAGAGTCGTCGATCCTCCTTTGGATATTATCAGCTTGCACAACTACTTGTGTGGGCCAATAATATTCACAAGAGAAACTCGTTTGAGTGTAGCATCGTGTATCAACTACCTCATGTCTACACCAGGATAGTCACTGCACTACATCCTAAGAGGACAAGATGGGTTAAGGGGTTCTAAGGGTTCTTAGCTTCTCAGGCTCCCAGGTTGAAAGTAATAATGTCATTACGGTTACTCGCAACGAAAAATACTACCATCAAAGTGGCCTTCACTGAGTAGGGTTATATCATATGTTACTCATGTTTAGGGTTACTCCAGACATGTAACTTTTGATTATACCACCATCCTATTTTATTGTGCACTCAAGTTCGGGTTAGAACTTATCTCACCACATATAGATCATCAAACAACCTGAAAAACAAAAGAACCCAAGCAAAACAACAAACAGTAATAGTAACACAAATAGAACAAGTTAGGCTTAACCATCTTAACAAAGATCCCCAGTGAAGACGTCATTTCTGTCTCGGTGAAGAACCAGAGACCAAGCTATTAACTAGCTTAACTCGCAAAAACAAGATGTCACCATCGAACTTTTATTTTTCCAAGGGAAGGGAGAAAAGATTGAATAAACCCGTAATAAACATGCAAAGCAAAAAGCAAGACTAAAAGCAAAGTAATAAAGAGATCAAAGGTACGGGGGTTGATTATGCAAAATGGAGGTACTGACACCCTAAGCATCTATAATACTCTACATGAACCTCTTGAAATATTTGAGTTTTGGCTAAAATTGTTTGCTAAAGATCGGGAAAATGAGGAAAGAAATGTTTTTGTTTTAAAAGGGGGTTTGGGTTAAAACTAGGGTTTGGACTAAGTGTAATACAAATATGGGCATGGCAAATCAATAAACATACAATAAATACGCACATGACAGTAAGTCAACACACATTCCCTTTCCCTTGGATTAGGTCACAAACACAAGCATCAAATGAAACCAACAGACACCTGGAAAAACATCATGTAGTCATCAAGCACCAAAGTATGATCAAACAACAAATAGAATCAACATACACATAGAAAAACATCATGTAATCATCAAGCTCAAACGGATAAAGCATCAAGAAGAATCAACCAAAGAAATCGAGGCTAAGACATGGAAACAAACAATCGCAAAATAGAATCGGGGAACAAGAGAATTATTAATCAAGTTAAATATAAATATTTAATAAGATTAATCAATGATTTAATTAATCAATATTAAATACAAATATTTAAAGTAATTAATAATTAATATATTTTTGGAATTTTTTTTAATATTATACAAATTAAAAATAAAGATAACAAAAATAAATAATTAGAATATAAATTTGGGTTTTCTTTTTTTTTTATACACAAAGAATAAAGAACAATCTAAATTGAAATCTTCAAAACACATGTATGGGCTATGGGTACAACACCAATAATCAAAGCAGGATAAATATTAACACTATATTAAACATAACACCATTATTCCATATCCAACACGCCTATTGATGAATAGGGATGACAACGGGGCGGGGCGGGGGCGTGTTTCACTATACTCGCACCTGCACCCATGTAACACACCCGCCTCCACCCCCAAACTCAACCGAGAATAAAAATTTACCACCCAAACTCGCTCCCAGTGGAGAACAGGTGCACCCGCACCTGCCCTGCCCCCACCCGCAAAAAATTAATTTCTTTTTAATTGCAATAAAAATTAATAATTTAATTAAAAAATTAATTATTTTAATAAATTAATTAATTATTTAATTAAAAAATTAATTAGTAAATGAATATTAACTTGATTAATTTAATTATTTTAATTGTAATAAGGGCATTAATAATTTAATTAAAAATATAATTAATAAATGAATATTAAAATAAGTAAAATAAGGAATTAAAGTAAAATGAATTATCTGGGGGCGGGTGCGAACGGATCTTAGTGTCTTCCCGCATCCACACCCGTAGTTAAGAACTGGGTTTCCCTCGCACTCGCACCTGCACCCAATTAAATCGTGTTTTCCCTGTTAGTTTTGAGGCGGGTGCGGGCTCAGGCCCGAATTTGTTTGCCATCCCTATTGATGAACACATACACAGATTCAAATGCGCGATCACAATAGCAATAACACATTGATTACAAACCAAACTCACAATTTCACCAAACTGCAGCTATTGTAATCGAAACATAAACAAAGACAAATACACAGCTGACACACCAAACAATTTTCTGATAACTAAAATACGACATATACGACAATGAAGTCCCAAGCAGCCTAAAAGAAAATTGTTTACGACAACCATAAAATCAAAAACTGAAATAACATAATGGATAAACATAATACACACACATAATCCGATTGAAATGAAAATCAAATCGGAGTGGAAAATAGAAAATACCATATATGTTTGAAAGATACTCGAAATTGTTACCCAAGCGCGTATTTCCATCTGCTATGAATTGCTACTGTATTGTTGTTGGTGTTGCGTTAGTTGTTATGTTTTAATAGTGGAATCCGGAAATGTCGAAGTTGTCATAGCATGGTGACTGTAAATTTGATGCAGCAAGTGTCTTGGTTGGATCTGTGATCATGCTTGGTTATGCTTCACGGTGATGGTGATGAGTTTGGTTGATGTGGTGGTGAGTGTCGCTTGCGCGAAAAATAAGGTGCCGGCATGACAGAAGAGTCGCCACCTTTCGTTATTTATCCCTCAGAGCGGGAAAGGAAACGATCGGAAAAACCTGACGAATAAGGGTAAGACAAGGTCATCGCAACCATTGTCTGGGTTCGGGAGTCGGTTACGCAAGGGGAAGGTATTAGCACCCCTCACGTCCGTCGTACTCGACGGGATCCTCGCTTGTTTGTTTACTTGGACGGGTTAGTTATAATCTATCTACCTATCAAGGCTGGCTGAAAAAAGAAAAGAAAAATGACTCGGCAAAGCGTCGCGCTTTATGCCTACGTATTCTCATCAGAGAATGAGAAATCAGAGTCAACGTAGTTCGGCTAACTACGGGATTATGAGGGGAAAGGTTGCTCGCTAGGATATCGCATCCTATGCCTACGTACTTTCATCTGGTATGAAAGATCAGAGCAAACGTAGTTCGGGAAACTACAGGAAACAACTCAACTAGGAGGGAGACTATCAAGTCCTACTGTTATCATGCCATGGATTCATCCTATGGTTGAGGTTTGAACAGGGAACTCCTAGATGTTGTCATGCATAGGTTTCAACCTAAAAGTCTATCATCAAATCCTCATCAGAGGGAATGAGAGTCCTAAGGGATCATATCAATGATACACAGAATACAGATAAAAACATAAGCTTTAACAGTAAAATGCATGCAATGCAAGTGAGGGAGGAAATGTGTGTGGGGTTTCAGCCTCCACAAGCTCATCTCAACCTCAAGCCAGTCATGAAATAACAGCAATCATACTGAAAATAATCAACATGCTATCAAGCAAAACAGTAAACTGCAATCATACAGATAAAGGAAATGAAGTACCATCAGGCAAACAAAACACATTTGAAAAAGAATCACCTACTCTCTAATCCTAACCCTAATCACAGAGTCCTAATCAAATCAAGGCAAAGCTCTCAAGCACAACCCTAAACAGGAGCAATCATTCCCAGCCTTCAAGCTTCAGAATAAGCTTACCAAAGAAAGGGAGCTAAGCAAGCAAGCTCATAGTGTCTTCCTCAGGAGAACACTAGGAGGTGTATACTCAGGAGTCATACCCTATGTGGCTCAACCACTGTGATCAGTTTACATCCCTCCTCAGGAGAGATTAAACTCACAAGCAGGCTCCAACATCACTGGATATTTAAGAAATCCTATTTAAGCTAGTGGAGCTAAGTGAATAGACCCATAGGACCTTCCTCAGGAAAGTACTAGGAGGCTTCCACTTAGGAGTTGTATCCCATGTGGCTCAATAACATGTGATCAGTTTACATTCCTCCTCAGGAGAAATTAAACTCACAAGTTGGCTCCAACATCATTGGATACTTAAGAAATCCTAGACAAACTAATGGAACTAAGTGAATAGACCCATAGGACTTTCCTCAGGAAAGTACTAGGAGGCTTCCACTTAGGAGTTGTATCCCATGTGGCTCAACAACATGTGATCAGTTTACATTCCTCCTCAGGAGAAATTAAACTCACAAGTTGGCTCCAACATCATTGGATACTTAAGAAAGAGGTGAGAAGGAAGAATGAAAGTCATTCATAGTGCCTTCCTCAGGAAAGTACCATGAACTTCCTTCAAACTTCAGGCTCTCAAACCTCACAGACAGGAGATGAGACAAGCTCTGGGTCTCTGCATCTTGGTCTACAGGCTTCTCCTCATGATGCTCTCCATCAAAGTCCTCAAGGCAACACAAGCCCTTCATCAAATTCCTCAGAAAGAACCCCACAGATGAACAGATAACCCACTGAACAGGCCAAATCATCAGGCAACTCAGAAAATACCTAAAAATACTAAACTAATGGGGAAAAATTTAACAAATATTCACAAGGGTCCTCAACACCTACTCATAACATCTACAAAGGTTTCTACCTAAAAATCAAGATAAAACTCAATCAAAGAAAGGAATCATCACCTAAACACCATTTTAAACCCTAATTAGACTATCCTAAGTCAACCCTAATTAAACTAACCAAGATCAATTCTAAAAAATCTAGAAAAAATCCTATGGGGAAGTATGACTAATCATCTAATTGCACAAAAAAGAATGGGTAAAAAAGATTAATGGAAAGTACTAAAACAATTCCTACAAAATCAAATATCAAAATGAAACAATTAAAAAGCTATTTAATTGGAAAATCTACTAAAAATATTAAACCTAAAAATAAAATCTCAATTTTATTTTTATAATTTTCTACTCATTTTAATCTACTCAGGAAAAAAAGAAGAAATTAAAAATCATTTTTTAACTATTTTTAATGAATTTTACAAAACAGAAAAATATTAAAAAGAAAATAAAAGAAATAAAATGAATTAAAGAAGGGGGGGGGGGCAGAAAGCAAGCGTGCCAGTTATATTAATTGGGCTACACAAAAAAGGGGGTGCAAGTAGCGTTCTGGGCCCAGAATGCCCTTTAATGAAACGCTGCGTTTCAACTTATTTGAATTTTCCCTCTCACTCTCAGACGCGATCTCAGCCACACGATTGGAATACATTGTCAACTCTGGGACTTGATCCAACGGCCTCCCTTTCGTCTTCTCCAAACGAATTAGGGTTTTCAGAACCCCCACCTCCATGCGCAAACCTTCGAGCTCTCCTATCTCTCTCCACACTCCACGGCTGGACTCGATTCAAACATGAAAAACGATCTACTAAATGCCTAGATTACAATGGTACAACCAGTTTCTTCTAATTCGCCCTAGATTGTTCTAACAGAATGCCTAAACACCTTGGTACCACCATGGTTAACTGACATCAACCTTCATTAAACTTCATTATAAAGCTACAAACTTGTTCTACAAGCCATGCCAGCTATCATACACTAATCCATGCTGATTAAAACTCATTAAACAACTACTTATGGAAGATTCAAGATTCATGGCCCTGGTGTGAAACTTCACCAATCTTGCTCTAATTCTCAGGGATTAATCCTCTACCCTAACACAATCTCTCTACACCTATAATATGTTCTATCTAAGCATAAATAAAGAGAAAGAAGTGAGTTCACCAACCTGTCAAGAAGCTATGGTGAGTGATGCTATGGCTCGAACCAGGTCTTGCAAATCCTTCAGGATGATCCTTTGAGGATGAATAGCCTTCTGTTTGCACAATTCTTGAAGGTGGTGGCTTGAAGTGAAAGAAAACTCAAGTTGCTTCAACTTGAAGAAACTTCTCCAATGGCTATGCACTTCTCTCTCTCCTCTGACTTGGCTTCACTTTCACCAACCTCTCATCACTCTTTGATGCCCTCTTTAAATATTGATTGATTGGATGCTTCTAGATTCATCTAGAAGGGTGTGGAAGTTTCTTGAAAGTTCCATGATATTCCATAATGGTCATCTCATCTCATATGCCATGCCTTGTTATTTTGACTTAAAATACCCTTACATGAGTTATTAAGAAGGAATGTGTGAAAAACAAGTGCATTCTTGGCTTGTGTAGGGTTTTCTTAACATTGCCTTCTTTCTTAAGTAACAAATTTCCAAAGGAAGTCCATTTTTGGAACCTCAAATGAAAATTCTACTTAAACCAAAGTTCTTAAAATAGTTTTTCCAATCAAAATGATATATTGGATGACCTATTTTGGATTTGTAGATCTCCCAAATCACTTTTCAATTTCAACTTTTCAAAGTTATAAGTCATTTTTAGTTCATTTTTGACCAATCATGGAATCTTGTGCTATGAGCTTTTTCATCAATTTGTGACCTTCTTTCTAGACTTAAAATCACATTTTGAGCAACTTTCATGTTTTGAGTTTTTCCATTTGAGGCTTGGAAATAGGAGTTTCAGGCATTGGTTAAAATGACCTATAACTGACAAATGACCAAAATACCCTTGCCTTGTTCAAACCATAAGTTGAGTTCCACAAATCCAAACAAGGACTTCTACCACTCAAATTAAAGCTAAGAACATCCTCTTCAACATTCATGTTGACCAAGAAACCATAGGAATCAACCTACTAGGGCAAAAGTTGTCTGGAAGTTGGGTGACTTTCAAGGACCCAGATTCACACACATCAACTGACCTGTAATTTGTCAAAACCATAACTTGAGCTCTGTAACTCCTATCAAGGACTTCCACCACTCAAATTAAAGCTTAGAACAAGCTCTACAACATTCATGTTGTGGGGAAAATGAGATATCAATCACATCTAGGGCTAAAACTGTCTGGAAAGTAGGGATCAAACTAGGGTTTTTTCACTGACAGTCCTCAGAAACCCTAACTCAAAACTTCTCAAACCCTTCAATCATGATGAGTTGGTCTAGGAATCATCTTTATATAATCTCTATGCATCATTCCATGATCTCATGGCCCTTGGATTAAGTCTCAACCTTCTCCCAATCTTCAGCTGGTCTAGGGTTGACCCAGTCAAAACCCTAATTCTACCTTTCCTGGTTGAATCTTCTGAACTCTTACATAATGACTTCTCTGGTGTTCATGAAGGCTATCAAGACATCCCATAGGCTTTCTCAAAACATCAAGTTCATTCTCAAAGCCTCAGAATCATCTGAGGGGCACCCACAACTTTCAAACTGTGAAGCACACAACCCTGGTTTCAAACCACTTCTCTGAGGATCTCTTGAACTTTCTGATGAAGGTATCCATTTTCAAATACTCAATGAATAAATAATTGTTGGCCAAATTTTGGGGTGCAACAGCTGCCCCTATTCAAACGGCTTGAACCTGACTGGGTGAGAAGCGAACGGCTCTCACCCAATCAAGGTGCGAGACGATTGAATACCGGTAAATCCGAAAATTTGCCAACTGCACGAGCACACGGCACTCTGCGGGGGACAAATCTTCGAATATTGCAATGCTAGCTGCACGGCAACTAGCTGGAGAGATACTGATCTGACATCACCGTCAGTCATACACATCAAATTCTTCTGACATTGTCATCAAACAACCAAAACACCCAACATCGTCGCTGGAAGACTAAACCACCTGACATCACCGTCAGAAACAACCATAACTCGGGGAAACAAACATCCAACATCACCGCCGGAGAACTAACTCTGACATCGCCGTCGATCAACCAAAATACCCAACCTCACCGCTGGGGAACTAAATCTGACATCGTCGTCGGACAATCAAAATACCCCGCATCACCGCTGGAGAACTAAATCTGACATCACCGTCGGAAAATCAAAATACCCCGCATCACCGCTGGAGAAACATCTTCTGACATCACCGTCGGAAAATCAAAATACCCCGCATCACCGCTGGAGAACTATCTTCTGACATCACCGTCGGAAAATCAAAATACCCCGCATCACCGCTGGAGAAACATCTTCTGACATCAATCAGAAGACGTATCATTCACTTGATCGCGCTCAATCATCACCTCAGGACAACTGACTTGGTCTTCAGACTCACACGAATCACTTTGTTGTATCTACAACCTTTGGAACCTTATCTTCAGCCACCCGTTGCTTCATCCACACGGAAATCTGGCTTCACCGGAACCTTCTGATATCGCCTTCGGGCGCTTACGAAATCCATCTTCAGATTAGACATCGTTGTTGGAGCAGACATACCACGCTGCTCTGGTCTTCAAGAATCATCTTGAACAAACAGATCCATCGGGCATCTTCAAGAATCGTCCTGAACTAATAACCTTTCTGGAGCAAACATTCTGTTGGGAATTCCAGGAATCTTCCTGGGCAACTCTTGCTGGAGATGCTATTGGGGAACTCAAGCATCATACTAGGCGAACAACTCGGGAAGCTGTACTGAGGTCTTAAGAATCGTCTTAAGCAAATGACCCTGCTGAGGGGTTTGAGAATCATCTCGAACCGAAGTCTTTGCTGGGGATCTCAAAAATCATCTTGAGCGAGCGACTGCGGGGATCACCGGGGTCTTCAGAATCATCTAAGAAAATAACCTTGCTGGGGAGAACTTCAAGAATCGTCCTGAGCAACCGGTCTTTCGGTAGTACACCTGTACAACAAGAATAATAATGACCTAGATCATGCTTATGATGCATATGCTTCTGCTATGCAATCATGCTCAATGCCATGCACTCATGCTTAATGCTATGCAATCGTGCTCAATGTTATGCAATCGTGCACAATGACGTGCAATCATGCACAATAATGCGATCCCGTCAGCAAAATAAATGCCGAAGGGGGAATCCTCCTGTCAAGGAGAAAGAGTCGCTCAGATGGAGGAATCGTCCTGCTGAGGAGAATGTGAACACGCCAATATCAATTAGGCTCTGTCTGGGGAATCAATCTTCCGCGAACCGCTGCAGGGGAACAACTTCAGCTGACTGCTGCAGGGGATGAAGCTCTACGAGAACCTGGATCTGCTGATATCAATCGCTAGAATGAACTGCGTGGCCGTCTCGGCTACTCTTCTGGGGATAACCCTTCCGTGGGGAACCAACTTCAGCTGTTCAACACCCCACTGGGGAAAAACCAATCATGATCTGATCCACTTCTAAGGATTCGGATCCCTTGGACATCTGCAGACTCGGCTGAGGAGGGAGAAATCATTCTGCTTTACTGGATAGAGTACGACTCTGGGGAAATACAGCATCGGCTGCTCCATGCTCTGCTGGGGAGAATTGATCATGATCTGATCAACCTCCCAGGATTCTGCTTTTCTGCGGACTCAGCCGGGGAGAGAAATCATTCTACTTCACTGAAGAGTACGACCCTGATGGGGAATTTCAATTCCGCCGGGGAAGAAAGGATCATCTGACTTCGGGGGAGAGTACAACTCTGCCGGGGAATACAACATCAGCTGTTCCAACACTCTACTGGGGAAGAAGGAATCGTCCGTCTTCAGGAGAGAGCCTGATTCTGGTGAGGAATCTCAATTCCACTGGAGACTTCAGTCTGGCATCATCAGTTACTGCATACTTCGGCATACGACTAGCTTCTTGCGAAACCTGCACTTGTGACCCGGTGCGGGGGAAAATCCTGCTTCAGCGACTTTACTGGGGAACCACGAGCTTCAGCTCCCGAACACTTCTATGAAATCTGCACTTGTGACCCGGTGCTGGGGAAAGACGAGCTACGGTACTCAATCATTCTTCGGCGCTTAACTCAGCTGATGAGGTGACGTTCCTTCAGGATGCGTCTGTTTGGGGAAGAGAATCACCTCTACCTGGGGAAGACATATCAATGCTCACTATCTGATTCTGATTCCGCGGAGGAGAGATCACTGAACTCTGCTGAAGAAGGAGGACTCATCCTGCTTCGGGGATACGCACGACACATCTTCTGACGGGTGCTATACCTGCAACGACACAAACAAACAGACAAGATACCCTCCTCAAAGGGGCCTATCAGGGTTATTATCTCGCGACAACGTTCAATTAATTAATTGTTTCGACAATCAATGGGCTTAGGCCCGCAGGTTTATGTATGCGCATTTTATCAAAAAACACATCGGCGTTATCATTCGCAAACAAAACAGATAAATGCAAAACAGACAAGTAGAATTGCTGAATAATGTGCATTTTATTGATGGTGAACCCCTGAATGGGCAAAAATGTTTTACAACAGAGGCAAGCTCCTGAAATGAGGAAGCCGCGCAAAAAAGAAAACATAAATATACATCAGTATATACAAATGTCGGCAATCGAGGCGTAGACGAACACCATGAGTTGATCCCTCTAAGACCCACTCGACTTCGATACTTCTCCGATGCTTCAGCTTTGGAAGAGATTGATTCAGATAAACGGCCCTCAGGTCTTCCGAACCACTAAACAATGAAAGTCCATACGCGGAACGCAGTCATTTGCTTATTTAAATCCCTAACTTTTGCGTGAACCGCCCTTTCGGGTTTTCAGTTCACCGGGATACCCTTTTTTGCCGAAGCCGCCCAGTGTAGGTTTTCGACTTCGCGGGTGTACATTTTTTCAATATATCCCTAATTTTTGCCCGAACCTTTTATTCTGTTTTTGGTTCGCCGGGATGCCCCTTTTTTGCCTGGACTCTTTCTTTTTTTTTTTTTTTTTTTTTTTTTTTGTCCAGCGGGTCGCTTTCAAGCAAAGTATTTTTTAACTGCGTCCGCGTTCACCGGGGATGCAAAATCTTCACCATCCATCGTGGATAACAACAAAGCTCCTCCCGAGAAGACCTTGCTGACGACATACGGCCCTTCGTAATTCGGAGTCCACTTGCCCCGGTGATCGGAGTGTGGTGGAAGAATCTTCTTCAGGACGAGATCACCCGTCTGAAAGCTTCGAGGACGCATCTTCTTATCATAAGCTTTCTTCATTCGGCTTTGGTACAGACGACCAAATGCAATCGATGCTAGCCTCTTCTCGTCCATCAGGCTGAGCTGGTTCAGGCGATTCGTCACCCATTCTGCCTCATCAAGTTTCACATCAACCAAAACCCGCAAAGAGGGAATCTCCACTTCTAGCGGTAGGACAGCTTCCATACCGTACACCAAGGAGAAAGGAGTTGCCCCGGTCGACGTACGCACCGTCGTACGATAACCATGCAAGGCAAACGGCAGCATCTCGTGCCAATCTTTATACGTCACAACCATCTTCTGAACAATCCTCTTGATGTTCTTGTTGGCCGCTTCAACGGCGCCATTCATCTTTGGCCGATAAGGGGATGAGTTGTGGTGTTCAATCTTGAAGCTCTGGCACAGCTCCTTCATCATCTTGTTATTCAAATTCGAACCATTATCAGTAATGATCCGCTCGGGAATTCCATAGCGACAGATGATGTCCCTCTTAATGAATTTAGCAACCACCTGCTTGGTCACATTAGCGTACGAGGCTGCCTCCACCCACTTGGTGAAGTAGTCGATAGCTACCAGAATAAAACGATGACCATTGGATGCGGTGGGCTCGATCTTGCCTATCATGTCAATGCCCCACATGGAGAACGGCCAAGGGGAGGACATGACATTCAAGGGGCACGGCGGCACATGAACTCTATCAGCATAAATCTGGCATTTATGACATTTCCTCGCGAATCTGAAGCAATCCGACTCCATAGTCAACCAGTAATATCCTGCTCTCAGGATCTTTCTCGTCATGGCATGCCCGCCGGCGTGCGTACCAAATGTGCCCTCATGGACTTCCTCCATGAGCATACTGGCCTCTTTCTCATCTACACATCTGAGTAGCACGAGATCGTGGTTTCTTCTATACAGCACTCCATCAGGGTTGAGATAAAAGTTTCCAGATAGCCTCCTCAGAGTCTTCTTATCCTGGGTTGACGCACCCGCCGGATACTCCTTAGTCATAAGGAAGGTCTGGATGTCGTGGAACCATGGCTTGCCGTCAGTGGCATCCTCGATTGCGAACACATATGCTGGTCTGTCAAGACGCGAAAGTACAATGCTTGGAGCCTCATTCCAAAGATTGACCTTATACATAGAAGCCAACGTGGCTAAAGCATCAGCCATTTGATTTTCAGCCCGTGGTACATGATGAAGTTCTACTCGGTCGAAGAACGGAAGCAGCCTTCTGGCGTAATTCATGTACGGCACTAGATTCGGTTGACGAGTTTCCCACTCCCCTTTGATCTGATTGATTACAAGCGCTGAGTCACCATATATGTCTAGATTCTTGATTCTCAAATCAATTGCCTCTTCTAGACCCATAATACATGCTTCGTACTCGGCTTCGTTGTTGGTAACTGGAAACGTCAGTCTCGCAGTAAACGGGATGTGGGATCCGTGAGGAGTCGTGATGATAGCCCCGATACCACTTCCATAGGAATTAACCGCTCCGTCGAATATCAACTTCCACTGAGACTTCCTATCTGGCCCCTCGTCGGGCAATGGCTCTTCGCAATCCTTTGCTTTGAGAAACATAATGTCCTCATCAGGGAACTCGAACTTCATCGGCTGATAGTCTTCGATTGGCTGTTCGGCAAGGTAATCAGACAATACGCTCCCTTTGATGGCTTTCTGAGAGACGTACTGAATATCATATTCTGTTAACACCATTTGCCATCTGGCAATCCTGCCCGAAAGAGCCTGCTTCTCGAAGACGTACTTGATCGGATCCATCTTCGAAATCAGCATAGTGGTGTGATTGAGCATATACTGTCGTAGACGTTTGGCGGCCCAAGCTAGTGCACAACACGTCTTCTCCAGCATCGAGTATCGAGATTCACACTCAGTGAACTTTTTACTCAAATAATAAATGGCATGCTCCTTTCTGCCCGTCTCGTCGTGCTGACCGAGAACACACCCCATGCTATTCTCCAGAACTGTCAAGTACATGATTAATGGCCGTCCAGCCACTGGGGGTATCAAGATCGGAGGTTCTTGAAGATACTGCTTTATCTTATCGAATGCCTTCTGGAAATCCTCATTCCAAGTAATCGCCTGATTTTTCTTTAACAATTTGAACATCGGTTCACAAGTGGCCGTGAGCTGAGAGATAAACCTTGCAATGTAGTTTATTCGGCCCAAGAAACCACGAACTTCTTTTTCCGTTCTCGGCGCTGGCATCTCTTGGATAGCTTTTATCTTTGCAGGATCAACTTCAATACCTCGTTCACTAACGATAAACCCCAATAACTTTCCGGACCGCACTCCGAAAGTGCACTTGTTAGGATTCAGCCTCAGCTTGAACTTCCTAAGCCTTTCAAACAGCTTCAGCAAATTGACCAGATGCTCCTCCTCCGTTTGGGACTTTGCAATCATGTCATCAACATAGACTTCAATCTCGTGATGAATCATATCATGAAACAAAGTTACCATTGCTCGCTGGTAAGTGGCCCCTGCGTTCTTCAGACCGAAGGGCATTACCTTGTAGCAAAACGTGCCCCAGGGGGTGATAAACGTTGTTTTCTCCATGTCCTCCGGCGCCATCTTAATCTGATTGTAACCGGAGAAGCCATCCATGAATGAAAACACGGAAAACTGGGCTGTATTGTCGACCAACACATCGATATGAGGCAACGGGAAATCATCCTTAGGGCTCGCCCTATTCAAGTCCCGATAATCGACGCACATACGTACCTTACCGTCCTTCTTCGGTACAGGCACTATGTTGGCGACCCACGGAGGGTAGGTGGTAACGGCTAAAAATCCTGCATCCAACTGCTTCTGGACCTCTTCTTTGATTTTTACAGCCATGTCTGGTCTCGTCCTCCTAAGCTTCTGCTTGACTGGAGGGCAATCCTCTCGCAACGGCAAGCGATGAACCACGATATCTGTGTCAAGTCCAGGCATATCCTCATATGACCAAGCAAAGACGTCACTATACTCTCGAAGCATCTCGACCAGTCTATGCTTGACATCGTTCTGCAGCGCAGCCCCGACTCTGACATTCCTGATAAGCTCCTCAGAACCCAGATTTATGATCTCAATCTCCTCCTCATGAGGCAGAATAACCTTCTCCTCTTGTTTCAACAAGCGGGCCAATTCCTCCGGAAGGTCTTCGTCTTCATCAATCTCATCCTCGGCTTGATAGATCGGGCAATCAAAGTCGTAGTGAGCCGTAGAGGGTCCAGAGTCGATGTCGTCTGTTACGTGGATCCTGCAATAACAAGGGTTAAGTTTAAAGCAGGAATATGCAGGTTAGCACGAACCTCGTTGCCATTTTGCTGTTTTTCAAAACAAACATAAAATATGAATAACAGAGAACACAATATTTGATTACGAAGAAAACGCCTTTTTATTTATTGATAAAATGTATACACATAATCCAACAAGGCCCTGACAGTAAAACCACTATGCCCCGGGCAGGACATAGGGTTGTACAAAAGATTGTAAAAAGCAAATCATTACTCTTCACTTGTCAGCTCGATAATCTCCTTGGTGGTCCAGTTGTGAAGGCGCTCGCCTGGCTTGCTCGGTTGAATCCAGGCATCGAGATCACAGTCACTGTCCCCGCTGTCCTCCGACGCTGCGTTGATACTTTCGAATATTACTCCTCCTTTGGTGAATAGGATCGGCCCCTTTCCACGAGATGAGCTACCAGAAGAAGTTGAAGCTTCAGCTTCCGGAGAATATCCCAATCCAAACTTATCTTGTTTGAATGGTATATCCAAGACATGCCCCCAGCCTGGGGTAGAACCAGCTTCGACAACGGCTCTAGCTTCCTTAAACGAAGAGAGGTTCACCTCCTGCTTCTCTGCAACAACGGGAGCTACCTCCTTCACCTTGACGGTCTCAAACGCCTGGCAAAGAGTCTCATGGATCTCTCCATCCATTTCGACATACTTGAAGGATGACAGGTGGCTTACCATGATGTCCTCCTCTCCGCAAACTGTCACTATGCTGCCCCCAACAGCATATTTAAGCTTCTGATGCAACGTAGACGTTACGGCACCAGCAGAATGAATCCACGGCCGACCTAAGAGGCAACTGTAGGCGGGCATGATATCCATAATATAGAACACTGCATTAAACGTCTCTGGACCGACTTGAATCGGCAGGGTCAATTCTCCAAAGACGTGGCGTTTGGTTCCGTCAAAAGCCTTTACGACCAGATCACTGGGCGTGCACAGCAGTCCCCGGGTATCCAACTTCATTAGTGCTTTCTTCGGAAGCACATTCAGCGAGGAGCCCGTATCTACTAGGACATGTGACATAATCGTGCCCCTGCACTCTATCGAGATGTGCAAGGCATGGTTGTGGTCTCTTCCCTTGGGCGTCAGCTCCAAATCTGTAAAACCCAGCCCATTACCAGCGTTGACATGGGCTACTACTTCCTCAAGTTGATTAACGGATATCTCCTGCGGCACGTATGCAGCATTCAATACTTTCAGCAATGCGTTGCGGTGTGCTTCAGAACACAGCAACAGGTTGAGAATTGAGATCTTTGACGGAGTCTGGTGAAGATGATCTACAATCTTGTAGTCACTTTTCCTGATCAGTCGCATGAACTCTTCTGCGTCTTTAACCAACAAGTCTTTTTCTGCCCCTGCAGGAACCTCCTCAACAGCTTTACCTTTGCCCTTATCAGCAGCATCAGCCCTGACTACCTTCTCTGCCGCACCCTCTGCCGGCGCGAACACTCTGCCACTTCTGGTGATACCACTGGCCTCAGCAAGATTCTGCGCAGTCGATCTGGGCGGCTCAATCTCTACCTTCTGGCCATTACAATACACTTCAGCGCCGTAATGCCATGGAACGGCATTGGTACTCTCAAATGGGATTGGTCCAGCCCTGGTGATGGTAATAGTAGGTGGACGAGGTGCAGAAATGGTGATAGGGTGGCGAGGAATGGTGATGGTAGCAACCTCGTCCGCCTGCTTCAGCACGACTTCCCCTGACGCATTCTCAACGCTTCGACTAAACTGCAAAATACCCTCGGTCATCAGACTCTGGATACCTTCACTCAACTGCTCACACCCGTCAGGAAGTGCAGCACATTCCATACAAAATTCCCCACACCCGGGAAAGAAGCCTTTCTTCAGCAGTTTAGCTTTAACAAAACTCAGTGGCGTTTTCAAATCTCTGACATCAGTCAGCAAGTCTGAATTCTCTTCAGTGATGACAGCATTTACTCCGCCCCCCCTATGATGAGGCATCGGATTCTTGGTGACGTTGGGCACGTTGTCAGAAAAATTTATTATCTTGGCGTCAATCATGTCCTGGACCTTATGCTTAAAAGCTTTGCAGTTCTCAACTGTATGGCCAGGTGCCCCAGAATGAAATTCACATGTAGCATTAGCATCGTACCCGGGTGGTGGTGCCCCTGTCAAGGGAGCCAATGTCCTTTTCTGAACTAATTGGAGCTGAAGCAGCGTCTGCAGAAGCTGTGCATATGACATAGGAGGAGTTTCCAAATGACGGTTTGCCAGGGGACCCCGATTCTGATATCTCTTATATCCCTGATTATTCTGTTGCTGAGGCTGCTGCTGCGGCTGTGGGGGAGCAACTGGGATGTTTATGCTAGCGATCTGAGACTGAGGGCCCTTGCCCTTTCTCCTAGTATTAGAGACAGCACTGGCATCGCCCTCTCGGCGTTTGCCAGTATAAGGTTTCTTGCTGGCTCCTCCAGATGAGGATGATTCGCCTTGAATCTTGCCGATCTTTATACCATTTTCAACATGCTCGCCCAAAGTGATGAGGGCCGAGAATGTCCCGGACATGCCACTAACCAACTTCTCATAATAGACTCCGGGAAGAGTGGCCACGAACATCTGTACCAACTCACGCTCAACCATCGGCGGTTGAACCCGAGCAGCCAATTCACGCCACCGCTGGGCGTACTCCTTGAAGCTTTCATTGCTCCGCTGCGAGAGATTCTGGAGCTGAACTCGGTTGGGAGCCAAGTCGCTATTATACTGATAGTGGAGAACAAACGCTTCAGCGAGATCTTTCCACGTTCGCACAGCAGCGGGTTCCAAACCCATATACCATTCAAGCGATGGGCCAGAAAGACTATCCTGAAAGAAGTGCATCAGCAACTTCTCATCATCAGAGTAAGCGGACATCTTTCTGTAATACGATCGGAGATGAACACGGGGACAAGTAGTGCCTCTATACTTCTCAAAGATAGGCACCTTAAACTTGTGAGGTACTTTAAAGTCAGCAATCAGCCCAAGTTTGGACATGTCAACGCCCAATGTGTTCTGATTTTCTATATCTCTCATTTTATCTTCCAGTGCCTTGAACCTGAGTCTAGCTTCAGCAGTTAACTCAGCCTCTACACCCCTCTGAGAGAAAATGTCGTCCTGATGGTCCTCCAGCCACGGTTGAGGCACCACCATATTTCCTGCACCAACATTAACATTGGCTCCCAAACCACCATTGACGGCGCCCGCCGCGTTAAGTCCGAGATTATTCATAAGATTGCCGTTAGCACTACCGTTGCCCCCGGCAGCAGGAACAACGTTCTGAGGAGTATCCACTTGAGGAGGAGGAGTGGGTACGGCCCCGCCGTGAAGAATTCCATTGCTGTCAACCCTGGAGATGAGAGGTTGAACCAAAGTACGAAGTTGCTCTTGCCCGTTCGCCACTACTTGCATCAGCTCCATAAAACGATCCATCCTTTCACGAAGCTCCTGAACATCTGATTGTACCTGGTCCATGATTCTCGTTTGATTGGCGCGAGTCGAGTAACGGTGGATGAATCTTTGATCAATCCTGAAAGCAGCTCGGAACCTGAGTACCTGAAAAACCTGTCAAGATTAAAGGTTAGGAAAAGCAACAGAATGTATGTCATGCAAGAATGCCTCATGCAAATGCATGCGTGAGTCTGTGTGCTTGAGAGATTTCCCCCGATCCTGGCATCTGCTGACAATAATGAAGAGAGGAATCTAGGCCCAATCATGGAGACAGCAACCTCACAGACGCACGCTAATGGAATGATTATGCAAGCTAATGCAAAATGCAGGCATGCAACAATATATCCAAGGCTGCTGTGGAGATTCGATGTCAACAGTCACTGCTGAGAAGGAAACCCCGGTGTAAACCACTGATCTGATCTGTTGTGAATAACCATCTGGTAGGATCGAGATCAAGATTCTGCTCTGACAAGAACGAAGGCCTGATAATAAAAAACCCTGGATGCAAGATCAAGGAATATCTGTTGGAGAAGTCTTCAGACCCCAAATCACAAATCTGCCCTCTCAAGAACAACTGCACGGCTGCTGATGAGATCTTCAAACCTCACTCAAAGCCTGCCCTATCAAGAACAAAATGACAACTGCTGACGAGATCCTCAGACCCCACTCAAAAATCTGCTCCATCCAGGACAAACTTCTGATAATAATACACTGATCAAAGCCTGCTCTATCAAGAACAGACAAATACCCGATGATAAGATCCTCTGATCAAACCCTTGCTCTATCAAGAACATATCTGCAACTGAGAACTCAACATACTGATCCACTGTCAAGAAAACCAGGTAGTCTGGAGGTCAAAGTTTCCTGCAATATCCCAACCCCACTCACAGGTATGATGGACCTAATCCACGGACAAAGGTACGACATCCTATGCGGTTGTCAGCGTCACAGACATTCATGAGTGACAATACGATTCCCAGAAGGAGTGGCATCGTCAAGTCATGAAGAGGCCTCTCTTAGCTGACTTCCAAGTGATCGGTCCCCAGAGTCGACAATCCTCACGTCTGGACTCCCCTCAGATCCTCAGGACCGGAAAGGAGCACCTCTGCAAGAATCTCGTCTGAGCGCGGATTTTCGTAGGGAACTGTGCCTGTTCAACAGACAGGTTCGTCTACTACTTCTCCACAACTATATCTAGGTGTGTACTCAAAGCCCAGGTCCGGCTTTTCACTCACAGTAACATCCCTCTCCCACAGCAGCACAGATAATCATATCAAACTGGAAATAAAATGCGGGAAATAAAATGCAGGAAGTAAAGCGCGAGAAGCAAAGATGCGATAAACAAACGCAACCCAACAAGCAAACACACAAACGATAGGATTGACTCGCGTAGGGGATGGGAAACGGTCCCAGCATAAGGGATGGGAAAAGTCCCTAGATGCTGTAAGTCCCCAGCAGAGTCGCCAGCTGTCGCTTGCGCGAAAAATAAGGTGCCGGCATGACAGAAGAGTCGCCACCTTTCGTTATTTATCCCTCAGAGCGGGAAAGGAAACGATCGGAAAAACCTGACGAATAAGGGTAAGACAAGGTCATCGCAACCATTGTCTGGGTTCGGGAGTCGGTTACGCAAGGGGAAGGTATTAGCACCCCTCACGTCCGTCGTACTCGACGGGATCCTCGCTTGTTTGTTTACTTGGACGGGTTAGTTATAATCTATCTACCTATCAAGGCTGGCTGAAAAAAGAAAAGAAAAATGACTCGGCAAAGCGTCGCGCTTTATGCCTACGTATTCTCATCAGAGAATGAGAAATCAGAGTCAACGTAGTTCGGCTAACTACGGGATTATGAGGGGAAAGGTTGCTCGCTAGGATATCGCATCCTATGCCTACGTACTTTCATCTGGTATGAAAGATCAGAGCAAACGTAGTTCGGGAAACTACAGGAAACAACTCAACTAGGAGGGAGACTATCAAGTCCTACTGTTATCATGCCATGGATTCATCCTATGGTTGAGGTTTGAACAGGGAACTCCTAGATGTTGTCATGCATAGGTTTCAACCTAAAAGTCTATCATCAAATCCTCATCAGAGGGAATGAGAGTCCTAAGGGATCATATCAATGATACACAGAATACAGATAAAAACATCAGCTTTAACAGTAAAATGCATGCAATGCAAGTGAGGGAGGAAATGTGTGTGGGGTTTCAGCCTCCACAAGCTCATCTCAACCTCAAGCCAGTCATGAAATAACAGCAATCATACTGAAAATAATCAACATGCTATCAAGCAAAACAGTAAACTGCAATCATACAGATAAAGGAAATGAAGTACCATCAGGCAAACAAAACACATTTGAAAAAGAATCACCTACTCTCTAATCCTAACCCTAATCACAGAGTCCTAATCAAATCAAGGCAAAGCTCTCAAGCACAACCCTAAACAGGAGCAATCATTCCCAGCCTTCAAGCTTCAGAATAAGCTTACCAAAGAAAGGGAGCTAAGCAAGCAAGCTCATAGTGTCTTCCTCAGGAGAACACTAGGAGGTGTATACTCAGGAGTCATACCCTATGTGGCTCAACCACTGTGATCAGTTTACATCCCTCCTCAGGAGAGATTAAACTCACAAGCAGGCTCCAACATCACTGGATATTTAAGAAATCCTATTTAAGCTAGTGGAGCTAAGTGAATAGACCCATAGGACCTTCCTCAGGAAAGTACTAGGAGGCTTCCACTTAGGAGTTGTATCCCATGTGGCTCAATAACATGTGATCAGTTTACATTCCTCCTCAGGAGAAATTAAACTCACAAGTTGGCTCCAACATCATTGGATACTTAAGAAATCCTAGACAAACTAATGGAACTAAGTGAATAGACCCATAGGACTTTCCTCAGGAAAGTACTAGGAGGCTTCCACTTAGGAGTTGTATCCCATGTGGCTCAACAACATGTGATCAGTTTACATTCCTCCTCAGGAGAAATTAAACTCACAAGTTGGCTCCAACATCATTGGATACTTAAGAAAGAGGTGAGAAGGAAGAATGAAAGTCATTCATAGTGCCTTCCTCAGGAAAGTACCATGAACTTCCTTCAAACTTCAGGCTCTCAAACCTCACAGACAGGAGATGAGACAAGCTCTGGGTCTCTGCATCTTGGTCTACAGGCTTCTCCTCATGATGCTCTCCATCAAAGTCCTCAAGGCAACACAAGCCCTTCATCAAATTCCTCAGAAAGAACCCCACAGATGAACAGATAACCCACTGAACAGGCCAAATCATCAGGCAACTCAGAAAATACCTAAAAATACTAAACTAATGGGGAAAAATTTAACAAATATTCACAAGGGTCCTCAACACCTACTCATAACATCTACAAAGGTTTCTACCTAAAAATCAAGATAAAACTCAATCAAAGAAAGGAATCATCACCTAAACACCATTTTAAACCCTAATTAGACTATCCTAAGTCAACCCTAATTAAACTAACCAAGATCAATTCTAAAAAATCTAGAAAAAATCCTATGGGGAAGTATGACTAATCATCTAATTGCACAAAAAAGAATGGGTAAAAAAGATTAATGGAAAGTACTAAAACAATTCCTACAAAATCAAATATCAAAATGAAACAATTAAAAAGCTATTTAATTGGAAAATCTACTAAAAATATTAAACCTAAAAATAAAATCTCAATTTTATTTTTATAATTTTCTACTCATTTTAATCTACTCAGGAAAAAAAGAAGAAATTAAAAATCATTTTTTAACTATTTTTAATGAATTTTACAAAACAGAAAAATATTAAAAAGAAAATAAAAGAAATAAAATGAATTAAAGAAGGGGGGGGGGGGGGGGCAGAAAGCAAGCGTGCCAGTTATATTAATTGGGCTACACAAAAAAGGGGGTGCAAGTAGCGTTCTGGGCCCAGAATGCCCTTTAATGAAACGCTGCGTTTCAACTTATTTGAATTTTCCCTCTCACTCTCAGACGCGATCTCAGCCACACGATTGGAATACATTGTCAACTCTGGGACTTGATCCAACGGCCTCCCTTTCGTCTTCTCCAAACGAATTAGGGTTTTCAGAACCCCCACCTCCATGCGCAAACCTTCGAGCTCTCCTATCTCTCTCCACACTCCACGGCTGGACTCGATTCAAACATGAAAAACGATCTACTAAATGCCTAGATTACAATGGTACGACCAGTTTCTTCTAATTCGCCCTAGATTGTTCTAACAGAATGCCTAAACACCTTGGTACCACCATGGTTAACTGACATCAACCTTCATTAAACTTCATTATAAAGCTACAAACTTGTTCTACAAGCCATGCCAGCTATCATACACTAATCCATGCTGATTAAAACTCATTAAACAACTACTTATGGAAGATTCAAGATTCATGGCCCTGGTGTGAAACTTCACCAATCTTGCTCTAATTCTCAGGGATTAATCCTCTACCCTAACACAATCTCTCTACACCTATAATATGTTCTATCTAAGCATAAATAAAGAGAAAGAAGTGAGTTCACCAACCTGTCAAGAAGCTATGGTGAGTGATGCTATGGCTCGAACCAGGTCTTGCAAATCCTTCAGGATGATCCTTTGAGGATGAATAGCCTTCTGTTTGCACAATTCTTGAAGGTGGTGGCTTGAAGTGAAAGAAAACTCAAGTTGCTTCAACTTGAAGAAACTTCTCCAATGGCTATGCACTTCTCTCTCTCCTCTGACTTGGCTTCACTTTCACCAACCTCTCATCACTCTTTGATGCCCTCTTTAAATATTGATTGATTGGATGCTTCTAGATTCATCTAGAAGGGTGTGGAAGTTTCTTGAAAGTTCCATGATATTCCATAATGGTCATCTCATCTCATATGCCATGCCTTGTTATTTTGACTTAAAATACCCTTACATGAGTTATTAAGAAGGAATGTGTGAAAAACAAGTGCATTCTTGGCTTGTGTAGGGTTTTCTTAACATTGCCTTCTTTCTTAAGTAACAAATTTCCAAAGGAAGTCCATTTTTGGAACCTCAAATGAAAATTCTACTTAAACCAAAGTTCTTAAAATAGTTTTTCCAATCAAAATGATATATTGGATGACCTATTTTGGATTTGTAGATCTCCCAAATCACTTTTCAATTTCAACTTTTCAAAGTTATAAGTCATTTTTAGTTCATTTTTGACCAATCATGGAATCTTGTGCTATGAGCTTTTTCATCAATTTGTGACCTTCTTTCTAGACTTAAAATCACATTTTGAGCAACTTTCATGTTTTGAGTTTTTCCATTTGAGGCTTGGAAATAGGAGTTTCAGGCATTGGTTAAAATGACCTATAACTGACAAATGACCAAAATACCCTTGCCTTGTTCAAACCATAAGTTGAGTTCCACAAATCCAACCAAGGACTTCTACCACTCAAATTAAAGCTAAGAACATCCTCTTCAACATTCATGTTGACCAAGAAACCATAGGAATCAACCTACTAGGGCAAAAGTTGTCTGGAAGTTGGGTGACTTTCAAGGACCCAGATTCACACACATCAACTGACCTGTAATTTGTCAAAACCATAACTTGAGCTCTGTAACTCCTATCAAGGACTTCCACCACTCAAATTAAAGCTTAGAACAAGCTCTACAACATTCATGTTGTGGGGAAAATGAGATATCAATCACATCTAGGGCTAAAACTGTCTGGAAAGTAGGGATCAAACTAGGGTTTTTTCACTGACAGTCCTCAGAAACCCTAACTCAAAACTTCTCAAACCCTTCAATCATGATGAGTTGGTCTAGGAATCATCTTTATATAATCTCTATGCATCATTCCATGATCTCATGGCCCTTGGATTAAGTCTCAACCTTCTCCCAATCTTCAGCTGGTCTAGGGTTGACCCAGTCAAAACCCTAATTCTACCTTTCCTGGTTGAATCTTCTGAACTCTTACATAATGACTTCTCTGGTGTTCATGAAGGCTATCAAGACATCCCATAGGCTTTCTCAAAACATCAAGTTCATTCTCAAAGCCTCAGAATCATCTGAGGGGCACCCACAACTTTCAAACTGTGAAGCACACAACCCTGGTTTCAAACCACTTCTCTGAGGATCTCTTGAACTTTCTGATGAAGGTATCCATTTTCAAATACTCAATGAATAAATAATTGTTGGCCAAATTTTGGGGTGCAACAGCGAGAAGGAGGCTTTGCAGTGAGGAGGATTGTGTAACAGTTTGGCCAGAAATGGTGAGGTAATGGCAGATTGTGTGGCAAAGTTTTGAACGGTTGAAGTTATGGTGAGTCTGTCACCGAAAAAAACAAGGGATGTAGTGGTGAAGGGAGATGTATGTGAAGGAAATGGTTGTGTTATATGGTGAATGAAGTGAAGTGTGGTTATTATTATTAGAATATTAATAGTAATTCATATTTATTTAGTTGTTAGAGGGTATTTTAGTATTTTATCTTATTCTAGTAACCCTAGTTTTAGCTTATAAATAGGGTGACAATCATTGTAACTTTTATCATGTTTTTGTAGCCGTTATTCTTAATAGAATATTTCCTTTGTTCATCATTTATTCACCTTTGCACCAACAATTGGTATCTAGAGCTTCGGTTCGGATTCATTGGGAAACACGGGAAACACGAGTGAACGTGAGGTCTTGTGTGTTTGATTTTGATTCTTAGATTCGTATTGAATCTTGAACAAAATATGATCAGAATTTTATTCTGTGGGTTGGGAAACACTGTGTGAGAAATCTGAGTGTATTGTGCAAGGTGAAGATGAACGGAAACGGCAACATGAACACCAAGCTTCCAGTATTTGACGGTAAAAACTGGAATCGTTGGATGATCCAAATGCGTGTACTGTTTGGTGCTCAAGATGTTTTAGATCTTGTCACTGATGGTTATGTTCCGGTAGCAGCAGATGCAACAGATGAATAGAAAAACGCGCAGAAGGAAGTAAGGAAGAAGGATCAGAAAGCATTATTCTTTATTCATCAATGTGTTGATGTAAATGTGTTTGAGAAGATTGCAGATTCAACGACAGCAAAGGCTGCGTGGGACACACTGGTTAGATGTTATGGTGGTGACGCATCAGTGAAGAAGGTGAAGCTTCAGTCCTTGAGAAAGCAATATGAGAATCTCAACATGAAGAATAATGAGAAAGTTTCTGAATACATCTCCAGAGTGATTCTGATCACTAATGAGATGAAGGCGTGTGGAGAAACTCTTTCTGAAGAAACAATCATGGAGAAGGTATTGAGATCCCTTACCTCTCAATTTGATTACATTGTGGTAGCAATAGAACATTCCAAAGATCTGAGTACCATGAGAATTGAAGAGCTGGAGAGCAGTTTAGAAGCACAAGAGTTGCGTTTGACTGAGAGAACTTCTGAAAGGGAAGCAGAGCAGCAAGCTCTGAAAGCAACTTCTGATAGGAGGTATCAGAAGCAGTCAGAAGCCAAGAGAAGATCTGATGGTGGTCAGAAGTCAGAAAGCTCAATCTCTGATAGGCAAAAGAATGCTCAGAAGGGAAAAGAGAAGTATGACAAGAAGAAGATCCAATGTTACTGTTGTAAGAAGTTTGATCACTTTGCTAGAGATTGTTGGTCAAACAAGGAGAAGAAATCAGAAGAAGCAAATATAGCCAGAAGTTCTGATGACGAATCTGTGCTATTGATGGCCTCTGAATCTGATGATATGGATCTGACAGACTGGTGGTATATGGACATTGGCTGTTCAAATCATCTTACTGGAAACAAGAAATGGCTGGTTGACTTTGACTCTGAAAAGAGGACAAAGATCAGATGTGCTGATGACAAATATCTTAATGCAGAAGGTATGGGAAATGTCAGAGTGACTCTGAACAATGGGAAAACAACATTGATTCAGAACGTGTGGTATGTACCTGGCATCAGAAGCAATCTGATGAGTGTGGGACAATTAATTGAGAAAGGTTTTTCAGTTACCATGAAGGACAATCTTCTGAATCTGTATGACTACAATCAGAAGTTGATTATGGAGTCAGAACAGGGAAGGAATAGAACATTCAAGGTGAATGTCAGAACTGCAGACTCAGAATGTCTTAGTGCAACATGTGCTGAGAAGGAGAGTGAGCTGTGGCACAGAAGATTTGGTCATTTGAATTTCAGAAGCTTAAAACATCTGAATTCAAAGAAGTTGGTACATGGAATTCCTGCAATTAAGAAGCCTAAAAAATCATGCAAAGTTTGCATGGAAGGAAAACAACCACGATTGCCATTTGCGTCAGAAGCTGCTCCAAGAGCAAAACATGCCTTGGGAGTTGTACATTCTGATGTGTGTGGTCCATTTCCAGTAGCATCAATTGGAGGGAATAAATACTTTGTGTTGTTTGTTGATGAATTCACAAGAATGACATGGGTATCCCTTATTAAATTTAAACATGAGGTGTTTAATGAATTCAAGAAGTTCAGAATGAAGGCTGAGAATCAGAGTGGTCAGAAGTTGAAGATTCTTAGAACTAATGGTGGAGGTGAGTATAACTCCAAAGAGTTCCAGAAGTTCTGTGAGGAGAATGAAATTGAGCATGAGGTTACTGCTCCTTATACCCCTCAACACAATGGTCTTACTGAAAGAAGAAACCGTACTTTGCTTGATATGGTGAGAAGCATGCTAAAGGAGAAGAAGCTTCCTCAAAAGCTCTGGGGAGAAGCTGTTGCCACTGCAACGTATGTACTCAACAGATGTCCTACGAAGAAGTTGAAGGAAATAGTTCCAATACAGAAATGGACTGGAGATAAACAAAGTGTTAGTCATCTGAAGGTGTTTGGTTCTGTTTGCTATAAACATGTTCTAGAAGCCAGAAGACAGAAGCTGGATGATAGAAGCAAAGTGATGATTCTGATAGGGTACCACAGTACAGGTGCATACAAGCTCTATTGTCCAGAAACCAATAAAATTGAATTCAACAGAGATGTGATTGTGAAGGAATCAGAAGTTTGGAATTGGGATAAGTCTCAATCTGATTCTAATGTTAGAACTTCTGAAGAAAGGTCAGAGTTAAGAATTTCTGAAGTTGGAGTAAATTCTGGCGTTGATTCTGACTCTGATAGTGATTCTGACTCTGGAGAAGACTCAGAAGATGAAGGTGACTCTGATGATCCAGACTCTGATGGCAATTCAGACTCTGAAGATGGCCAAGGCTCTGGAGGAAGTCAAACCTCTGAAGCTAGAAATTCTGAAGTTCAAGACTCTGGAAATATGCCAGACTCTGAAGATGGTCAAAGCTCTGGAAGAAGTCAATCATCTGAAGCTAGAATATTTGAAGCTCAAGACTCTGAACAAGTTCAGAGACCACAAAGAATCAGAAACGTCCCCAGAAGATATGCAGAATTTGACATGCTGCATGACACTGAAGTAGACTCTGAAGGAGAAGTTATTCAGTGTGCCATGATGGTAGACTCTGAACCCATAAGTACAGAAGAGGCTCTTAAGCAGAAGCTCTGGCTGAAGGCCATGAAAGAAGAACTTGATGCTATAGAGAGAAACAAGACTTGGAAGCTGACAGAACTTCCAAAAGACAAGAAAGCCATCAGTGTTAGATGGGTTTTCAATCAGAAGTTAAAGCCAGATGGTTCAATTGGCAAACATAAAGCAAGGTTGGTAGCCAGAGGATTTCTACAGAAACCTGGGCTGGATTATTCTGAAGTGTTTGCACCTGTAGCAAGACATGAAACAATCAGAATGGTGATTGCAATAGCTGCTAACAGGAATTGGCCTCTGATGCATTTAGATGTAAAATCTGCATTTCTGAATGGTCCATTAGAAGAAGAAGTTTACGTGTCACAACCTCTTGGATTTGTGAAAAAGAATCAGGAAGGGATGGTGTACAGATTATACAAAGTTCTATATGGACTGAAACAAGCGCCCAAAGCTTGGAATCAGAAGATTGATTCATTTTTCAAGAAGCAAGGCTTTCAGAAATGTGAGATGGAGTACGGTGTCTATGTTCAGCATACTTTTGAAGGCAATATGACTCTGGTATGTTTATATGTTAATGATATACTATTGACTGGAAGTTCTGAACAGGAGATAGCCAAGTTCAAGAAAGTTCTGATGAATGAATTTGAAGTGACTGATCTAGGCAAAATGACATACTTTCTAGGGATGGAGTTCAGATATTCTGAGAAATGTATCATTTTGCATCAACTCAAGTATGAATTAGAACTTCTGAAGAGATTTGAACTGAAGAATTGTAAGATTGCTGTCACACCTTCTGATACAAATCAGAAACTGGATTCAGACTCTGAAGGAAAGGATGTGGACGCTACAACCTTCAAACAGTTGGTTGGTTCTCTGAGGTATTTGTGCAATACCAGACCTGATATTTGCTACTCAGTTGGGATGGTTAGTAGGTTCATGAGTAAACCTAAGTGGTCCCATTACCAAGCTGCTGTCAGGATTCTGAGGTATATCAAAGGAACTCTGAAGTATGGAGTGTTATTTCCCTCTGGAGGAAATAATGAGTCAGAACTTCTGAGTTATTCAGACTCTGATTGGTGTGGAGACAGAGTTGACAGAAGAAGTACATCTGGGTACTTGTTCAAATTTTTGGGAGGTTCCATTTCTTGGTGTTCCAAGAAGCAACCTGTTGTGGCGTTGTCAACCTGTGAAGCTGAATACATTGCAGGTGCTGTTACTGCATGCCAAGCTGTGTGGATTATGAATCTGTTGCAGGATCTGAAGATTAAAGTAGACAAACCTCTGAAGTTGATGATTGACAACAAGTCTGCAATCAATCTTGCCAAAAACCCAGTGTTGCATGGGAGAAGCAAGCATATTGAGACCAAGTATCATTTTCTGAGACATCAAGTTCAGAGTGGAGTATTAGAAGTTGTACACTGCAGCACTCAGAAGCAGTTAGCAGATGTTCTGACGAAAGCTGTCAAGACTGATCAATTTCTCAGACTAAGGGATGGAATTGGTGTTACAAGTTTTGATGGAATATGAATTAAGGGATGGTATTAGAATATTAATAGTAATTCATATTTATTTAGTTGTTAGAGGGTATTTTAGTATTTTATCTTATTCTAGTAACCCTAGTTTTAGCTTATAAATAGGGTGACAATCATTGTAACTTTTATCATGTTTTTGTAGCCGTTATTCTTAATAGAATATTTCCTTTGTTCATCATTTATTCACCTTTGCACCAACAATTATGTGATGGTATAAATGTGAGAAAAAATGGAAGGTTGTAGTTATGTTCATGGTGAGTGATTATGTGAAGAAAATGCAATGAAATTTATGTTGTCACGTCTCTCATAGCAGGAAACATAGTTATTTATTATGGAATGAGAAGTTATATATGGGTGGTTATGAGACGAAAGAAAATGTTGGTTGTTTACAAGGAGTGAAAGAGGAGAGATGGAGGTTTTTTTTTATAATAAAAAATATATTGAAGAGGACACTAGGGATGTCCAACCCAATACAAAGGAGAACAGAGAGGGAAAGAAAATAGAAACCCAAACTGAAGACATAAAAACTAGCCAAGTTCTCTCCAATCTTCTAAGAGAGATTGAATCTGATACAATAATGATTGGAAATTTAATATTTCTCCTCTAAAAATAATGTTGTTTCGAATCCTCCAAATAGACCAAAGAACCGCAAACCAAATTTTACACCGAAAAATTTTCTCCACAGATCCTGCTAAAGCAGAGTTTATAATTTCCATGTTGTCCAAAATTGAGTTCATATCAGGGGTTGAATTCCCAACCAAACAAAAAAAATAAACATTACCACTCATTCACTTTCACCATCTTATTCCTCTTGGTTTTTTATGCAGTTTTTTGTGTATGGGCCAAAGTGTGAGGGTGATGTGTCGTCCGGTATTGGTCTTCGTTGGTGCTTTTAAGTAATGCCATATACTAGGTTTCCTTAAATGAAGCTAATAATAAAAAAAAACTTTCTCAAGCTTCCAAAAAGAGATTAAAAAAAAAGTATTTTATATATTATTAAAAAATAATAATAACTAAATAAAACAAAAAAATAATTAATTAAAAACAACTTAAACTAATTAAACCTAATTAAAATAAATGATTGTTAACTAAAAATTAAAATGAAACTAGTTAAAAATAAATAAACAGTTTGGTATCGAAGTGCTCGAAAAAATAAAATAAAGACACCAAAATGATCAGCGGGAAATAAACGACTTGGAAAATACGACGTTTGGTCAATTTTCAAAATAAATTTTCCCCGGTTAAAAGGCTCGGACTGATCAAAACGTGACCAAAAGGTAGTCGAAAAATTAAAACGAGCACGCCAGGTTAAACTACACGGAACATAGATTAATATAACTGACGTCTGCAAGCTCGATTTTGAAATTTTTCGTCCATTAATTTTATGCACAGTTGACATTCAGTTTGACCGATTTGTCTGTAAATCTAACAGTTTATTCTAGCTGATAATTTGGGCATTATGCATGATGAAAGACATGATGGGTTATACATATGATGCAAAGAGAGGCTATACAGATGATATAGAAATATTCTTTCATCACTCTTGGGATCCGTCTTTCTTCTTTGTTCACGATCAGCCAAAATGTAGCATTTACTTCCAAAAACATAAAAGTATTTGACATTAGGCTTCCTTCCTTTCCACAACTCATAAAGTGTAGTTGAAGTACCAGTTCTCAAAATTACCCTTTTATGAATATAGCATGCAGTATTCATTACTTCAACCCAAAAATGATATGGCAGATGTTTAGCATGAAGCATGACTCTAGATGATTCTTGAAGAGTTTTATTCTTGCGCCCAACAACTCCATTTTGATGGGGGTGATGGGAGAGGAAAATACATGGCTAATACCTTCAGAGGAGCAAAAATCGGAAAATTTTCTATTTTCAAACTCCTTTCCATGGTCACTTCTAATCCTGACAATTCTACTTTCCTTCTCTCTTTGAAGCCTTTGACACAATTCTTTAAAAACCTCAAAAACATCTGATTTTTCCTTGATGAAGTTCACCCAAGTGAATCTTGAAAAGTCGTCAACAATAACATAAGCATACCTCTTCCCACCTAGGCTTTCAACTTGCATGGGGCTTATTAAATCCACATGAAGAAGTTCTAGAACTTTTGAAGTAATCAGATGTTAGATCTTCGGGTGTGACAACTTGGTCTGCTTTCCGATTTGACACTCATCACAGATTCTTCCTTCCTCTATTTTGAGCTTAGGAATGCCTCTGATAGCTTTTATTGACACAAGCTTCTTCATACTTTTCATATGCATATGACCAAGTTTTTGGTGCCACAGCTGGACTTCATCTTCCTTGGAAAACAAACATATGGAGGAACAATTTTTTGCTTGAGGTGTCCATAAGTAACAATTGTCCTTAGACCTGACTCCCTTCATCAAAACATCATTCTTCTCATTTATAACCAAGCATTTAGACTTGGTGAAATTCAGTTTTAGATCTTGATCACATAACTAACTAATACTAATCAGATTGGAAGTTAGTTCTTTTACAAGAAGTACATCATCTAGACTAGGAATTCCAGTACAAGCTAACCTTTCCACTCCCTTAATTTCACCTCTACCACCATTACCAAATGTGACAAAACTGGTAGGATAAGACTTGATATCTACTAAATAGTTCTCAACACCTTTCATATGTCTAGAACATTCACTGTCATGGTACCGGTCCTCTCTAGATGAGGTTCTAAAAGAGGTATGGGCTATAAGACTAGTGACAACATCCTTACCTTTCCATTCCTTTCTAGTTTTAATTTTTACATGATTAGCCCTAGGTTAAGGTGAATGTTTTGGATAACCATACAATTTGTAGCAGAATGGTTTTATGTGACCATATTTACCATAATAATGACATTTCCAAGGCTGGAACTTGCCTTGAGCCTGAGTTTTCTAAATTCTGGCAGGATGTTGTAACATTTGGTCAGACATTATGAGCTCACCCTTTACTTCAGCAGGAACAAACTTTGTCACATGGGTTTTTCTTTGATTATTTAAAGACTGATGATTAAACCATATACATGTAATACCCTAATTTTTACCGCTAAGATCCTACATATCATTTTCATTTCATACCACAAGCAAGATCACAAGCTTTGGTTCTCTTGTCTTCCTCTACAAGTTTGTCCTTGGGGGATATCATTTGGGCACCCTTATGTTCTTGTATGCTTGGTGTTAGTTTATGTTTATGTTTACTAACCCTTAATTAAAATCCAAAGATATGTTTTCTTGTCTTTTCTTTACTAACTCTTTTTCAGGGAGAATTTGGATCAAGAATATCAATCAATAGTCCCTCAGCTCGAATGAAATTCAACTAGAAAAAGTCAAAGTTGATATGCAAACAATTCAAAATCATTTGATCAAGAGTTTCCCAAGAATTGATTAACTTTTATTCAAGAGACTCCAAGGTTCATGTATTTATTTTCATGCCTTCTTTGACAAGTTAGAAAAATCGAGGCAGAGCCAAGACAACACATCAAAAAGGCAAATTTTCACAATTTTCACTGTGTTAATTGATTAACACATTTACATGTATTAACCAATGAGTTTTTTTGTGAGAATACAGCAAATTCAAATTTTACAGCATTTTTGGCACCAAATTCAAATATTTCATCATGAGAATATTCTAGATCACTTCATTTTAATTCATCTACCTCATCACAATTCATCCATATCATACACCTTCACTAATCACCACTTGATCTTGATTTTGCCTCCAAATTCAAATTCCAAGCCTAATTTTGGTTCCAAACTAAACTCCAATCCACCAAAATTTCCAAGCCTAAATTTTATAAATAGAGGCCTCATTTCATTCACTTCACAAGCTTTGATAGCCAAATTCACCTTGCTAAAATTTCTCTCAATGCCTTCAACTACCAAATTTACTAAAGCTCTTTCTTCTTGAAAGTTAGTAAGTTCATCATTAGAACTTACTAATCTTTGATTTAAAACCTTTATCCATTCACTTTTTTTATCATCAATTTTAAAAGATCAAGGCTTTCGAGTGTGGTTCTTGAAGTTATTTGAAGCAATTTCATATTTGAAGTGGTAAACCCTCATTCCACCATTGTTGTTCTTGATCCATCTTCCACAATGTGATCTATTGTTGATTCTTGTTGTTTGATCTTTGGATCTTGCAAATTGTGTTTTAATGGTGATATTTGTTGTTGTTTCACTTGAATTTTCGTGCTAATTTCATTCATGATCATGAGGTGTTTGAAGAAATGGTTGGATCATGGATGCTGAATTTTTTTCAAAAATATTTGTTGTCTTAGCAATGTTAATCGATTAACACATTTGCACTGGCAAATGGTTAATCAATTAACCAGTGGCAGAATTGTATTCTTTGCTTGTTTTTGGAACTATTTTGGTTCTTTCCTCTTCTTCTTCTTCCACTCTCTTTTGATTTTTACCTTGTTTTGCACTTCCAAAGGTCTTATTCCTCTTTAAATTCAATGGACTTAGGGTGTAGATGAAGTTGGATAAATATTCACAAATTCAAATATATCTTTAAAGTGAATTGTTCAATTCATTTTAGGTACTTTGAGTTAATGATATGTTTAGTGCTTTAATCCACCAAGATGAGTGGTTGAACTTAAAAATGGAAGGATTTTAGAATTGTGATTCAATTTGCCTCCCCCTCTCCTCTTCCTCTTTTTATTTTGATCAATGAAAATCTTCGATATTATTGGAACTTGTTTTAAGTTCTTGATGAATACGAGATTGTTACCTATTTTATTTTCGTGCGGTATTGCTTTTGATGAGTTATCTACATATTACTTCTCTAGCATGCATTAGCACTAAAAAAATTATTGACCTGCCTTAGATAGTCGTGGTTTCTACATAAGTCCAGTTACAATTGCGTAACATAGCGTTAAATTGTCCCGTATCGGAAAATGATCATTTGTGGCTCAAACTTATGTTTGAAAGTCCAAGTATGGTTGATTATTTGTATTAGGTCCATTATCTATGAAACTTATTTTTAGGAGGCTTTGATTTTATCAATCCTCCAATGATTCTTCATTAACTTTGGCCTAAGTTCATCATTTGACCATCATTGATCATTTGTTCTAACAACTAATCACTAACTCACTAACAATATCATTGTACTAATTTTTTTTATATTTCCTTCTTGCTCCCTATCTCTCTTTCATTAGTACGCTCCATTATTATCATCTCGTATCATATTATTGTTTATGCTTCCACCATTTTTCCTTTGTCCACTTGGACCTTTTGTTTATGTTTATGCACTTTTTATTTTGTCCATTTGGACCAAAAACATTAATAAAGTCTTAAACCTCTAAAAAAACTTGTTCTCTTAATGGTGGACTATGGTTACTATCATATGCATTGGACATGGAACTTTGGATCAAGAACTAGGATCTTAACATATACTTGGAAACTTTTGATGGTAAACTTTGGATGTTTGGGTACTTGAAGTTCTCCTTTGAAGACCTATTTTGATCAGGTCCTAATCTAAAAGAATGGATGCTTATGTTATGAAGCTTGCTTGTGTGGTTAGATTGTTCTTATCCTTAACTTTTATCTTTATGCAACAGGATAGTCCCTTCTTCTTCACCCCTTCTTTAATTTTCAAAACCTTCTCCCCTTTTCAAAACCTTCTTGTTTTCGAAACCAAACTGCTTTCATAATAAAACCTTGACTTTGGTCAAGTGATTTTTCAAACTTTGTTTTCTTTAATAAATATTAATCAATGTTAATCATATTTTGACCAATTTCAAAAAAGACATAAAAAAATATAAAAACTCATCAACTCTTTTTGTGCCTTTGTGCACTTTTTCTTTTAAAAAAATTTCATAAGTTTAGACATAACTCATCTCTTTAAGTGGAATTATTCGCTTGGAAATGACGACTTGTCGCTACATTTAAAATCAATTATAACAAACCTTTTTTTGTCATTTGTACCACGAACTACGGGATTTTAATCTTATATTGCACTATGTGGGTATGTAGGCATGAGGCAATAAGTCTCTCCAAACACAAAAATCTAAAAAAATATTTCTCTTCTCATCTCCCCAATCTCCTTTCAAACAAAAAAGCATAGATATTTCAAAGAGGTCCCTATATACTATTATAGACGTTTTGGTTGCTAACACCTTCCCTTTACGTAACCAACCCCTTACCCATTCTCTGTTTGTTCTTGTTTTAGAACTTGTTTAGGTTTCTTTCGCTCTTTTTCATTTCCTTTTGGATAAAATAGAATTGTGGTGGCGACTCTTTCATTTTTGAGTTAAGTTAGTTAATAGCTTACGCTCACAAATTTCCCCGCTATAATACCAATAAATATTTTACGTCCTTTCCCAACTTGAAGAATCTCATCCAACACATCAGATCCATTGTTCAACATCCTTATGGATTTGGTCATATTTTCAAGCTTTGTGGTTAATAGGACTAATTATCCATGAAGTTCAGAGATGGTAGATAGAAGTTTCTCTTTTTCATCCTGGAGTTGAGCTATAAGTCCCTTCTGCTCTTCTCCTAACTTACACACTTCTTCACTTCTGATACAAAGTTCCTTGTAGGAAGCAGTTAATTCTTCATAAGTCACCTCTTCATCACAAGAATCTTCATCATAATCACATTTACCAGTGAGTGATGTGACGTCCTTAGAAGTTTCATCATCAGTTTCACCTTCAAACTCATAAATCCAAGAAGTAGTCAAGCCCTTCTTTTGTTTCTTGAGGAATGTTGGACATTTTGGCCTAATGTGACCAAAACCCTCACATTCATAAGACTGAATGCTTCTACCTTGATTTTTCTTCTCCTTTGTTCTTGCTTTTCTCTGAAAGTCACTGTTCTCGTTGATGTCAGATGGGATGTTCTTAACATTTGGTATTGACTTCCTATCCATACTTTTCAGTACCTAATTGAATTGTCTCCAAAGAATCACAATAGCATTAGATATTCCTTCATTAGTGTTCAAGTCAAATTGATCCTCTTCATCATTGATGTTGGAAGTAAAATTTATGTTCTCGTTCTTCTTTTCAGATCTATCACTACTAGCCAGTTCAAAAGTTTGAAATGACCCAACAAATTCATCCACTCTCAGTTTGCCTATGTCTTGGGCTTCTTCAATGGTTGTGAGCTTCGTATCAAATCTCTTTGGTATGGACCTGAGAATCTTCCTGACCATCTTTTTTTCTAACATCTTTTCTCCCAAAGCACTAAAATAATCTTCTATTTCAAGAACATTCATGTGGAAGTCATGAATGCATTCATCATCTTTCATCTTTAGATTTTCAAATCTGGTAGTGAGCAGGTGAAGTCTAGACATTTTTACCTTAGATGTGTCTTCATGACTGGTTAAGAGAATTTCCCAAGCATCTTTAGCCACAGTGCAGGTATTTATTAATCTGAACATGTTTTTGTCAACTCTATTGAATGGGGCATTCAAAGCATTGCAATTTCCAAGAGCAGTTTTATCTTCTTCCTTAGACCAGTCCTCTTTTGGCTTCAAAGTATCCTTCCCATTTTTATCCTTAACAATAGGATGTTCCCAACCCTTGATGCTATACTTCCAGATTTTTAGGAAAGCCATCATACGTGTCTTCCAATAGTCATAGTTAGTGCCATCTAAGACGGGGGTTTGTTAACAATTCATCCTCCTTCCTTTTCCATAGTACCAAAAAGTATCTTATCTGGATCTCACCTTGAAATAGAGCAGAATGTATGCTCTGATACCAATTGAAATTCTAGTAATCAGACATCAGATGTCATATACGATGTCATGACACTGGGACCAGGACAATAACACAGCACATGCAATTATGCAATTAAACTAAATAACAAAGTTAATTGTTAACCCAATTTGGTGAAATATCACCTACATCTGGGGGCATCTAATCCAGGAAGGAAATCCACTAAAATAGTATTATTTTGAAGCCCAAGTAAACAACCTTTGGTTTACAATCTTCGCACCTGATCACTCCATGTGCTATTTCTATCTAAGACACTCCTAGATATGAGACCTATCTCACTTCCCTTCAATCACACAACAGTGATAAAAACTTATAACAATCAACAATAGAAGACATACCTCCAATGACACTGAATCCACTCTTGCTTAAAAGCTCATGTGTGATTCACAATTACGAATCAATAAACTTAGTCCACTTCAAGCATCTAAGTGATGCATGAATGGATCACAAACAACAATTCAAAAACACAGTCCAACTCTAATATCAAAGTGATATAAGATTGGATTACAAATAAAAAAACTAAACCCTAAAATCCCCTTGCACACAGACGGAATAGTTTCCTTATTTAGGTTTAGAAACATCCTTTAAATAGCCTCTGGCAAGCATGGTCTTCGGGCTCTTCAAACAAATATAACGCTTATCCAAAACACTTGTTGCATAAATTATGCAGAATCTTCTACACAAAAATAGGAACGACATCACAAGTTTCCAAAAATGTCTCAAGGTTCCTCTTTATGAAACAAGTGCATATCTGGAATAAAACAGGTGTTCCTAAAATACCCTTCTTGGACTACAACAATATGTGATCTAAAACCAAAAGGAATCTCACATTTTAAAAAAACAAATCTTCCAAGAAGTAAAACCTAAAACATGCACTGATGTCTAACCAACATGTCATGACATCGTGCTTAACATCTCTGTAGTGATGTATGACCAACATGTCAAGACATTTTGCTCAACATCTTGTTGTGATACATGTTTTAACAAAATTACTATCAATCCCAAAATCACAAACCTAACAAAAAGTATGCTTATAATCCAAGTATATTCAAAGATAAGCAACAAAACTCACTAACAGACACTCTAACCAAATAATGGTGGCTCTGAAAACTTAAGAGCTAAGTTACTTTAGGGAAAAGAAAGGGTCTGCTCATAAAGCGAGATTGAAGAGCGTTAAGAGAGGAAAGGCGAACAATACCACTTGAAAAATGAGTTGTAATTTCTTAATGAAGAAGAAAATAGGTGCATTAATTGAGCTATGAACCTCGCTTAGCGAGAATGGCATAACATGACCCTATAAATAGGGGTTCAGGCAGTTCGGTTGGGAATAACTTTGTGTAATTGAGTAGTTTTCTTGGTATCGGGTGAGAGAAATCCATTATGGACAAGGAACACAATAGGAGGGGAAAATAGAGGAAGATTGTGGGTAGAAGCATTTGTTCAAAGAATAAGCAACAAATGTTTTTCAACATCTTTCTTATGGGGCTAAATGTAAAGCTATGATAAGTAAGTGCAACTAATTTATTGTTTATTTGGGCTAGATGTAGTCGTCTTAATGCTCATGTAATGATCCCGATCATGGAATTATATATAACTCTTCTTAAGCTTTAATATTGATAAATACTTTGTTCTTAATGCTTGTTTTGGATTAGCTATCTAAAACATGTTTTCATCGTATGACTTGATATTTGAAAGGTATTGGTTACTAGATTTAATATTTTCATATATTGGATATGAGTCTAAGCATAGATTTGGTTTTGGCATCCATATAAAGTGTTGCATCTTAATGTTATCAAATTGGTTAATATGCTAGGAAATCATCGATTAGGTAATACAATGATCTCATGATGTTGACTCAGACATGACCTACAAAGAGAGCAACAGGAGGTAATATTAATAGCTAATTAGAATTTCATATTACTAATCAAGGATATTATATAAGAATTTTGATGAAATCTAACTCTAACTGTTAGATGATAGTGTTGCAATGAGAATCAGATATCAAGCTATTGAATTAACTGGAAAAACAAATATTTAAAATTCACCACCAAACTTTTATTTATCCAAAGGAAAGGGAAAATATCGAGAAAAAAATCCTAAGTGTGCAATGTAATAACAAAGCAATGAGATCTCAGGTTCAGGGGTTGGTTATACTAAGGGAAGGTACTAACACCCTAAGTATATGTAGTACTCTACAGGAACCTCTTATTTGTATTTGTGTTATGCTATTATTTTTTATTATTTGGGAATATTCTAAGGGAAATACCTAAAGATTTATTTCTAAGTATGATCACCAAGACATCGCATCTCGTGCCTACGTATCCTAACAAGGATGGAATCAGTGCATTCGTAGTTCACCTAACTACGAGTGAGGAACAATTAATAGTGATCAAGGCTCCAAAGGGGGAGTAAGTCTCCATAGCCATGACACTTACATAGAGTTAATAAACTCTAATCCTAAGGCAAGGATAAAAGGGAAGGACTCTAACAAGGTCCAAAGGGTAAGTAAGTGTCCATGGCAGTGACACCTACATAAAGTTAGGCAACTCTAATCATAAGGCTAGGATGGGAAAGCTAAATACTCTAAAAAGGTCTCAAGGGAATGGTAAGTAAGGCTAAACTAAACTATGACAATAAGTCAACAAGAGGGGAACCTTCTCCTTTGGAATTAGGCACAGGAAAACAACAAAAGATTATCAAGAAAATCTTCAAGTATTAAAGATGAGATCATGAATGAATGGAAACATATGAAAAGAAAATTCTAAAGCAACCAAATTAATTCAAGAATTAAAGAAATAAGTCATCAATAAGGCAAACAACATGTTAAAGGTGAGGGCAAACAAGTAGTGCTAACATTTGTGTCCTAAAGTGTCAAACAAACATCACTATCTAACCCACAAAGTCAAAATGAACCAAAAAAGATGAGAACTCAATAAGGTCAGTAGCTACACTACATCATGTTCAACATATTCAAAAGATCAAGAAAAGGTCACAAGAACATCAAACATGCACCACATGACTAGTTAAACCAATATCAACAACTAGCACATAAGAAACAAATCACAATGGCTCAAATAATGGAATTAGGTCAAGAAAACAATATGGAGAAGTAGCATACTCAAAATTTTCAAATCATAAACAATATCCTGATATCAAGGAAGTTCAACAAGTATGACATTCAACATATGAGCAAAGAACTAAGCATGTATCAATCCATATCAACCATAAAAGGACTCCAACATTACATGCAAGTAAAGCAATTCAAATGAGCAAGAAATACACTTTGAGACAATAGAAGTCATAAGCTCAAACATAGCATTCAATTCATTTAAAATCACCAAACATAAAAGTGATTCACACAAGAAGCATATCCAAAAACTAGGTCAAAACAAATCAAAGTCATGTTCAAAGCAACCCTAACTTGAGGCATCAATCAAAAATAGTAAAATGGATAAATAAACTCAAGTCAATGGTTCTACCTCATGTCAATACATTCAAGAATATGTGTGGAAAAGATATCAAAAATAAATACACAAATGCTCACACAAAATCAATCAACACGCTCATGGTACCTCACTAATTAAGCACAAATCGAGGGTCAAATTAAACCACATGAAAACAAATCAAAATGCAACATTCAAAGACCAAACCAGCAATCAAACAAAGCTTAATCATATACCAAAGCGTCACCAAACATATGGCTCAAGAAAGCACACACAAGGCCTCAAAAATCAAAACCCTAATTCAATGGTAGTTTAGTAAACACCCTTAAAAAATAATTAAAAATAAAATAGGAAAATAATTTTAAAAATAAAAATAAAAGTAAAGTAAGATTCTTGGAACATTAAATTATTCATAAAATATTTTTTTTGGATTTTTAATATAAAAGTAAAAGTAAATAAAATAGAAAATAAAGATGAAGAAAACACAAAAGAAATAAAATAAATAAAAGGAAGGGGGTGTAGAAGAAATTCTGAAAGAAGAGGAAAATGAAATGAAGCGTGTTTGGGATGGAAAAAAGGAGGGTGTGAAAATAAAACATGCAAAGCCCATGTATCATTTAAAAACCAAATCAGAAACAAAAATAAAAAAGCGCCACATGGGCAACTCATTAAAGTGAGTCAGCGTGACTCAGCGCCACGCAGCATGGACCAGGGGGTCAACACACCAACAAGGCAAGACACATTAGAAGTTGGAGCCCTAGTTGTGGTCGTCTTCTCAGGTGACGGCTGCCAGATCTCTCTGTAAAACTCACCAAAACTCAAAAATGAAAACACCTATCCACACGATTTCTCACGCTGAATCCATTTTTGACATTATTTTTCATGTATGAGACCTCTAACACGCGTAAAAAGGAACATGAATGAAAGATTCATATTATGTAACTTTCATAAAACAAAACAACAAGAGCATCAAGGTAATCCTCATCACTTCAGAATGTCAAATGCAACAAACACATGCTTAAAAAAGCCATAAAAAGAGAGAAACGAATGGAAGAAATATTACCCAAAGTGGAGCTTTCTATAGCTTCTGACCTTGATGAAAACCTTCACTAATACTTCCCCTTTTGATTCCTTGAGCTCTTTGAATGATGATGTTGATCAGAGAGTGAAGAAATAAACTTGGAAAATGAAGATTCGAAGAGAGAAAGTTTTTTATAGTGGGAGATTTCTTGTGTGTTTGGCTGCAGAATGGAGTCTCTCTCTTATAGGGTTTCATTTTTTTAGTTTATATATGGTAGCTTGGTGTGGTTAGAAATGAGTTACTGAGGTTAAATTTTATGTTTAATCATTTTTGTGAAATTTGAAAATGTGAAGGTGGGAGGAGCATGGCACGGGTTACTTGAGGTAGTGTTGGTTGTTGTCCTCTTCGTGAGTGGAAAGAGAGGGTCAGAGAATGTAAAGAATGTGGAGCAACACCTTGGTGAGCAAGTTTTGCATTCTTTTTCATTTTCCTTCTTTTTGTCAAAGAAGTTCAAAATGGTACAAGCGAGTACATGAGAATGTTTGGCTTGAAATGGAAATGTTTTGTGATGGTTTGGCAAGGTTTCATGCTCATGAATTAGTGGGAATAAGGTTTCTGCAAGAAACAAATGACTTGGTGCATGAAAATGTAACAAGAACATATGCATGAACATCAATCCATATGGCTCACTTTAATCAACCATAACTTAATGAATTTTGGTTCAAATAATGCAATCTTGAGCTCAATGGAAAGTAGGGAAATAGTATAGCAAGTTTCATGCTCAAACCATTTTTAAATGGGGCTTGGAAACCTGAGAAAGAATGAGTTAAAACCATGTCCAAAATCTTTCCCAACATGACCTAAACATTTTCTAAGTAATGGACATTTCGACAACTTTGGATCCCTAAACATTTTCACTTTCTTCATTGTTACCCTTTTTGCAAGTAACCTCAATTTTCTTGATTTTTCTTGATCAAACTCAACAAGAAGACATTTTTTCATGGAATTTTACTTGATAAGTTCATGTTTGACCAAAAAACCCTAAAGTCAAAGGTTTGACTTTGCAGTCAATGACTTGTGTATCAGGTGAATCTTCACCTCTTGATCTTCAATGAAATCAATCTCTTGAGCCATATGAACACCATAGATGGACTCCAAAGGTGTATTTGAATGCCTTGAATCATGTCTCAAGGCTTGAGATCGTGTCTTGATCAAAAGTCAAAGATGCAGTTGACTTTGTTGGAGAAACCCTAATTTCATGACCAGATGAATTTGAACTTTGAAGAGCTTGTAATGAAGCCATTTTGCACTTGATTATTGATGAAGAGAGATCTCTTAAATGTATGAGAACTTTCTTGGTTTATGATCTATCCAAAACTTTGATTGACCCATCCATTGAACCTTTTGAAGTAAACCCTAATTCACAAGTGAAACAAAACAAAACAAAGTCTGATAATTTGGTTAGCTATGCATGAATGATTGTCCTAGAATGATATGCAAAAAATAAAAGAATCTAAGGGTAAAATTTAGGGTATGACAGATAGGCTTAGACCTAGATGGGGGTGAATATATCACAATTTTAAATACAAACTTTTGGCAAAAATGAATTTCAAAAGTTTTTTGGCACAGTGGAAACAACCTGAATCGAATCGTCTAACTGAACCTCTACCAAAAATATCAAATATGTGTAAAGGTAAACAAGCGTATGAAAATGAGTACAAATTTCCCAACAACAATTAATCACAAAGAATTGAATACAAAGCCACACGTAGAGTTTATTCCCAATTATCAAAACAAAAAAAAAAACACAATAAGGCAATTTATCGAACACTTTGTGTGAAATCGATATCGTTTGGAAATTTAATTTGTTTTGTTATTCCAAAAACTAATAACAATCAAATATATTGTGATTATATCAATAAAGTCAATTTCAAAATGTAATCAAAAATTAATTTCCAAATGAATTTATCAAACAACAATGGATTCAATAATTTTCAAACACAAAAATTTATATATATATATATATATATATATATATATATATATATATATATATATATATATATATATATATATATATATATATATATATATATATATATATATATATATATATATATATATATATATATATATATATATATATATATATATATATATATATATATATATATATATATATATATATATATATATATATATATATATATATATATATATATATATATATATAGAGAGAGAGAGAGAGAGAGAGAGAGAGAGAGAGAGAGAGAGAGAGAGAGAGAGAGAGAGAGATGGGCAAATTTGTTTAAGCAGTTCTCCAATTGACCATGTTATGGGTACGTCTGCCCTCAATTCGAATTCGAATTGAGATACTCGTTATTAACCTTTCTTTGCAAAAAGTGTATATACAAGAGATGAAGAATCCTAACCCTACAAACCCTATATTTTATTGTTGATTCTACCACCTCCAAAACCCTTGATCAAAGATTGATCAAGTCACCAACAAAGTCGCTTCAATTCACTAATTCTTGCTACTTCCTTGCAAGGCAACTCCTTGTCTCAAGGCTTTCACACTGTCGAATTAATCCCAAGCGCACACTTGTTGAAACCCAAGATTTACCAACACGATCTACCGTCTCACGCTACTCACTTGTAATACACCCGTTGTCCTAAGGTTTTCACTCGATGATAGACCTAAAATGTACTGTTTATTTGAATCGATTTACACGTGTTATTTAGGATTTTATTTCTGTTTTCTTGTGTTATGCCTCTGTTTTGTTTCTTTTTCAGGATTTTGTATTTTCAGAGCTCCTCGAGAAGAAATGAAGAAAAACGAGCAAAAACACCAGCTTTTTAGGAATTGTACACATGGCACTCACCATGGCGGGCGCCATAGGGGATGCCATAACTTGGATAAGAGACCAACTTCTGACAACTGTCACGTATTCCACTTCTTTCTACTCTAGTTCACATGGCGGGCGCCATGAGGGTATGGCGGGCGCCATTCTTGCATTTTGTTTCCCTCCCAAAAGAAGTTGGGGGGCATTCTAGTCCTTACCTGTACTTTCCTAGCATTATAAATAGAAAAGTTCTGCCTCATTTCTAAGAATCTAAGCTTAGTTACAGAACTCAAGCCATAAATATCCATCTGTTGTAAAGTCATAAACTTATCACATCGAGTGGTTATCATATTGTCTAATCGAGTCTTTAATCGGGTTTGGAGCACTTTGGTAGAAGTTAATCCTACCGCCATTTTATTTCAGTCTTCTACTTCAAGTTGTACCAAGATTTAAAACCTCCCGATTGGAGCAGGTTCCTATTTATTTTCTGCATTTATTTATCCGTCTTTATTTCCCGCACTATTTATTTATCACACTTTATTTATCGCTCTTTATTTATCGCACTTTATTTATTTACTCACACTTTATTTATCGCTCTTTATTTATTTTCTCACACTTTATTTACTTGCATCTATTTACCATGTCTATTTACGTTTCCATGTCCGGCTAAATCTTAGAGGTTAGGATGTGACGATCATAGTTAAAAGTGGTATTCCATACGGCTGTCGATAGAATCACTTAGGGGTTATTCTGACTTTTAATACATATTTTATGCACTTAAAATCTATTGGGTAAGATCGAAAGTCGTCCAACCTTTAGATAAACTTGGTTAGTCTTAATTGTTCAAAGGAAGCGAAAGCGCTTAGTCCAGTTAAGTAGGAATCTTTAATGCTTTAGAAAAACGATTTTAAAACTATTTTCGGACGCGTTTATGGATTTAAAGTCCGGTTCGCAAGAACCTCTTTTTGTTAGAAATTCCAGGTCAAAGTACTTTTTAAGTTAAGAAGTTATATTTCTTAAAAATAGGTTTAATCACTCTAACGCAATGCGTGCGTTTTTATAAGTGACAATAAGAGGGATCGATTAGGGGATAAACTCGGTTTTGAATACGCGAAAGCGACAATTCCCGTTAAATTAGTTCTTTTCATGAGTAGAAAATATTACCCCATAATACTGAAGGTGAGATATTACTTAGAAGGGGGGGGGGGTTGAATAAGTATGGAAAATTAATACTTGAAAATAATCACACAATTATTTTTATCCTGGTTCGTTAAACAACTACTCCAGTCCACCCTTCCAGAGTGATTTGCCTTTCTCAACAAGGACATAATCCACTATTAAATCAAACTGATTACAATAGTATCACCTAAGAACTACAGTTCTTAGTCTTCTCAAGAGCTACTGATTCACACTGAATCCTCTTAAGGAATATCCTTTACAAACAATGTAAATTAAATACAAGAGTTTTTAATGCTTCTATAAAGCTATAATCACAACAGTGATTTTTCTCTTAAGTTTTAAGTACAATAAGATTCTATGAAGAATAAGAATGAGAGCTTATAGAATATGTGATTTCTTTTCAGCAAAATGTGTAACTGAAGAATGAAGTGAGGAACTCCTTTTATAGGCAGCTGAATCATGCACGTTGAAAAGAGAGTCTCAAAAGGTCTGAGCCTTTTTGTCTTCACATGTACTGACCTTTCCTTGAAATAGATGGCACAGATAAATCCTTTTTGTCTGTGTAAGTGTGTCTAGCACAAATAAGGAAAGAGACGTTGAATAGTTCCAACGGATATATTCTTGAAAACACTTCTTCAGTTTCAGCAAGTTCTTCAGAGTCTGAATGGATCAGAGTCTTCTGATGAGTTTCAGAACTATGCTGTATCAGAGTCTTCTGCAGCTTGTGTGCTTCTAGCGTGTTGATCATCAGAGCATCTTGACACAGAATTTCAGTACTTGGCAGCGTAAGTACATTCAGAAACTTCTGTAGACTAATGCTTTGAGAAACTCTTCAATCAATATTCTTTTATACTTCTGATGCTTCAGCTTCAGATGCTTCTGATTATCTTCAGATGCTTCTGACTATCTTCAGATGCTTCTGACTCAGAATGTTCTGGAGCTTCTTGCTTCAGATCCTTCTGGAGACTACGCTCAGGATCTTCTGTAAGGAGCAAGCAGATTCTTCTGTAAGGTGCATCTGGCGTTTCAGAGTCAGAATAACTTCTTGTATTCAAGGCAGATTTGCTTCTAGAGAGTTAATATAATTTTAATCTGCAGCAAAACTCTCAAACAAATTTTAGAGTATATAATTCTTAAATATAAATTTCCTAACAGTTATCATCAAAACAAAGAGTAATTATTAAGAACCAATCTGTGTTCTAACAATCTCCCCCTTTTTGATGATGACAAAAAGTATCAGAAATTTTATTTAATTGAACATAAAGAATTATAACTCCCCCTGAGATGATGAATCTCCCCCTGAGTTAAATATGAAAAAGGAATAGAAACTTCCCTTTTTATCTTGAGTAATCTTCAGAGTCAGATCTTGTTTGTCTTGTAATAATCAAGGGTCAGACTATCTTGCAGATATGAGATTCAGAGTTTGATAAAAGATAAATGATCTGAGAAACTCAGAGATTCTTTTATAGAGTATTCTTATCAAAAGTTCTGAAATAGTCAATTAGATATTAGAAAGAATAGATATGTCTGAAGATTCATTCTAGTGAAATTATATTAAATAGTTCAGATCTTTATTTTCTCCCCCTTTTTTGTCATAAGCAAAAAGTAAAAAACTTTGAATAAAGACAACTAAAAGAAATAATAGCAGATAATTCAATGGAGAATAACAAACTGTTTCATTTAATCATAACAGAGCAAAAGTACATCAGAAGATATTACAAAAACATTCAGATGCAAAAACAACAGATGCACAAACATGAGAAAAAAATCTAAGTGTGTTTAAACAAAAGCATCTTCAATAGGTCTGTGATCTCAGATTGTGATTGCTCTTGCTTTGACATGAACTTAGTTATTGTCTCATTCTTCTCATCTTGTTTAGACATCCACTCTGACATGTCCTCAGATTTCTTGTCTTGCTTCGCCATCCAAGATCTAATTTCAGATTGACCAGCTTCCAGAGCAGCAATCTTGTTTGCCAAATCTGGATTTTCTGTCTTGATCTCTGATGATGGAGGTTCTGTATCCTGAACAGAGTCAATTGCCATATGTTCTGGAGATCCTGAAGAGGGTTCTACCAGAGTCATAGTTAATGCAGTGGCAGTTGGTTCTGGTGGAGGAGGAGGTGGAGGAGCATCCAAACACAGCAGAGGTTCAGTCTTGTTGACAATCCAGAATTGAGTTCTTTCAGCTCTGAGCTTTGCATCATCAGAACAGATGTTCTTCAGATTAGCAGCCACAGTGTTGAATCTATTGAGAAATCCTTTCCAGATGATGTCAGTCTCATTTGCATCCATAGTTTCAGAACATCTTTTCTGAACAGTACCTAAAGACATTTGTATTTCTTGCAAAAACGTTTGAAATAAATGTTCAATATTAAGTCTGGGTGGAGGTTTAAGCAAGGTTTCCAGAGTCATTTGTTTAGGCTTTGGAGTGGGTGGTATCAGTTATTTTGGAATGGAAATCAGAGGCGGGGGAACATATGGGAAGAATGGAATTTCTGGTTTCTGAGGAAGGGATCTGTTTAAAGCATTAAGCAGATTTGGTTGAGGTCTGGTGCATGGGTAAACAACATCAAAGAATGCATTAGAGTATGGTACGAAAGCAGAGTTTGATGGTTTATCAGAAGCAACTGTGTTGTCAGATGCAGGATGCAGAGCTGAAACAACAGCTTTACCAAATGTAGCAGAAATGGGGGCTAAGGATCCTTCATTTTCCATAGATTTAATATATGAAAGGATTACAGATGGAAGGGTTGGTTTGAGTTTAGGTCTCAGAGGTTTCAAGGGTTCAGAAGGCTCAACTCTATCATAAAAATCTTTCAGTTTGAAACCATAAGATAAATTATGATAAAGAGAAGACACTTGAGCACAAGATATTCCAGATGATGATGGATTGGAAGAAGGAACAATCATCTCAGATGAAGGTGCAGGTGGAGGCATAGGTTCTGGAATGGTAGTTTTGGTAGGTACAGATGATTCAGGTTCAGGTTCATGAACAGGGTATTTGTCAGATGGATTAATCAGAAAATCAGGATGAATTTCTGATTCAGATGAATTTGAAGATGTTTCAGGTGTACAAGAGGTAGAAGAAACTTGAAACACTGTTTTTAATGGAGTGATATCAAGAACTTCTGTCTCAGGGATATGAGATGGTTCTGAAGGGGTATCAGATTGAGTAGGTGGTTCAGATGAAACAGGAGCAGGAATTACTTTAGTGGGTTCAGAAGTAACATTTGCTACAGGTTCAGAAGATGGTATTTGTGATGGTGGAATGACAGATTCTTTTTGTGGTTGATCTTCTGTGGTTTGTTTTTCTGGGTGATCAGAAGATTTTGGTTGATTATCTGTTGTTGGTTGAGCAGATTTTTGTTTATCAGAATTTTGTGATAGTTCTGATGGTTGTGGTTCTGTTGATGATGGAACTGATGGTGATGGACGTGGAGTGAAATGTTTGATGTGTAGTTTGGGTTGAGGTGGTTTTGATACAGAAGCAGTAGGTTGTTTCTGAGGTGATACAGAGTTGGGGGCAGCAACAGATGTTGTTTGAGTGACAGGGGGTTTGGGAACAGACTTAATAGATGAATCATTTATAACAACATTTTTAGAAGTAACAGAAGCTTTAGTACCTTTGAGTTTAATCCTCTTTGCAGAGACAGCTTCTCCAGAATCTTTTCTCTTCAGAAGATCCTTGGGAGTCTCAGCAATCTTAGCCTTCTTCTGGACAGGTTCAGATTCTGCTGCAGGTTGAGGTCTTTTCCTCTGAAGTGGAACTTCTGCTTCTTCTTCTTCTTCTCCTGCATCTGGCAGGGGTTGCTTGACAAGTTGAAATACATTGGCAGGAACAGGCACTCCTTCCCTTTTGCATTCCTCTATATACATCAGAACAATGTGTCTAGGTTCTTCAGCAAAGAATAGAGGAAAATCTGATACTGGAATCCTTTTATTCAGATCAGACATGTTTAACTTCTTTGGAGCAGTAGTAAGTTCATCTACAATCTTGAGTCTCAGAAGGCTCTTAGCGTTCAGAGGCTTTCCCATAATGAACTCTAGTTCTTCTGTAACACCAGCATCATACAGAGCAGCCACTAAACCATTTTCAGTGAGAAGATCTGAGAGCAACCTTCCAAAAGGTATCCAATTCCTGATCTTCTGGTTCTTTTCTTTCACAGATTCTCTGGATGCATTTATGTGATTCCACAGATGCATGAACAAAATGTAAGGCAGATCTACCTTGTTGCTCTGGCTCAGGCAGTACATAAAATAGATCTGTTCATTGTTGACATAATTTGGGGAATTTGTTGACTTTCTGTGATGTATGCATCCCATGAAGATCTTGGCCCAGATCTTGTAATCTGGCTTCAGATCTTTGAATCTGTTAGAGGCTTGTCCAGCAGTCATAACCTCCTCATAAACTTCATCCATATCAACATGCCCAACTGGCAGATGTGAAACACCATCTGTTTCTTCATAACCAATCAGTCTTCTAATCAGATCCTCTGTGATGATGATTTCTTTTCCCAGCACAGATGATAAAATAAACTTTGGATACACAGATGCATGAATCCAGAATTCCTTAACAAGTAGAGGGTAAACTGGTCCAAACAATCTATCAAAGTATTTCACCCAACCTTGAGCTCTAACAATGAAGCGAAAATCAAACCCATTGTTAGCCAAAGAATCAAATTCAACCATGGATTCACACAACACTTCTAACTTATCAACAGGTGTGAGAAGAGTTCTCTGTGGAGGAATATATGGAGCAGCACCTAGATTATCTGAAGTCACAGCAGCCATTGTTGATTGAAACTGTGCAGTTGTTGATGAAGAAGACGCCATTGAAGAATGCTTTTTAGAACACTTAGGTTTTGAGTTTTTGTGAAGAGAGAACAAAAGATGAAAATGCATATAAATTTTGAGAGTGAAAAGTGTGAAAGTGAATACACAACAGGTATTTATACTAATCACATAGGCACACCAAAAGACAGAAATAACGCACGTTTGAGCAGCATTAAATGAAGAGAATAAAATCATTTCAAATAATAAATGCTTCTGACAGATTTGGGGGGAAAACCAAGATATTTACTATTCAAATTTCACCTCAAACGTCTTTTCAGTTGTGCACACGCCACCTCATCAGATTTTGTGGGACACGTGTTTGCTTGCATGCAGTTCTGAATTCTCTCAAGAAATGAAATGTTAGCCACGTTCAGATCTTCTAAAGATGGTTAGTTCAGATTTTCACATCAGAAATAATAATCAGAATAGAATAAATGAACAGAAGAAATACTTCAGATTATTAAACATTTTGCATCTGAGAGGTTGCCTCTGATAAATATTACTCTGGACAAAAATCCATACAAATATTTTTCAGAATGAACTTAAATCTATCTTCAGCAAGGGGTTTTGTGAAAATATCAGCCCATTGATGATCTGTATCAACAAAAGCTAAATTAATTACACCCTTCTGAACATATTCTCTGATGAAGTGATGTTTAATTTCTATATGTTTTGCCTTAGAATGCAAGATTGGATTTTTTGACAAACATATAGCAGAAGTATTATCACAAAAGATAGAAAGATTACTCTCATAGATTTGATAATCTTCTAATTGACTCTTCATCCAGAGCATCTGAGTACAACATCCAGCAGCAGCAATGTATTCTGCCTCTGTAGTTGATAGTGCTATGGTAGGTTGCTTCTTGCTGTACCATGAGATCAGATGACTTCCAAGAAACTGACAGCTTCCAGAAGTGCTTTTACGTTCAACTCTGTCTCCAGCATAGTCAGCATCACAGAATCCAACTAATGAAAATTCATCAGATCTTCTGTAACACAAACCCATGTTAGCAGTACCTTTCAGATACCTTAGAATCCTCTTAACAGCTGTTAAGTGTGATTCTCTAGGATCTGATTGGAATCTAGCACATAAGCAAACACTAAACAGAATATCTGGTCTAGAAGCAGTCAAGTATAGAAGAGATCCTATCATACCTCTGTAGAGTTTTTGATCTACCTTCTTACTTACCTCTTCCTTACCTAGAGTGCTTGTAGGATGCATTGGAGTCTTTGCCATTTTGCTATCAACCATGTTGAACTTCTTCAGAAGCTCTTTAACATATTTGGTTTGATGTATGTAGGTGCATTCTGGAGTCTGATTGACTTGGATTCCCAAGAAGAATCTCAATTCTCCCATCATGCTCATTTCAAATTCTTCCTGCATACATTTAGCAAACTCCTTTCCAAGCGTAATATTTGTTGATCCAAAAATAATGTCATCTACATAAATTTGACAAATCAACAGATCTTTCTTAACAGTCTTACAGAATAAAGTTGTATCCACTTTTCCTCTGATAAAATTTTTCTTCAAAAGGAAGTTGCTCAACCTCTCATACCAAGCTCTGGGAGCTTGTTTTAATCCATAAAGGGATTTCTTTAATTTGAAAACATGATCTGGAAAGTTTTCACTTTCAAATCCAGGAGGTTGGTGGACATATACTTCTTCTTCTATAATACCATTAAGAAAAGCACTTTTAACATCCATCTGATACAGAGTGATGTTATTCTGTGCAGCAAAAGAAATCAGAAGGCGTATAGATTCTAACCTTGCCACTGGAGCATATGTCTCAGTGTAATCAATACCTTCTTGCTGACTGTATCCTTGAGCAACCAGCCTTGCCTTATTCCTTTCTACTTCTCCCTTTTCATTCAGCTTATTTCTGAAGACCCATTTTGTTCCAATAATATTGAATCCTTTAGGTCTAGGAACCAGATCCCATACTTCATTTCTGGTGAATTGATTCAGCTCTTCTTGCATAGCTATAATCCATTCATTATCTTCCAGAGCCTCATCTACAGATGTTGGTTCTATTATTGACACTAAGCCAAATAAAGAAGATTCAGAAGTTCTGAGAAATGATCTTGTCCTTATTGTATCATCTTTCTTTCCAATTATCACATCTTCTGGATGAGAAGATTTGATTCTGGAAGAAGATCCTCTGACAGTTGGTCTATCAGAAATATGCAAGTTGTTTAGTTGGGAAGTCAAGGGTGTAGCATCTGGGGTTGCTTCAGATTCTTTGATTTTTGCCTTTTCTACCTCTGAGCCTTCAGAGTCTGTGAGAATCACTTCTCTATCTGCAGAACTTTCAAACTGCTTTGGCTTTTCAGAGCCAAGCTTATCATCAAATCTAACATGAATAGATTCTTCAACAATCTGTGTTTCAGTATTGAATACTCTGTAGCCTTTAGAGCGTTCAGAATAACCAAGCATGAAACACTTCTGTGCTTTGGAATCAAACTTGTTCAGATTATCTTTAGTATTAAGCATATAACAAATACATCCAAAAGGATGAAAATAAGAAATGTTAGGCTTTCTGTTTCTCCACAATTCATAAGGAGTCTTTTCCAGAAGAGGTCTTACAGACACTCTGTTCTGAATATAACAAGCTGTGTTAATTTCTTCTGCCCAAAAATGTTTTGCCAGATTTGTCTCATTGATCATGGTTCTGGCCATCTCTTGCAATGTTCTATTTTTCCTCTCTACAACTCCATTTTATTGTGGAGTTCTAGGGCAGGAGAAATCATGTGCAATGCCTTTTTCAGAAAAATATTTTTCAAAATGTTTATTTTCAAATTCTCCACCATGATCAATTCTGACTTTAATAATTTTGGAATCTTTTTCAGTCTGGACTTGATTGCAGAAGTCAAAGAACACAGAATGAGACTCATCCTTGTGTTTTAGAAACTTTACCCATGTCCATCTGTTGTAGTCATCTACAATGACTAACCCATACTTCTTGCCTCTGATGGATGCAGTTTTCACTGGTCCAAACAGATCAATGTGAAGTAATTTCAATGGTCTGGAGGTAGACACAACATTTTTTGATTTAAAATGAGATTTTGAAAATTTACCTCTTTGACATGCTTCACACAGAGCATCTGAGTTGAACTTCAACTCAGGAAGTCCTCTGACCAGATTGAGTTTATTAATCTGAGATATACGTCTCATATTAATATGCCCCAATCTTCTATGCCAGACCCATTGCTCATCATTCACAGATAAGAGGCATTTTACATTTTGAACTTTAAGTTCTGAAAGGTTAATTTTATAAATGTTGTGTTTCCTCTTTCCACTGAATAGGATAGAGCCATCCTTTTGACATACAGCTTTGCAACATTTTTTATTAAAGATTATATCATAACCATTGTCACTTAATTGACTTATGGACAATAGATTATGTTTCAATCCTTCAACTAACAGAACATTAGTAATAGAGGGAAGCTTACCATTTCCAATAGTGCCAGATCCAATGATCTTGCCCTTCTGGTTCCCTCCAAACTTCACGTCCCCTCCAGATCTAAGTTCCAGGCTTTGGAACATAGACCTTTCTCCTGTCATGTGTCGTGAGCATCCAGAGTCCAGGTACCATGATTGGTGTCCTGACTTTGCTGCTAAGAACATCTGCAACAGGAATTATTTTGTCTTTAGGTACCCATATCTTCTTGGGTCCTTTGGGGTTAGTTGGTTTGCAAGTTTGTCTAAACTTCTGTTTTGCAACATAATGTTTATTCTGACTCGCCTTTGGTTTAAACACATAAGTACTCTTCTCAGAGCTTGTGTGTTTAATGTCATTCAGATGACCAAATTTGAATTGAGAGTACAGAGGTGTCTTCCTGATGAAAAGTTTGTCAACAGGTTTTGGATTGCTTCCAGATGAAGACTCATATCCAATGCCTCTTTTGTTGTTTCCACTAACACCATAGATCATGGAAGCCATCTTGCTTCTGTCTATGCTCTTAGTGAGAAACCTCTGAAAACTAGAGTCATATTTTTCTAAAATATTTTCACAAGACTTAGTTTCAGAATCAGATTCTTGTTGAGTTCTATCAAAGTCATTTTTGATTTTTAAATTTATTTCCTTCTGCTCAACAAGTTCTGTTTTCAGAAGATCAATCTCAGATTCAAGATTGCTTTTCAGCTTCTTGTATTTGAGTTTGATGTTGTTGTAACTTTTAAGAACTTCTGTTAAAACTTTAATGAGTTCTTCTTTGGTAAGTTTAGCCATTACCTCTTCTGCATCATCATCAGATTCAGATTCTGATTCATATCCAGAGGTACCTTCCTCTTGATCCTCTGTCCTGGCCATCAGTGCAACGTTTGCACATTCTTCTTCTGATTCAGAAGATGACTCACACTCATCTGAGTCATCCCATGTTGCCATCAGAACCTTTTTCTTCTTGTTGAACTTCTTCTTAGGTTTTTCTTTCAGAAGTTTAGGGCAGTCATTCTTGTAGTGCCCAGGTTCTTTGCACTCATAGCACACCACTTCTTTCTTGGCAGATCTTCTGTGACTAGAAGATTCCTTTCTGTTATCAGATCTTCTGAAGTTGTTAAACTTCTTTCCCTTGTGCTTCCAGAGTTTGTTAATCCTTCTGGACAGCATGGACAACTCATCTTCTTCTTCAGAAGAAGATTCTTCAGAGCTTTCTTGAATAACCTGCAAAGCTTTAGCAGTTTTGTTAGATTTTAAAGCTATGGATTTACCTTTATCTTTCTTCTGGGGTTCATCTTCCTCCAGCTCAATTTCATGGCTTCTCAAAGAACTGATAAGTTCTTCTAAGGAGATCTTGTTCAGATCTTTTGCCATCTTCAATGCAGTCACCATTGGTCTCCATCTGGTGGGAAGACTTCTGATGATTTTCTTGACATGATCTGACGTTGAGTAGCCCTTGTCCAGAACTTTCAGACCAGCTCAAAGAATCTGAAATCTAGAAAACATAGTTTCTACATTTTCAGAATCTTCCATTTTAAATGCCTCATACTTCTGTATGAGCGCCAGAGCCTTTGTCTCTTTAACCTGAGAGTTTCCCTCATGAGTCATTTTGAGTGATTCAAACATGTCATGAGCAGTATCTATGTTAGTAATCTTCTCATACTCAGTATGAGAGATTGCATTAAGCAATATAGTTCTGGCTTTGTGGTGATTCTTGAAGTCTCTTTTCTGCACTTCAGTCATTGATTTTCTATCAATCTTTTTGCCATCCTCTCCAGTAGGATGTTCATATCCATCAATGACCAAATCCCAAAGATCAGCATCATACCCAAGAAAAAAACTTTCTATTCTATCTTTCCAATAGTCAAATTTTTCTCCATCAAACATTGGAGGTTTGGTACTGATCCTATCCCTCTCTTCATATTTATTATTGATATTTGACATTGAATTATCAGCCATGATAACAAATAAATATATTGATCAAAGTATATCTCCTCTGGATCTTTACTGACACTGTTAAGTGATAGCACACTCAGAACCGGAGCTCTGATGCCAACTGAAGGTGAGATATTACTTAGAAGGGGGGGGGGGGGGGGTTGAATAAGTATGGAAAATTAATACTTGAAAATAATCACACAATTATTTTTATCCTGGTTCGTTAAACAACTACTCCAGTCCACCCTTCCAGAGTGATTTGCCTTTCTCAACAAGGACTTAATCCACTATTAAATCAAACTGATTACAATAGTATCACCTAAGAACTACAGTTCTTAGTCTTCTCAAGAGCTACTGATTCACACTGAATCCTCTTAAGGAATATCCTTTACAAACAATGTAAATTAAATACAAGAGTTTTTAATGCTTCTATAAAGCTATAATCACAACAGTGATTGTTCTCTTAAGTTTTAAGTACAATAAGATTCTATGAAGAATAAGAATGAGAGCTTATAGAATATGTGATTTCTTTTCAGCAAAATGTGTAACTGAAGAATGAAGTGAGGAACTCCTTTTATAGGCAGCTGAATCATGCACGTTGAAAAGAGAGTCTCAAAAGGTCTGAGCCTTTTTGTCTTCACATGTACTGACCTTTCCTTGAAATAGATGGCACAGATAAATCCTTTTTGTCTGTGTAAGTGTGTCTAGCACAAATAAGGAAAGAGACGTTGAATAGTTCCAACAGATATATTCTTGAAAACACTTCTTCAGTTTCAGCAAGTTCTTCAGAGTCTGAATGGATCAGAGTCTTCTGATGAGTTTCAGAACTATGCTGTATCAGAGTCTTCTGCAGCTTGTGTGCTTCTAGCGTGTTGATCATCAGAGCATCTTGACACAGAACTTCAGTACTTGGCAGCGTAAGTACATTCAGAAACTTCTGTAGACTAATGCTTTAAGAAACTCTTCAATCAATATTCTTCTATACTTCTGATGCTTCAGCTTCAGATGCTTCTGATTATCTTCAGATGCTTCTGACTATCTTCAGATGCTTCTGACTCAGAATGTTCTGGAGCTTCTTGCTTCAGATCCTTCTGGAGACTACGCTCAGGATCTTCTGTAAGGAGCAAGCAGATTCTTCTGTAAGGTGCATCTGGCGTTTCAGAATCAGAATAACTTCTTGTATTCAAGGCAAATTTGCTTCTAGAGAGTTAATATAATTTTAATCTGCAGCAAAACTCTCAAACAAATTTTAGAGTATATAATTCTTAAATATAAATTTCCTAACAGTTATCATCAAAACAAAGAGTAATTATTAAGAACCAATTTGTGTTCTAACAAATACATCCTATTTATACACATTTGGAATACTTCCTAGCTATGTGAATTACAACCAAGTCTGTTGTTTTAATATTGAATTTATTTTTGCACTTTACTTTTATTTCGCACAATCCAACTCCTAATTGACTTACCTTAGATAAACACCATAACAATAGTAATCGATATATTGACGTTTGGTCTCTGTGGAATCGATAATCTTTTATATTACTCTGACGCTATTCGTGCACTTGCAAAACACATCATCAAGTTTTTGGCGCCGTTGCCGGGGACCAATTATGTCAATATTCTGTACCCTGTTGTTACACCGTCTAGACTAAGGTTATACTTACTGATCAATGCGAAGAACTCGCAGCACCAGTAATCTTGTAGATCTTTTAGAGGAACCTGAACGTTACACTCGCGCACGTCTCTTATTTCCTAGAATTAAGAAGGCTATGGACGAAGACCGTAACCAAAGACCCCTTAAGGATTTCACCCATCCATCCAGTGACGAACCTAGTTCTAGTATTGTGAACCCTAATATCCCTGCTCACAATTTTGAACTACCCTCCATATTACAATTAGTACAACAAAACCAATCTGCGGGTCTCCCTACTGAGAACCCGAACCAACATTTAAAAATATTTATTCAATTAGCTAACACTTTTAAAATCAATAGTGCTACTCCTGAGGCGATTCGTCTAAGACTATTCCCTTTTTCCCTCAGAGACAAAGCCCTCACTTGGTTAGATTCCCTTCCAGCCAATTCTATAACAACCTGGGAAGACCTTAGGAGAGTTTTCCTCGCTAGATATTTTCCCCCGAGCAAAACAGTTGTTCTTAGAAACCAAATAACTAGATTCACTCAAAACCAAGGTGAATCACTCTTCGAAGCTTGGGAAAGATATAAAGACCTGTTGATAATATGTCCACACCATGGCCTAGAATCATGGCTAATCATTCACAACTTCTATAATGGACTTCACTATAACACTAAGATGACCATCGACGCCGCTGCAGGTGGTGCTCTGATGAATAAACCTTACCCTGAAGACTGCGCTCTCATCAAAGATATGGCTCAAAACCATTGTCAATAGGGGATAGAGCGAGCAACGGAGGAGAAGAAGGAAGCCCAAGGAGGAATACATGAGATAAGTTCTATAGACATGATGCAAGCCAAAATGGATGCTTTAGCCCTTAAGGTCGAACATATGTACGCAAACCCAGTTGCAGCAGCAGCAGTCTCAACTGAGTGTGAATCATGTGGAGCCAAAGGACACCAATCAGTAGAATGCAATCTACTGAATGAAACTCATTCAGGAGAGGTCAACTATACCCAAGGGAACCCATTTTCAAACACTTACAACCCTGGGTGGAAGAATCATCCAAACTTTTCCTACAAAAACAATAACCCTATCCAAAACCCTGCACCTCCGAGACCATCCAGTTTTCAAGCTCAAAGACAAAACCCGCCTATGCAAGCTGTGCAACCCAAGTCGAACCTTGAGAAAATCATGGAAAACTTCATTATGGCTCAGACCCGGCAAAACAAAGAATTCCTAAACCAGAACATTCATGTAAATGAACTGATTACCTAGTTAGGAACTAAAGTAGACCAAATAGTCACCTACAATAAGATGCTTGAAACCCAGATCTCTTAGATAGCTCTAAAACAAGCCCCCGAAACTATGCCCAGAGGGCAATTCCCTGGACAACCTCAACAAAAACCCCGAGGGCAAGCCAATGTAATTACTTTACAAAGTGGGACCGCTTACGATGAACCAGTTAACCCGACATTGAGTGAACCCAAGACTTTTAAGGAAAGCATGGTACCCACGGACGAAGTAGAGGAACCAGTAGGATCTGAAAAACAAAAAAACTAAGACAAAGAAAAAACTTTAGAAAAAAACTAACAAACCACCTCCGCCATAAAACCTCCTATACCATATCCACAAAGATTAAAACAAACCAAGATCAATAACCAATATCAGAAATTCATTAAAGTCATAGAGAAACTTCATGTGGAGATCCCTTTCACAGAAGCCATCACCCAGATACCATCATATGCAAATTTCCTCAAAGACATCCTTACCAATAAACGTAGACTTGATGATCTAAAACCTTTGGAATGCAATTCCATTTCCGAAAATAAACTTTCCAAAAAGGAGAAAGATCCTGGAAATTTCTCCATACCTTGTATTTTAGGGAGTCATGTCATCAATAAAGCTTTTCTAGACTTAGGAGCTAGTGTAAGCCTAATGCCTCTGGCAGTTTTTGAAAGGTTAAAACTATGAGAACTACAGCCTACAAAGATGTCCCTTCAGTTAGCTGATAGATCCGTCAAGTATCTGGTTGGCATATTAGAGGACGTCCCCGTCAGGATCGGCCAACTATTCATCCTGACTGATTTTGTTGTCATGGACATTAAAGAATATGATGAAATCTCAATCCTCCTAGGCAGGCCATTCTTATCAACAACGGGAGCCATAATAGATGTCAAGAGAGGGAAGTTGACTTTTGAGGTAGGTGATGAAAAGATAGAATTTGTTCTATCGAAGTTTCTTATGGCACCAGTACTAGGAGATGTACGTTATGCCATAGACATCATTGATGAATGCGTTAGGGAGCTAGAATTAGAAGAAACCATCACACTACCTTCAACCTTCATAAAGGAAGATGATGGATTTATGGAACCCTACATTGATGATGATCTACACGAATGTTTATCCCTTACCCCCGATCCAATACCATGCCCTAAGAAACCAGCTTTAGAACTTAAAGAACTACCTGAGAATCTAAGATACGAGTTCCTGGATGAGGAAATGAATCGTCCAGTTATAGTCAGTGCTACCTTAAACCAGGTAAAAATAGACCAACTCTTATATGTTTTACGTAAATATCCCTCAGCCTTAGAATATAACATCTCTGATCTAAAAGGTATAAGTCCATATGTGTGCATGCACCAGATCTCACTCGAGGAATACTCAAAACCCTCTAGAGAATATTAGAGAAGGATAAACCCTATAATGAGTGATGTTTTAAAAAAGGGAGTTCTCAAGTTACTAGAAGCAGGTATATTTTATCAAATCTCGGATAGTAAATGGGTGAGCCTTGTGCATGTAGTACCTAAAAAGGGAGGCATCACAGTCGTCCAGAACGAGAAAGGAGAACATGTAGCAAAACGGATAGAACGAGGATGGCGTATGTGCATAGATTATAGGAAACTAAACAAAGCTACTAGAAAAGACCATTCCCCCCTGCCATTTATAGATCAAATGCTGGAACGTTTAGCCAGACACTCCTATTTTTTCTATCTTGATGGGTATTCAGGATTTTTCCAAATCCCTATCCATCCAGAAGATTAAGAAAAAACTATATTTACATGCCCTTATGAACCTTTGCCTACAGACGAATGCCTTTCGGCCTCTGTAATGCACCAGCAACCTTCCAACGCTGCATGATGGCAATATTCACTGATTACCTAGATAGGATTATGGAAATGTTCATGGATGACTTCTCGGTATGCGGATTGATTTCAAAAACTATCTCGCTAACCTTGAGAAAATCCTGAAAAGATGTGTTGATGTTAACCTGGTGTTGAACTGGGAGAAATGTCACTTTATGGTCACCGAAGGTATAGTTTTTGGACATGTAGTCTATGAAAGAGGTATTGAAGTAGATAGGGCAAAGATAGAAGTGATAGAAAACCTATAACCTCCTAACACTGTCAAAGAAGTCCGAAGTTTTCTTGGACATGCTGGTTTCTACCAGTGTTTTATCAAAGAGTTCTCTAAGATAACCAAACCTTTAACCGAACTCCTAATGAAAGATATCAAATTTAACTTTGACGAAAAATGCCTTGAGGCATTCAACTTTTTAAAACAAGCGTTGATCTCGGCACCCATTATCCAACCTCCAGATTGAACAGAACCTTTCAAAATCATGTGTGACGCTAGCGATTATGCTGTAGGAGTTGTTCTAGGGCAAAGAAAGGACAAGAAATTACACGTTATATACTATGCTAGTAGAGCCCTAGATGTTGCTCAGCTTAACTACGCAACCACTAAGAAAGAACTCCTTGCCGTAATTTTTGCTATGGACAAATTTTGATCCTATCTGGTAGGAGCTAAAATTATAGTTTATACAGATCACGCTGCCATCCGTTACTTATTAAACAAGAAGGATGCCAAACCTAGGTTACTTTGATAGATCCTTTTATTACAAGAGTTTGATCTAGATATTCGAGACAAGAAAGGCACGAAAAATGTAGTTGTCGATCACCTTTCTAGGCTTGAGTACCTGAAACCAGATCCACTCCCTATAAATGATGATTTTACCTATGACAGGTTAATAGCTAGGATAGAAGCCATAGAAGAGAATAACCTAGATCCTTATAGGACCCCTGAGAAATCTCTGGCAATAAGCGGCGTACCTTGGTACGCAGACTTTGTAAATTACCTAGTTGCTGACATCATACCCCCTGACTTTAACTACCAGCAGAGGAAGAAGTTCTTTAACAACGTAAGACACTTCTATTGGGACAGGCTGCTCCTTTTCAAAAGAGGCACAGGCGGTATTTTTCGTCGTTGCGTCCCAGAAGAAGAGGTAAGAAATATTATACAACACTGTCACTCTGCACCCTACGAAGGATACTCTAGCACCTCCAAAACACACGCCAAGATTCTTAGAGCCGACCTATTTTAGCCCACAATATGGCGCGACGTGCACGCCTATATAGTTAAGTGTGATCGGTTCCAGCACACAGGGAATATCTCCCGGCGTAACGAAATGCCCTTGAGAAATATTCAAGAAGTAGAGCTCTTTGATGTTTGGGGAATTGATTTTATGGGACCATTTCCGTCTTCCTTAGGAAAAAAATATATCTTAGTAGCAGTTGACTACGTGTCTAAATGGATTGAAGTCATAGCCTCACCCACCAACGACACACGTGTAGTGATAAAGCTGTTTAAGAATTGCATATTTCCTAGATTCGGAACACCCCATCTTGTTATTAGCGATGGTGGATCGCATTTCATATCAAGAATTTTTTAAAAACTTTTAAGAAAATATGGAGTTAAGCATAGGATAGCAACACATTACCATCCACAGACTAGTGGCCAAGTAGAGGTATCCAATAGAGAGATTAAACAGATCTTAGGAAAAATGGTCTCTATATCAAGAAAAGATTGGTCTCAAAAGCTGCAAGATGCGCTATGGGCCTATAGAACCGCCTTCAAAACCCCTATTGAAACAACTCTTTACCAATTGGTCTATGGAAAGTCCTATCATCTACCCTTCGAATTAGAACACAAGGCCTATTGGGCCATAAAGACCCTAAACTTTGACTATTTGACCATTGGAGAAAATCGTGTCCTTGATATTCATAAACTAGAAGAACTCCGCCAATCCGTCTACGAAAATGCCATCGTATATAAAGAAAGAACCAAGGCCTAGCATGACAAGAAGATCGTGAAGAAATATTTCCATATAGGAGACCTTGTTCTCCTATTCAATTCCAGATTGCGACACTTTCCTGGAAAGCTTCGTTCGAGGTGGACAGGACCTTTTACAGTTACTAAAATCCTAAAATCAGGAGCAGTTGAGATCCAGAACCAGTCAAGTAGCCCATTCATTGTAAATGGGCAGAGAATGAAATACTACAAAGAAGGTGACATTCCCAATAGTTACTCCAGCCACACCTTGATTGATCTACCACTGCCTACTTCAACCACATAGGTTCTACTCGTCAAGCTAACAACGTTAAACAAGCGCTGCCTGGGAGGCAACCCACGATTTTCCTTATTTTCTTTTAATTATTATTATTGTATTATGTGTCAACTAACTGTTTATGATGCTTGCACTTTCAGGTCTTGTTCTCTAAATTTTATTTGCAGGATGCAGCATCTTGACGACATGCACGTCACCTTTAGGGACGACGAGCAAAGACAGTGGTACTTAGTCCTTTAGCAGCGTCCTATGGCACCAACCCGGTACCCAGATCAGGCCTGCATGGAAGCTTTGGGCATTGAACCCAACATGCAGTTTCTCTGTCATCAGCTCCAGTGGGATTCATATGCTGATGAGCTGCACCATACCTACAGGCACCTTACTCTAGAGTTTCTTAGTTCATTCCTCCATGAACCATACGTTGGTCAGGACGGAATGACCACATTCATACTTTTTGAGACGGAGTATACCTTTACCATTAAGGAGTTCGGCGACTTGCTTGGTTTCCAAACCACCCCTGATGCTATACCTGGTATGCTGATGTGTTATTTTATGAGTCGAGACATCAACCAATTCTGAAGTGACATTACAGACGGTGGAAGCCTAGATCCATCCACTTAGCTATCTCCAGTCATCCACAACCCATCTTTGAGGTACTTTCAGATGGTCTTGGCCCACACTTTCCTCGGAAAGGTTGACTCTGATATTCATGTTAGTGAGGAAGAGATCTTCTTCCTATTTTGTGCAAACCAGTCACGCCAGTGGCATGTGGGAACTTTTTGCTGAATAATCTCAAGGGCACAGCTAGATCCTCTGAAGGGATTATTCATGTAGGAGGCACCGTCACTCAGATAGCCACATCATTAGAACTTACCAGCCAGCTGCTGCACCTGACTCCATATTACGGATACACCTTACTGGATGTTGATTTTTGCCTGGATAGAGGGTTGATGAGGAGAGCATCCTTTCAACCTGACTATTTCAGACTCCTGATTGACCACCAGACCATCCACTACTTTACATTGCCTGATCCTGCTATGACCAGTGTTCATGATCTTTCTAATTGGAGTTGCGCCTTGGAGGGTTATGGAGAGACGATTGATGAGCCATGCTCACCACCTTCAGTAGAGTACCATCCTTCATCGCCCTCTCCGAGGACGACAGTATTATTTAATAATCATTCACTACAGTGGACTGACTTATACACTCAGGTAGCAGAGCTGGGTGTGGAGATAGCTATGATCCAGCAGACAGTTGCTGACCTCACTTTGTAGGTATAGGTATCAGACATGACTCGTGCGACGGAAGCTGACACTTTATACCAGGAGATCTCAGACTTGCACCAAAAGTTACACTTGCTCCAACATCCTGACCAGACAGAAGAGCACCCTACTCCATGATGACACTGTTTTATTATTTTTATCGTTTGATTTATTTCCATTTTCCTCTACAGACTTATCTATATTTCGTATGCTCACGTTTCTTCTTTCATAACATTGACTATACCCTTTATATATATATATATATATATATATATATATATATATATATATATATATATATATATATATATATATATATATATATATATGTGTGTGTGTGTGTGTGTGTGTGTGTGTGTGTGTGTGTGTGTGTGCGTGTGTGTGTGTGTGTGTGTGTGATTATTATTTCCTTATTTTGTGTTTTTTTATTTTTTTATTTTTTTGTTTATCTTTGTTCGTTGCAATGTTTTATGTCAAAATAAATAAAGAAAAAATATATGTAAGTGTGCTAGGACAAGTAATTTTTGCTTCCTACACACCCAAAAATAAAGAGGAGCACAAGAGCCCAAGCAAGAGGAGCAAGATCCGACCCACAATCATCTTGTGAGGATGGCGCCCGCCATGGGGTCTAGACTATATGCGGGGCAGAACCTCCATAACCACCATTTATACACTTTCAAACCTTCAAACCTCCATTTTTACCCATCCGAAAATCTCCCTCAAGCCCCAAAAAAAAGTTTCAAACTTCATCATCCACTAACCAACCCATTAACCATTCCAAGTCCGATTTCCACTTCTCTACACCAAAATCCATCAAAACTCCATTTTTACCAAACTCCCAAAAACTACCCATTTCACTCATCTTCCATCCCAAAGGTACATCCATGGAACATAACGGTTACGTTCTTCATCAAGGAAAGCCTGGAAAAAATCAGCGGAAAATTCTCGACAAATTGCAGAGCCGAGAAATTGTTTCGACACGGTACGTAGACGAAAACTGTCTGTATTCTCTTGGAATTTACCATAGTGTTTTTCATATGTTAGACATTTTAGGACTGCACGCAATTTTTGCTAGGCATGATCCTACCTTCAAAAGGCTGACCAGGGAATTCTTGAGTTCCCTGATTTATGTAGTTAGGCCTGACACTGCTAGTACCGTTGGCACGGTACAGTTTAGAATGTTTAATGTTGGATACACATTCAGTACCGACGAACTAGCAGAAAGGTTGGGATTGCCTTTTGGTGAGGATGCTATTTGTGAAGCACCTTTGGATTCTGATTGGTCAGTGGAGGCATTTTCCTTTTGGCACAGGTTGTCAAACTTTATGATTACATCTTTTGAAGGAATACTTGCCTCCCGGATCCATAACCCGACCATCTGTGTATTTCGTTACATGTTGGCCTGTACTATTTTTGGTCGGGAGAATCCAAATAAGGTGAATGCAAAAGAACTACTATTTTTGCAAGGGTGCCTCACAAACAGGAAATTTAATGTAGTTCCTTTTATGATTGCCCATATGACTGCCGCACTCAAGGGAACATGACCCATCGCCTTCGGAGGACTAATTACGTCCATCACAAAGGCTCTGAATCTCGATACTGAGTTAGCCACCTTAGCACCCCTTCCTCCTCGCAAAATCAATTTAAAATTCTTAAAAGACATGAAATTGTGAAAGGTAAGGAAGGAAAGGGGCTTTGAGCTCATGATCCATGGGAAGGATATCCCATCTATAGTTTTGCCTTGCATTAGACGTACGGATGTGCGTATCGTGAGGAACTGGACCTACGATTTGGATGCTCCACCTGTTACAGGTCCATTACCTCCAAATATTCTTGTTGGTGACGGCGATGCCACCGATGACGAGTATGACCGGAGAGAGTAGTCTCCCGATCATCCTATGCCGCCTTGATCGCGACTTTCTGAGTCTAACAGAACTAACTGCAAGTGCATAGTCTATCGCGTAGTAATAAAGATGTCGATCCCATAGGGACTCGTAATCAATCTAGTGTTATCGGGTGTTACTATGTTTAGCTAAGTCAGGATGATGGTCACTTGGGAATTTAATGCAAAAGTAAAGGCTAGTAAGGAAAATTTATAAGGTTTAAAAATACTAATAAGGGACATCGGTATGCAATGCTTTAGTCTTCGGGGATTCGACAGGTCACCGGTGCTTTTGATAGTTTTTGCAAATGGTTTTCAGGAGAAAAGATTCGTTTAAAGACTTTTGTCTCACGATGGTTGTTGACTCTAGTCATAATTCTAAGGCGGAATGTACGCTTTCGCTATCCCATTCGGGGTTAAAATCACTTTTTGAAAACAAATAAGTTCTGATTTCTTTTAAAGCGCTTTCGCTGTGTTTAAAATAAATGCCTAGTTTTTCCTATCCGGTTCGAACCCCACACTTTCACATGTCGGCTCGTACCTTAATAAGTTTCCCACTCTCATGGAAAAAGTGTTGTAAATAATTTCTCACTCTCGTGACGAAGGTTTATTTAGAAAATTAGATTAAAAACTACGGCCAGAAAAGTGTTTGTAAAAAGGGAAGGCACCGAGTATTATCGAATCCCGTCCTACTAATTTATTACATACCGATTAAAGTGGTTTAGCTAGACATGGTACTTGAAGCATTCATAATTAAATAATGGCAGAAGAATAAATAGACATGCATTTTGACGGAAACGAAATAATAATTCAATTAATAGAAACCTGTAAATCGTACTGATCTCGGATTCTTGAGTAGTCCTCCACAATGTCGGCAGGATTCTACCTCGGCGAGAAGTAAAGGTACAGGAAGGAAATAAAGCGGTACAAATTATAATAAAAGGAAAGGAAAACGGGAAAACAATGCTAGAATTTAAATTCGGCTTCAATGGAAATTTCGGCAGCACTTCGATACCCTCAATGCAGCTCCCCTTCTTTGGTCTAACCCTTCTCCTTTTATAGCTGAGGCTTCATGAGGAAATGTCGGAGGAAAAGGAGTTGAGGGTGAGAGAACTCAGGTAATTGTTCCTATATTTGCTCTGTTGCATGGGCACGTTCAGAATCTACACGTTATTCTGTTATTGGATGCATGACGACCGTAATGGAGTTGTGACGAACGTGTTACTTGTGATGAGCATAATGGAGTGTGACGACCGTGATGGCCGTGACGGGCGTCATGGAGCTGTGACGAGCGTCACACTTATAAAATCTGCTTTCTCTTCTACTTTCTGACTTTTTCCCCCATTTTATGTCTTCTTCTTGTGAGTTTTCTACGTCTTGCTTGTTTTGAGTGTGAGCGTCGTATACCTGCAAAAACACTTAACGAATACGCAGAATAATCCGAAATCGGGGTGAAACAATAAAGTTAACAGATGAGAAACATGGCAATTATAGTATACATTTTCGCGTTATTGCCTCACCATGAAGCACCCACACACACAGCACAGTCTTCCTCTTACCATTCTGCAGGTACCGCTCCCGGTTTTTATATTTCTGAGCAGATGTGGTGAGACTAGTTAGCAAGAAAAGAAAGACGTGATAACTTGCTCACTACCATACATCAGCAGTTAACTAAAAATATGAGATTTATGCAAGAGTCTCAGCAGTAGATGAGCCAATCCATGTAAAGCATAATGCAATCACAGGCTGCTCTGACCACTAGATTCAACGAGTTTGATGCGTCTCAGAGTGATCGTCATCATAGAAGATCTCATCGTCCTAGGTACTCACTGCACGCTGGCGATAGTACCAGTAACATGCCTTAGGACCTTCAGGTAACTCGTCCTTATCTTATTTCGAAACATTGGGGACAATGTTCGATTTAAGTGTGGGAGGAGACTTTATTTATTTTCTCATATTTTCTCGCGCTTTCATTTTCTTTCTTTTTATCGCTTTCTAGTTTAATTCTAGTTTATTTCCCTTTCATTTTCTTTTTTTAGAATACACATGTGCTTAACGATTCATTTGCAGTATAGACTTATTCCCTCATTTCTTAACCTCACACACAAAAATTGACAAAAAGTGTACTATCCTGAAAATCTTTAGGCTTTGAGGCAAGTTCGAGTTAGGATGCGGATGATTTGGAAAAACCCTTTTTGAAACATCGATATCATTGTAACACCTTAGGCTTCGCGAATGTAGAAATCGACCCCGATACCCTGTGTACCATGGCCTTAATAATAATGTTCATAGTAAGTCCTTAGTAGTTTATCCTAGCAGTTCAAAAAAATAGTTATAACTCGGGTATAGGTAACCCTCACAAGGTCAGTTAACCCAAAAAGTTGTAAAAATTTCAAAAAAAATAAATAAATAAAAGAAAAACAAAATAAAATATCTTCCCACTGATAGTTGGTTCAGAGGTGTCTGGTGCTGAACTCGGTAGGGCGGGTTATGATTTGGTCCCCCACAACTCCAATAGGGTCAAAAAAAAGGGTTACACCAATTTTTGTACCAGAGCCCCATGCTTGAGATCATAATCACTAACCGGTCACTTCACTATGAACATGTATGGATAACGGGCTTTATGTGATTGTGCATGAATGAAAAGGACCCAAAAGGAGATTTAAAAGTAGGCCTAGGTACAGTGGGGTAGTATGGATTGGTTTATGTAAGAACGAAGCATATGTCTGTGTTTACGGAGAAGTGTCATTTCGATACCCGTGGTTCACTGAGTTAATACCTATCGCTTCATCCCAACTTAAACTTAGAAGCCTTTGTTGCCCAGATCATTTGTGGATATCACCCTATTTTCTGTCATGATGTTTTGCTTGAGGACAAGCAAAGGCTTTAGTGTGGGAGAATTTGATAGACCTAAAATGTATTGTTTATTTGACTCGATTTGCACATGTTATTTAGGATTTTATTTATGTTTTCTTGTGTTATACCTCTATTTTGTTTCTTTTTCAGGATTTTGTATTTTCAGAGCTCCTCGAGAAGAAATGAAGAAAAACGAGCAAAAAGACCAGCTTTTTAGGAATTGTACACATGGCACTCACCATGGTGGGTGCCATAGGGGATGCCATAACTTGGATAAGAGACCAACTTCTGACAACTGCCACGTCTCCCTCTTCTTTCTACTCTAGTTCACATGGCGAGCGCCATGAGGGTATGGTGGGCGCCACCCTTGCATTTTGTTTCCCTCCCAAAAGAAGTTGGGGGCATTCTAGTCCTTACCTGTACTTTCCTAGCATTATAAATAGAAGAGTTATGCCTCATTTCTAAGCATCCAAGCTTAGTTACAGAACTCAAGCCATAAATTTCCATCTGTTGAAAGTGATAAACTTCTCACATCGAGTGGTTATCACATTGTCTAATCGAGTCTGTAATTGGGTTTGGAGCACTTTGGTAGAAGTTAATCCTGCCGCCATTTTACTTCAGTCTTTTACTTCAAGTCGTACCAAGATTTAAAACCTCCCGATTGGAGCAGGTTTCTATTTATTTTCTGCATTTATTTATCCGTCTTTATTTCCCGCACTATTTATTTATCGCACTTTATTTATCGCTCTTTATTTATCGCTCTTTATTTATTTACTCGCACTTTATTTATCGCTCTTTATTTATTTACTCGCACTTTATTTACTTGCGTCTATTTACCATGTTTGTTTACGTTTCCATGTCCGGCTAAATTTTAGAGGTTGGGATGTGAGGATCATAGTTAAAAGTGGTATTCCATACGGCTGTCGATAGAATCACTTAAGGGTTGTTTTGACTTTTAATACATATTTTCTGCACTTAAAATCTGTTGGGTGAGATCGAAAGCCGTCCAACCTTTAGATAAACTTGGTTAGTCTTAACTGTTCAAAGGAAGCAAAAGTGCTTAGTCCAGTTAAGTAGGAATCTTTAATGCTTTAGAAAAACGATTTTAAAACTATTTTCGGACACGTTTATGGATTTAAAGTCCGGTTCGCAAGAACCTCTTTTTTTTAGAAATTCCATGTCAAAATACTTTTCAACCAAGTTAAGAAGCTATATTTCTTTAAAATAGGTTTAATCACTCTAACGCAATACGCGCCTTTTTATAAGTGAGAATAAGAGGGATCGATTAGGGGATAAACTCGGTTCTGAATACGCGAAAGCGACAGTTCCTGTTAAATTAGTTATTTTCATTAGTAGAAAATATTACCCCATAAGACATCTTATTTATACGCATTTGGACTACTGCCTAGCTATGTGAATTACATCCAAGCCTGTTGTTTTAATATTGAATTTATTTTCGCACTTTACTTTTATTTCGCATAACCCAACTCCTAATTGACTTACCTTAGATAAACACTGTAACAATAGTAATCGATAGATTGACGTTTGGTCTCTGTGGGATCGATAATCTTTTATATTACTCTGACGATATTCGTGCACTTGCGAAACACAGCACTCGATCAGATCCAAATTGCGTAGTCTTGTCCAAAACATTCAAATCCGCAATGATCTTAAAGGAAAACCCCGTCTTAGTTTCTTTGCTTGAAACCTTCAAAGAAATCAACCCATTATTCTCTATACAACAACGTAATTAGACGCTATCAACCCTAATCTAGATGGTCATCCAATCAAAAAATGATTATGTGTAGTTTGATTATTTATATGCATAGAAAAGAGGTTTAAGATGATGAGTATACTTTGACATCCTTGTTTTATGCAGGTTTTACTCTATAAACTTACTAGATATGATGCATGAAATCCTTATTTTATGTGTGTGTGTGTGTGTGTGCGCGCGCGCGCAAGATATGAAGCAAAGGGCATGCAAGAGGAAATGAAAAGAAAATAAAAATCAATATTTTAAAGTCTATAGGTCGACCTATGAAAGCATATGTGTCGACCTATAAAGGTCTTAGGTCAACCTATTTTAGGTGACACATACGCAGTGGCTACAAGCTTCAATATTAAGACGTGGGTGTTGACCTAAACAAGTTATATGTCGACTTGTGCTGGAAAGAAAACTTGCATAGGTCGGCCTAAAGTTGTATGTGTCGACCTATGCAGTGTTTTTTCATACAAAACTCAATTTTGATGCATAAAAAAACTTTTCTTGATGCATGGATCCTTTCTAAATCATTTCCAATCATGTTGACATTCAATCTAATGCTAAAATGAACAATGCATGCCTAAAATTGGTTGATATCGTCCAATATACAAAAACACTAAAGTTTGTCCTAGTTTTAACATCATACACATCATATCTAAATGTAAGATGCACTTACATACTCCCTCTTTGAGACGTTGAGATGATGTGTTTCTTGTTACATGAAAAGCTACCCCTAAATGTATGCATAATATCCTTCGAATTCTTCTCCCCCTTTGACAACATCAAAAATAGACAAGCAATATATTAGTAGTATCATATAGTTACACATATACAATATACTATATAGAGGAAATTTGCAAAGATAAGTGGTGCACTCACATTCATTCATCATATATGTAAACAGACAAGATTAATAAACACAACAACATTCATAATAGTTATCCAAGTCAAACACATATGACAACCATTCAAACATATTTATAGTATTATTCATACATAACCAAAAGCAAGCAATAAACCAAATAAAACAAAAATGCATGAAGACTCCAAACAAGACTCAAAAGACAAAGTACATCAAGACTCAAAACCCAATGGCACACATCACAATCCTTCAGTGTCTTCCACAGCCCCTGGGCATTGGTCTTTCTCCCATATACCATCTTTGTCCTTCATTTTGATAGTGAGAATCCAAGAAATTACACATCTCACGATAAAACCGATCATAATGACTAGAACCCTTTTCTTGAGTCGCAATCATGTGATTAATCCTAGTTAGAACAACAGCATGATTTTCCTTCATATTAGTTCGTAAAGATACCAGACTCTCTGTCACAAAAGAAGCAAAAGGGCCAAAATTGGAATCTTGTGTAGACAAATGATGATGCATCAGACAGAACTGCTCCATTTGTGCAGCTTCAAAGTTCTCTCGCCACTTACACTCCCCTACATACCTCTCATCTTACTTCATTTGCATATTCTAAAGTGTCGTCATGATATCGAAAGAACCAATAAAACCACCACCAACACTGTCACCATGGTTATCTCCATGAGGAGCATCCATCATTGTAGCATCTCCCTCATGATGTTCATGAGGAACATTCATATACTTCTCATCATCCATATGATATTCCTCTACATCATCACCAAATTTAGCAGGATCATCAAATTTATAAATCTTCCTTCCATGATTACCCAAGCGAAGATAATATTCCCAATGCTTGATATCCTAAAAGCAGTTCATATTTGTCAAGGTGCGTTGAGAAAATTCATGACATGAGCCAGGATAGTTATAGATAAGATTCGACATACTAATGTAGAAGTAGTTCAGTCTTAGAAATCATAGATGGATAGAAGAATGATGTATCTCGATTGCATGTTTTGACAGAGAACATACGAGATACAAAGTAGTGAGGCCAATTAATTTTGAACTTGCGCAGCAGAATGTATACCAAATGAATCTCAACAAAGTTAATTCTCAAAAACTCTCCATTATTTGGGCATAAGATATGAGACACAATACACAACACAATTCTTGGTACCATATTCAATTGGCCATTATAAATAGGATCATATCATTCTTTGGTACATGGAGCTTTGAGTATCTCATTCACATGAAAATCCCAATCAAAATTAACTTGAGTGTGAGCATCGATTACCAAAGGATCAGCCTTTCCATCCTCATCAGCATCACCCACAGTAATACCAAATAAAGTTTTCCACGAATCATTAGTAACCTAATAAATTTAGTTACCTATCGAAAACTTGAAGTAAGAACCTTGAATGTCATGTAGCCCTGAGTAGAAAACAAGAATAAGATCCTCACTGTAATCCTGAGTAAGTTGTAGGAAGTAGTCAATTTGTTGATACTCCACATGATTAATGACATTAGGTAAATACAAGTTACCAACTGTAATCGGCTTCCACATAAATTGTTTCACTACAAGACGGTTTCAATGCTTCAACCCAAAATATTTGGCATACTTCTTGGAAACCAAAGTAAATGGATGAATAGAAAATATGTAATGGGGATTTGATAATTTTTAGAGTGAAAGATGAAGTTTATGAGCTTGCTAGATTTGGTGCATGCAAGAGAGTGAAGAGAATGAATACAAATGATATAATTCTGCACTTATGAGTCGACCTATGAGCGCAAGTGTCGACTTATCACGGTTTCAGGCCGGCACATACTAAAGCTTATAACTGGAAATTCAAAAAATTATTACATAGGTCGACCTATCCATTACATGTGTCAACACATACTGTAAGAAACTTGGCAAATTGAAAAGCACAATTTTATGTATCAATCTATACGAATTATGTATCAACACAGAACATCCAACACTTGAAATTTTGACATTTTTTAATAGTGAATGACTTTGTAGGACTCAATGAGACTCATGCATGACTAATGGATGAGGCATACATGCACATGATATTGTTTTATGATTTGTTAGCTAACATCATGCACACGTGAAAATGTAGGCATGAAATGGTATAAGATATAGAACAAATGTGAAGACATTTAGAATCGATCCAATGTAAACATGTTAAATTCACACACACAATGGCCACATTTGAAATTTTTGGAAGTGAAATCATATAACAAATATCATACGCATAACACATCGTATACCTTGAGAAATAAACAGGTAAAATAAATACATACTTATAAATAAGAAAAGAATTGAAATGATATTATCTCACCGTACAAGAGACAAAAGATGCACTAGCATTCCACAAGGAACTCTCAAACGAAAGTTGGAATAAATGCAAATCGTGCCACAAACACGAACGAAACCAAAGTGCTCTTACCATTTTTCTTCTTGTACAAGTACTTGAAAGTACGATTAATAATGTATCTAAGAGGTAATTGACTTTATGATCATCCTTGTTGTTGGACTTTCACTCTTGTTCAATCATGAGGGTTATCTTGCTCCTCCTCATGTTTCATCATCTTAGGTTGATCAATCCAAATTTGATATACTTGAGTATGTATTGTTGAAGATAGATCTACATCATTAAATATAATACCTTTCTGACACTTCTCGGATAGAAACATTAGTAATAATCAACATGCTTTTACCAATTAAAGAAATAGTAAATGTTAACCTTATTGGTAACACAATCCGCCTTGCTTGACACATAGTCAACACAATAAGGACATGTCACCTTGTTAAAAGAGATCTCATACTCTCTTCATAGAGCCAGGACATTTTCCCTGCATGATCAACAAATAGTGTTAGGTGCCCAATCTTCATTGGATCCTTGGAGATTAATGATGTGAGGGCAAGTTGTCTCAATACTTGTTTTAATGATGTTAAAACATATTTAGTTAGTAATGTGTACTTTAGACGGTATCATCGAGTTGCATATGCATTCGTTGTTTTTTCGTGTCAAACATTTATCAAAAACATGTGTCAGTTTATATAGAAAAGCATTATATGTGTTCTATGTGAGTTTGATAATGTTTGTTGACTTAGATATGCATTAGGAGCACTTAGAAATAGCAAGACATATCAAAATCAGTATTTTTGCAAGTTCTAATTCTTTGAGTCGACTCAAAGCATGCTTAGGTTGACTCACACAGAGTGAATTTTTATGATTTTCTCTCAGGAGAGCTCGCATCGACCCTCTGATCGACTCATACTGTTTGTATTTCTATTTTTCAAAACTGGGTTGTTTTGTGTCGACGTGAAGAGTCTTTTTCTGCATAATTTTGTAAACGGGAGAGCTCGGGTCGACCCCCCCTATTCTTTAGGTCGACCGTTTGCTCGTTTCACACTATTTTTCTGTTATGTTTATCTTTCAAAGTGTCTGTTATGTTGGTTATTTGGTCAAAGCTTCACATGTATATTATTTAGCTCATTTTTCACAAAATAACAAGAAAAGTGAAAATATACACTGATTTTGCTCTCATCATCTTCATCCTTTTTCTTGCATTTTCTCAACAAATACACATAATCATTTTGTTGTGCATTCTTCATCATTGAGGTGATAACGTCCAAACATAGGATCGGTGTATCACGTTTGGGTTGAGAGATTAGTGGGTTTTTTTAATAAAATCGTTAGAGTTTTCTCCTCTAAGAATCTTGGATTTTGGGGGTTTTGTACAAATCGTTCCTTCACAGATCCATCCGAGCGAAGGTAATTGAAGAACGGGAGGTTCTGTCAATTTAGTAGCATTAACCAGAAAATTGTGGAAGGAAGGTTTGGGTTCGAATTTTGGGAGTTTGAAATCAGCCGAGAAAAGATTTGAAGATTGTTGGGTTGTTCAAAGATGGTTCTGTAATCGGAGGTTTACGCACCATATTTGAAGGACTTGATTCATCTTGAATCAAAGGAAGGGAAGAGAAGGCATAGGTTCAGCATCAACGATTAGGATTGAGTGTTTGATTTCTATTACTTCTTTTGTAAAAAAAAATTGCAACAAGTTCTATATACAGGTCTCAATTCTATTTTTAGAATTGGGGGCAGACGTACCCCGAGCGAGGACGACGGGGGAACTGCCTCAACAAATTGGTGTTGTTCTCTCTTTTTGTTATTTTCATTTCTGAATTTTACATTTGTGTACAATCAAATTGGTTGACTAAAAATTCTGGTTTATTGTAGTGTTGAAACACATTTAGAAAACTCATTACAATCTGTTTGGTTGTAATTGGAAAAGCTTAGCACTACATTTACATAGTGAATTTTACTTGGAGTGCTTCGCACACCAAGTGTTCGACAAATTGCTTGAATACAAAAGTTTTGAGCCGTTTTTCAATTTGAGTTTATTTTTCACAAAGCATTGGAAATTGAACAACTTTGAGTGAACAAAATTATATTGATTTGTGTTCAAACTTTTGATTCGATTTCTCATCTTTATCGGTATTCCATATAGGCGTAGTGTATATCTGATCTTTTTGGTAACAGTTTGTTTAGACAATCATAGTTCATCGGCTGCTTCCACTTAAAATTTTTAAATACCTATTTATCATAAGTGTTGAATCTGTTTAAAAATAAGTGATCTATTCAACTACCATTCTAGATCATTATCGTCGTCTAACAAATGAAACCTTGGTTGCATTTAGGCAACCATTGAAAAGCACCTTTAGGAACAAAGAGTTTCATAAACTTGCACTTTGCAATAGTATGACCCTTTTTGCAACAATAATGTCAATACAAAGTAAGAGATAGATAAAATTTTGCTACTTGTTTCCCTTTTAACGTACTATACTGTTGCACCCCAAAATTTGCCCAACCTTATTCACTTGGTTTATGTGTCAATGTCATTAGCATTTGCATATAGAGTCATGTGCATAGTTTAATCATCTGCATAGCATAAGCATAGCAAGTCATACAACAGGGGGACCAATCAGTATTCTCATCTCTAGAAGCCTATCAAGAGGTTATTATCCCAATCCAATCTCATTCAAGTCATCAGGAAAGAATTTGAAAGCAAAGAGTTCAGCAGATCAAGCCTTGAGTCCATCTCCTAGCTGAGGGTATTTGAGGGGCAACAAGAGGAGTGTGAGCTGTGAGTTGAAGGCATGGAGAGTATCTAGACATTGTGAGAGACTTAGAAAGTCATTTAAAGAAGGATACAAGTCATTGATGAGGGAACAAGAGCTATAGCTGAAGACAGTCAACTAGGGTTTCATCTAGGTCAACCCTAGGTCCACCCTAGGTCAATTGACTGATTTAAGGGGCATTCAAGTCTAGTGGAGAGATGTGGGGTTCATCATTGGACATATAAAGAAGGATATGGAGATATGCCAAGAAGAATTCAAGAGAAATCAAGGAGAAGAGGAGTTTCTAAATTAGGGTTTCTGTGTAAGATCCCCTAGTTTAGGTCAAATTTCCAAGCAAGATAAGTCAAAATTCTAGCTTCAAATGGCTTCTTGGCCAACATGAAACTTGTAGAGGATCTCAAGACCTTTAATTTGAGTGGTGGAAGACATCAAGGAGATTTATAGAACTCAAGTTATGGTCCTTGCAAGTTACAGGTCATCTGAGGTATCTGAAATTTTGTCTGTGAAAGTGACTTGACTTCCAAGCTATTTTTGCCCCTCAAGGAGATTTCAAATGAATTTCTGGTCAACATAAGAATTGTTCCTCATTGTCTTAGCTTTCTAGAATGGTATAGTATGCCTTCATATGATGTGTGGAACTCAACTTATGGTCTTGGCAAGCAAAGGGTATTTTGGGCATTTGTGAATTACAGGTCATTTTAACTCATGTCCAAAACTCATACAAGGAGGCCTCAAATGGAAAAACTTACAACATCAAACTTGCTCCAAATGACATTTTGAGTCTAGAAAGAAGGTCACAAATTGTTGGAAAAGCTCATAACATGAAGTTGCATGATTGGTCCAAATTTGAACTAAAATGGCTTATAACTTGAATAAAGTCAAAGTGAAAAATGGTTTGGGAGATTTATAAGTCCAAATGGAGACTTCCAATATATGATTTTGAATGGAAAAGACATTCTAAAGACAATGGTTCAAGCACTTTTTTGAGTTTAGTGGAAGATTTCAAAGTTATCCTTGGTTACTTGCATTTTAAGAAACATAGCCAAAATGAATCAAAGTTGGAAGGCAAGGGAAGTTGTAAGAGGGATCTAGAAGTTACCATTGAACACTATATATTCATGAAATCAGAATTGAGCAAGGGTTGGATTCATTTTTCACCAAAATTTCCCAAAGTTTCTCATTCTTTCTCATTGCAATTCTCTCCAAATTTCCCAAAATCTTCATCAATTCTCATCAACATTGATCCTCCTACATTCAATCATCATCCTGGATCAGAATTGAATCAAAGATTTGGTGGTTAGAGCTCAATTTCGTGCACTTTCTTCAAGAACACACAAGCTGCAAATTCAGTTGGAATTCAAGATTCAGTGCAAGACTCCTCAAAGTGTTGCATACAGAATCAAGTAGTGCAATTGTAGATCAAGATCCAAGCCTCAAAAGCCTCAGATCCACAAGTTTCATCATCATCCACAAGATTTCACACCAGGTGCATTTTCTCTGCCACAGCTTGATTTAGTTAGTTTAGCATGGTTTTGTTAGTTTAGATATGATGTAGGATGTTAGTAGAGCAATTAGGATGAGTTTGGAGTAGTTTAGTGATGATTGTTAGCAGGTGTACCAAGCTGTTTGGATCAAGAATTCGTAGGATCTTGCATTGTAACCTTAGCTTGTTAGTTTAGAATGATCACCATTATGCATAGAGTGGATTAGTATAGGTTTGGTTGAGAATTATTGTGATGCATCTCAGTGTATTTTCATGGAGCCAGAAATTGTTGCGCTCGGGTTTATTGATTGGCTGAGTTTTAATGCAAACAAAGACCATAGACGTGTAGAGGGAGAGATTCTGAGTGTTTTTCATGTTGGGATCGTGGTGTTTCATGGATTGTGGAAGGAGAACAGATTGGTGGAATTGTATGCGTGCATGGAGTTTCATGGTGGAAACCCTAAGTTCTCATCAAGCCAAGGTAGGAGACGAAATCTGGGACGTCCATTTCGTATTAGACCTTTGACTCAGAAGCCAATCCTGTGGCTCTTGTTTAAAGCAGATTTTGGAGGGAAGCTGTAGGTGCCCTAAACGCACCGTTTCATTAATTGAAACGGGCGGGCCTGAGTGCTGAGTGATATCCCCACCCCCCAATTTTAAGCCCAATCAATTTGAATGTGAATCCAATGCTGAACGCACCCCCAGCTTGTTTTTTCATTTTCTTTAATGCTGACTTCGTTCTGGGCTTAGTAAGCTTGCTATGCGCACCCCACTACTGCTTGGCCCATCCTGATTTCAACTAAGCGTGTTTTCTATTAGTACCCCCCCTATCATTTTAATTGATTTAATTGTTTTTAATTCCACTTTAATTTTTACCAACTTTAAAAATTCATAATAAATAGATAAAAAATCATTTTTAATCCATTCTTTTTACATCATTTTCATTAGAATGTGTAGAAAATTGTCATTAAATAAAATTGCATTTTTATTTTTATTTGATATTTTTTCCATATTTTCTAAATAAATGCCATTTTAAATAGCTTCATTTCATACATGATTTTGCTAATTTTTGTTCTATTAGATGCTTTAATATTTTTTGTTCATTCTTTTTAGGTTGCTTAGATGAGATGTTGAACTTATAGAAACAATTTAGTTCCCATTTTTAGAAATTAATTTTAGGTGCTTAATGTAGGCTTGAACAACATGAACAAATTAGGGTTTTTAGGTGATGACTTAGGAAGTTTGATTCTTTCCCTTAGGACTTAGGGTTTGACTAGTTTAGCTATGGGACTATAGGGGCTATGGGTAGTTATTAGATCCCCTTAGAAGAAGTCAGGATTCCCCTACTGCTATTAATACTCTGTGTATGTCTGATTGATTGGTGTGGTGTGCCCTCTGGGGATTATTGCTTGCTTGTTTGGGTATTGGGTTTGTCTGGGGACCTGGGAGAGCTGAAGACTTGAGGAGATGGAAGGCCATTGGAGATCCAGGGATTGGAGATCAACTGCCAGAGTTGGAGAGGAGGTTCTTGCTAGCAGCTGCTGAGGAGACTAGGGTTTAGGAGCTAGGCAAAGCTCTAGATTAGAAAGCTTGTTTCTCAAACATGGAATGCCTTGTCTGCATCCATCCTTTCTCTATGATTCAAAGTCTCTTTCAAATATCCACCTCCTTCCTTTGGAAGGATCAGTGAATATATTTGAAAGATAGAACTTTTGAGAGGAAACTTTCTGTTTAATGTTAACAGTTGATGAACCACCCTTGGTAGGTAATTAACTGTCTGACATTCACCCAATTCACTCTTGTGACTGATTCCTCATCCTGGAGGTTTGAGCTTGAAGAAAAGCCATTGCAGATGGAAGACTGATGATCAAAGCCCTTGCCTGAAGGCCATGAAGATGGAGATTGATGCTTGTTAAAGCCTGTAGCTGATTGGAGATTACTTGAAGCCAGATGTTGATTCAGAGCTGCTGATGCTGTTTCTTTTGCTGTTGTATTTCATTGCTGATATATTGTTTGGATTTCCTGGTTGTATTGTTTGTTGTTTACCCTGTTGGGTTGAAAGTGAAGCCTGTTCACTTTCGCCTATTGTTTTCTAGGTTCGAGGTTGAGTGGGACTCCCTTGCCTCGCTTGTACTGTTGCATCCATGCATTTTACCGCTTTATTATATCTGTTATTGTTTCTGTTTCTGCCTATCCCGTAGGATCTCTGTTTCTCTCTGTGCAAGAGAGGAACATGATAGACACTAGGTCTTAACCCATGCATGATAACATTAGGTTAGTTTGATTCCCTTCGCAACCGTAGGTTAGAGTTCTGTCTCTTCTCTCTCAAAACAAACAGAAAAACACATAAAGATTTCAAACACAATAAAAGACACTTCTTCCGTAAAAGAATGTGAACTCATCAAGACGTCATTTTTGTCCGCCGGGACTGCTAATCAAAAAAAAAACCTTTTTCAGAAGGAATAAAAACAATTAAGACAGACTTGTGTCGTACGTGGCCCGAACTACGTTTGCTCTGATCTTTCACGCTGTATGAAAGTACGTAGGCATAGGATGCGATATCCTAGCGAGCAACCTCCCCTTCCTTTCCCGTAGGTAGGCGAACTACGTTGACTCTGATTTCTCGTTCCAGGCGGGAATACGTAGGAATAAAGTGCGATACTTTGCCGAGTCATTTTTATTTTCATTTTATTTTCTTTTTAACCCTTGACCTATAGTTTAGATAGAATAACAATCCATACCCGAAAACAAGCGTGGATCCCGTCGAGTACGACGGACGTGAGGGGTGCTAATACCTTCCCCTTGCGTAACCGACTCCCGAACCCAGGTTTTGGTTGCGACGACCATACCTTTCCCGTGTTGTGCGAGGTTTACTCTGAGCGTTTCCTTTCCCTCCCGTGGGATAAATAACGCACGGTGGCGACTCTTCTGTTCAGCCGGCGCCGATTTTCGCAGTAGCGACAGCTGGCGACTCTGCTGGGGATCCAACGTCCCCTGGCTGCTAAGAACTGCGATGGTTCTTATGCATTTGGGATCCAACGTCCCTTTGAGCGAGTCAATCCTAGCGCTTGTTTTCCCGTCGAGGATTTTGTATGGAGTTATTGTATATTTCTAACCTTGTATTTTCAGCATTATATATATTGTTTATTATTGCTGTCTTGGGGTGTGACGGGTGTTCTGATATTGAGTGAGAAGCCGGACCTGGGCTTGAGTGCACCTAGAATTAGAGTAGAAAGTAGTGGGCGCGTGCCGGCTTTGCTTGCATTAGTGTCTCATGAAATCTACACTCGGACGAGGTTCTTCTGGTTGGCTTCTTTTTCTACCCTTTGGGTCGAAGGGGTTGTTGGTCAGCTGAATTGTCGACTCCAGGAACCGATCATTTGGAAGTTGGCTGAGTGAGGCCTCTTCAGGATTTGATGATGCCACTCCTTCTGGGAATCGTATCATCAACCCTGAAAGTCTGTGACGCCGACGACCGCATAGGATGCCGTACCATTGCCAGTTATAGGGCCACCCACCTGTGAGGGGATTTGGGGTTATGCAGGTAACCAGACCTTCAGATACCGGTTATTTCTTGATCAGAGATCCTGGGTATTTATGGAGAGTTATGAGGTCTGTCAGAGACTATTTGGAGATGTGTTATGAGGTCTGTCAGAGACCAATTGGAGATATGATTTGAGGTCTACCAGAGACCAGTTGGAGTTATGGTTTGAGGTCTGTCAGAGACCAGTATTGGAGCTTTGTGTTAGGTCTATCTGAGACCAGGGTTTGATGACTTCTGGATGGTCTATCTGAGACCTTTCTTGATTGGGTTTAGGCTATTCAGCTGCAGCTTTGGTCCCTGTTGCATGTTACTTGCATTGCATTGCCTGCATATCCATTACCATTTGCATTTCACTAACGTGTGTCTGTGCTGCAGGTGCATTTGCATTTCCCTAGTTCTAGTGCCCAGACTTCTGAGTATTGACTATGGCTAGTTTGAGGAAGACAGTTGCGTACAAGCTGCCTTCACCTGACATTACTTCTTTGCTTGGTCTGATATCTCTTGCCGATGAGGAGGTTAGGAGGAGCTTCAGAATGAGCCATGGGAGATTACTGAGATTAGTCTGCAAGCCCACTGCTGATGAGATGAACGGGCTATACACCTTGATGCAGTTCTATGACCCCGCATTGAGATGTTTTACCTTTGCTGACTTCATTTTAGGACCTACCATTGAGGAGTATGTGGAGTTTACTGAGCTCCCCGTGCAGAACAAGGTTCCCTTTATTCACTCTGCTGCTGAGCCCAAGTTGGAGGACTTAGCCAAAGCCTTGCATATGAACGCTGCAGATCTGTTATTGACTTCTTGGCTTGGGGTGTCAGGCTTCTCTCTGGATTTCTTAGTTGTCAAAGCTCGAGAATACGCCAAGAACGGTTGTTGGGTGGTTTTCAATGCTATTTTGGCTTTATGCATCTATGGAATTGTGCTGTTTCCTAACTTGCCCAACTTTGTGGACCTGGACGCTTTCTATTTGTTTGCTGCAGGCAACCCAGTGCCAACGTTGATCGGAGACTTCTATCACTCATTGCACTACAAGAACGAAAACCGAAGGGGAAAAGTTGTTTACTGCTGTACTCCTCTACTGAATATGTGGTTCAAGAGTCACCTTCCCATGAAGGGACCATTTGTGGACAGTGCAACCTCAGCCAGTTGGTCAGAACGCCTGATGAGGCTATCTTCCGAAGACGTTGTATGGTTTGATCGAGATTTGTTGGGGTCTGAGCTCATCTTTAGTTGTTCTGGGTACCCTAATGTGCCGCTGATAGGAAGAAAAGGGTGTATCAATTACAACCCCTCTCTATTCATTCGTCAGTTCGGATATGCGCTGAAGAATCCACCTCAGGAGGAAGAAGTACAGGAATCTCTGTACTTCACCGGAGACGTGAAAGGGGAGTTATTAGCCAAGTTGCAACATGCCTGGACGCGTATTAACCGCAGAGGGAAGCCTTTGTTAGGAAAGAATGACTGTCAGGCCTATGCACCTTATAGAGTTTGGATTCAGGAGAGGGCTAGTCAGTTGAGGATGCCGTTTCCAGATGCACCAATCCTTGTTCCTATTCCGGTAGCAGAGCCAACCACTGTTTCTCGGGAAGCCTACGAGCAAGTTGTGAAAGAAAAAGAAGCCTTGATGAAGATTAATGAAGGGTTAGAGCAAGAGTTAGCCCAAGTACGCAGCGAGAAAAACAAGGCCGTATATGCTTTCCAATAACAGATCGAGCTGGTAAACAGGTTAGGAGCTGAGTTGACCGAGGAAAAGAAAAAGCGCGAACGTCTGGGGCAAGAGTTCAGAAGCTCCCATGACATGCTGGAAGCCAAAAAGAAGGCGCTCGACGCAGCACACCGAGAAATCTCCTCTTGCAATAAGACCTGGAATGCTACACTCACCAACAATAAGAAGAGGGAAGATAAGCTGAAGCAGCAAATTTCCGACCTTGAAGAGAAGTTGAAGGCTAGCATCAATAAGTGTGAGGAAGAAGTGATGACCCGGTATAGTGTCCAGCATGCACTGAACAAGGCAATCAAATCCAGAGATGAAGCAGTGTCTCAGAAGCGAAAGTTAGAAGATTGCTTCGGAGAAGCAACATGGGAAGAAACTGCTGAAGACGTACGCCGTGTCCTTAAGAGGAGAAACCAGCTTGTGGAAGGGCTGCTTGATCGACCAAGCCATCCGGAGACCAAGAAGTTGATAGAGGAGTACCAGGCTTTTGGGAGGATTTGATCATTTTATATAGTAACTTGTATGCTTTATTTGCATAGTGCTGACCATCACCAGGATTGTTGGTTGAGGTCATGCCTTCTTTGTATTCTCAATGATATTGTACCCTGGGCTTATTGGTTCTCCCTGCAATATATGAGGCTTTCTATGATTCAGCTCCGATATTCCTATTGTCAACACTGTCACTGCACCGGCACCTTCGCACTAGAACTGGGGGAATGAACTTCCCTAATGCACAGACACATTGCATTGCATTCATATTCATATTGCATTACAGGTAATCTTTGAATAGTGTCTTACTTCCCGCTTGCACCAGGTACTTAACAGGATTGCAGATCAGCATCCGCACCGCTATTCTACACGCTCCAATTGTCGAAAGGTCATGGACCAAATGCAGAACGAGATGCAAGATGTGCGCGAGAAGCTCGCCCTCTTCATGCAGACCATGGAAGCTATAGCAAAAGGGCAGGAGAATTTGCAGGCCATGGTCCAGCCTCTGTTGGCTCGAAACGCTGGTCATGGTAATGAAGATCATCAGTCTGTCCGGGTTGATACTGCTCATGGAGACGGCACTCCCACGCCAGTGGCTCCGCCTGTAATCAATATACCTGCTGCTAATGTCAACAACGCTACCGCTGCTGTGAATGGTAACGTTGGAGTGGGGAATGAGACCGCTGTCCATAATGCTGGGCTGGGTGATGTCAATTTGGGAGATAATCTAGGAGGCAATGGCTTTGTCAATACTGGATTCGGATTCAACGATCAGGGATTCGATAACACTGGGAAATATGGCTTTAATGCTCAAGGCTTTGGGCAAGATGGTTATGGTATGGTCAATCAGGGTTACGGAGGCTTTGGAAACGGAAACGGTACTGGATTTATGGCTTTTGGTCCTGCTGGAGGTGTTCAAGGGTACGGCAACAGAGGCCGAGGTCCGGGGATGAATCAGATCAGAGCTGGACGTAATAATGGATATGATGGGTACGGGGCCGGAAATGGTATCTGGCAAGAAGATCAGCAGGAGGACGCCTTCTCCGGAGGAGGTTTTGAAGGGCCGATGGATGATTCCCAAAAGATAAGAATGCTGGAAGAGCAGATGAAGGGAGTCCTAAACCAGAGTGCTGTGGGTTTGGACATGGCAACAATGGGCTTGGTACCTGGCTTGAGGGTGCCAATTAAATTCAAAGCTCCTGCGTTCGACAAGTACAAAGGAGACACATGTCCGAAAGTGCATGTACGAGCTTATTACAGAAAGATGTCTGCATACTCAACTGATGAAAGAATGCTAATGCATTTCTTTCAGGATAGTCTATCGGGCCCTTCCCTAGAGTGGTACATGGGGTTGGAGCCAACTGATATCAAGACATGGAAGCAATTAGCAGAGGCATTTGTAGCCCATTACAAGTATAACAGCGACCTGGCGCCCAATCGGGTCCAGTTGGCCGGGCTTTCGCAGAAGAAGGGGGAGAGTTTTAAAGAGTACGCGCAAAGGTGGCGCGATATGGCTGCCAGGGTCCGTCCTCCGGTGGAAGATAAGGAAATGAATGACATGTTTGTCGGCACATTCACAGGGCTGTTTCATGATATGCTGTTTCATACGTCTCTGGCCAGTTTTTCAGACCTGATTCTGATGGGGGAAAAGATTGAACGTAATATTAAGCAAGGAAAGTTCCAAGTCGAGGAATCAACTGCATCTGGCAGTAATAGGAAAGCTTATGGTGGGCGCCGTCAGGGCGAGGCCAGCGCAGTATTTGGAGGCCGAGGCCGAGGCCGAGGCAGGGGACGAGGTCAATATCGTCAGCCGCAGCAGGTGTCGAGTGTTACTATTCCCTATCAACAACAACCACTCCAGCAACAACAACCGGTTCAGCAGCAGCCAATGCCACAGCAGCAGCAGCCTCAGCAGGGGGCACAGCAGGCTCAACGAAGATTCCAGGGTAGTAAACCGAGAAGAGTGTTTGAGAAGCCTCCCTCTACCTATGCTGATTTATTGCAGACATTGTTGGGATTGAATCTGGTAGAGAAAAGAACTCTGGCACCAATAACGGGAGCTCCCCCGTTTGGTTATGATGCAAACAGGCACTGTGAGTTTCATTCTGGGGCCCCGGGTCACGATATAGAAGGTTGCCATGCTTTTAAGCACGTTGTGCAGGATCTCTTAGACAACAAGACTATCAACTTCGGAACGGCAGGTCCGAATATAGTCCAGAAACCCATGCCCAATCATGGGGCAAACGCTGTTCTGACTGAGGAAGGTCTGAATCTTATTATGAATGTTGAAGATTTAAAGACGCCGCTGAGCGAGATAAAAAGCCGACTGTTACAAGGAGGTGTTTACCCAGGATGTAACGAGTATTGCTTAGATTGTTGGACCCTAGCTGGGGGGTGTGAGGATTTGAAGAAAGGCATTCAGGCTTTAATTGATGAGGGCATATTGCAGTTTGATCGAGTGGCAACTGACGAGCCTGCAGGGGCAGTAGTGGATAATCGGAGTGATGTGGCCACAATAACGATTCCTCGGAAGACGATCACTATTGCAGCACCAGCTCAGCGACCACCGATCACCATAACTAAAGTCGGGCCAATCCCGTACGAGAACACGAGAGCAGTCCCATGGTCATATGGGTTAGAGGTGTATTGCGATGGGATAAAGATTGATGTTAGCAAGCAGCCAGCGGAGATTGTGGATAATGTTGTTGGTTCAGGAGGCATGACGAGGAGTGGCAGGATCTTTATATCTCCTGAAGTGGAGGCTGAAAGACTAGCGAAAGGAAAAGGGAAAGTGGTTGAAAATGTTCCGGTACAAGCAAGTGAAAAAGAAGCGGCATCGAAGGATGTAGAAGAGTTCATGCGCTTTATTCGAAAAAGTGATTATAAGATTGTGGAGCATCTGCAGCAGACACCGTCCAAAATATCTATCCTGTCATTGCTGTTGTGTTCGGAAGCTCACAGAAATGCTTTGCTGAAAGTCCTGGACACTTCTTTTGTACCCCAAGACGTCTCCGTGAATCAGCTGGAAGGAGTGCTGGCACATGTGAATGCAGGCCACAGTCTGGGTTTTACCGATTTTGACTTGACTCCGAAAGGGAGAGATCATAATATGGCATTACACGTATCTGTTGAGTGTAGGGGATCAGTAATGTCGCACGTATTGGTTGACACCGGATCATCTTTGAATGTGCTGCCCAAGAAGGCGATGATGAAGCTGGATGTTCGAGGAATTTTGTGTACACCCAGTGATTTGGTAGTCAGAGCGTTTGACGGCACGCGGAGAACAGTCTTCGGATCGATTACTTTGCCTCTGCAAGTGGGGCCGGAAGTGTTTGCAACTGAGTTTTATATCATGGATATACAGCCTGCGTATAGCTGCTTGCTTGGAAGACCCTGGATTCATGGGGCAGGGGCCGTCACGTCTACCCTGCATCAGAAGTTAAAGTATATGGTCGGAGACAGCGTAGTCACCGTGTGCGGAGAAGAAGACATCCTGGTCAGCCATCTATCTTTATTTAAATATGTGGAAGTCGACGGGGAGATCCACGAGACGCCATGCCAGGCGTTTGAAGGTTTGCGCATCAAGGACAAAGGTCCCGGGCCGAGCAAAGTGCCAGAGATAGCCGTCTCATCGTATAAGGAAGCTCAAGCTCTAGTAGAAGCAGGAGAAGCCAAGGGCTGGGGCAAAGTGCTGGACATTCCTGTGAAGATGGACCGGTTCGGACTGGGCTACCAACCGTCGTCATCAACTCCTTCTGTGGGGGCCCCCCGTTTCAGAAAGTCAATCACCATCTCTGCCAGTGGAGTATGTCATGAAACTGTCAATGCTGCTTCAGAGTCTGATGAAGGAGACAGCGACTGTGATATGGATGCCTGGATTCAGCCAAGCACGCCAGGACAAGGACTGTGCAACTGGTCTATTCAGGAGCTTGTTCCTGTGACTTTTAAACAGTAATGCTTTGCTTTATTAATTGTTGAATAATCTGATGTCTTGCCCGGGGCATCAGGATTTGCTTAGGGCTGTGTTGTTATAAACATTGCGTGTTAATCACTAAATAAATGGCGTTTTTTCATGTGCAAATACTGTAATCCCTGTCTTTCTTGTTTTATATTTTTCAATAAAATGGAAACGTGGTTATTCGCTTTATACGCATTTTGAAGCACTTAACCATTCCTTTTGCAGGATAACATTTTCAGATGACATCCTTGAACCACCTATGACTCGTCCCGACTTTGAGCACCCGGTGTTTCAGGCCGAAGAAGAGGTTGTCGAAGATAGCGACGTTCCTGAAGAACTGTCTTGGTTAGTGAAGCAAGAGGAAAGAGCCATTCTGCCTCACGACGAGGTCATCGAAATTATCAATTTGGGGTTGGAAGGGGTTGAGAAAAATATTCGTGTCGGAGCCGCACTGCAGGGTGATATCAAGCGAAGACTGGTTGAAATGCTCTGAGAGTATAATGATGTATTCGCTTGGTCATATGAAGATATGTCGGGGCTCGATACAGATATGGTTGTGCATCGCCTGCCACTGAAAGAAGATTGCCCGCCGGTCAAACAAAAACTTCGCAGAACTCGACCAGATATGGCAATGAAGATCAAAGAGGAGGTGCAGAAACAGTGGGACGCTGGTTTCCTGGCTGTGACGAAGTATCCTTCATGGGTTGCCAACATCGTACCAGTGCCAAAGAAAGATGGCAAGGTTCGAATGTGCGTGGATTATAGAGATTTGAATAAAGCAAGCCCAAAAGACGATTTTCCACTTCCTCACATTGACGTGTTAGTTGATAATACCGCTCAATACTCTGTATTCTCCTTCATGGATGGCTTTTCAGGCTATAATCAAATTAAAATGGCGCCAGAGGATATGGAGAAGACTACTTTCATAACGCCGTGGGGAACATTTTGCTACAAAGTGATGCCCTTTGGTTTGAAAAATGCTGGGGCAACATATCAGCGTGCGATGACGACTCTTTTCCATGACATGATGCATAAAGAGATCGAAGTTTATGTTGACGATATGATTGCTAAATCCCAGACGGAGGAAGAGCATCTGGTGAATCTGCTGAAGTTGTTTAAAAGACTTAGGAAGTTCAGGCTGAGGCTGAACCCTAATAAATGCACCTTCGGGGTGAGATCGGGTAAACTGCTGGGGTTTATCGTAAGCGAAAGAGGAATAGAGGTCGATCCTGCTAAAATAAAAGCTATTCAAGAAATGCCGACGCCTAAAACAGAGAAAGAGGTGCGCGGGTTTTTAGGGAGATTGAACTACATTGCTCGGTTCATATCTCACCTAACTGCCACGTGTGAACCATTATTCAAGCTGTTGAAGAAAGATCAAGCTGTGACGTGGAACGAAAATTGTCAAAAGGCGTTCGATAAAATAAAGAAGTATCTGCAGGAGCCTCCTATTTTGATACCCCCAGTGGCAGGTAGACCCTTGATAATGTATTTGACGGTTCTTGAGGGAAGCATGGGTTGTATTCTCGGTCAACACGACGAGACGGGGAGAAAAGAGCATGCGATCTATTACTTGAGTAAGAAATTTACAGACTTTGAATCTCGATACACAATGCTGGAGAAAACTTGTTGCGCGCTAGCCTGGGCCGCCAAGCGTTTGAGGCAGTACATGCTGAATCATACAACCATGCTCATCTCGAAGATGGATCCTATCAAATATGTATTCGAAAAGCAGGCGTTGTCAGGTAGAATTGCCCGTTGGCAGATGGTCTTGACTGAATATGACATTCAATACGTCTCGCAAAAGGCTATAAAGGGGAGTGTGCTGTCTGAGTATCTGGCGGAGCAGCCTATTGAAGAATACCAATCGATGAGGTTTGATTTTCCTGACGAGGATATCATGTACCTAAAGATGAAAGATTGTGAAGAACCGTTGCCAGACGAAGGACCAGAGCTGGGCTCCAAATGGCAGATGATTTTTGACGGTGCTGTTAATTCATACGGAAGTGGAATTGGGGCAATCGTCACTACACCACATGGGTCGCACATCCCGTTTACTGCCCGATTGACCTTTGCCGTTACTAACAATGAGGCCGAATACGAAGCTTGTATAATGGGGCTCGAGGAAGCCATTGATTTGCGAATCAAACATTTAGACGTATACGGAGACTCAGCTCTGGTGGTGAATCAAATCAAAGGGGAATGGGAGACACGTCAGCCTAATTTGATACATTACATGAATTATGCAAGGAGATTGTTGCCTTTCTTCGACAAGGTTGAATTGCATCACGTGCCGCGGGCAGAAAATCAAATGGCTGACGCCCTTGCCACTTTGTCTTCCATGTACAAGGTCAACTTCTGGAACGAAGCTCCCCAAATCACTATCTCTCGGTTGGACAGGCCAGCTTATGTATTTGCTATTGATGAAGCATCTGATGACAAACCGTGGTATTTCGATATCCTTAATTTCCTGAAGAATAAAGAGTATCCGGCTGGGGCATCCAGTCAGGATCAGAAGACTCTCAGGAGATTAGCGGGTAATTTCTACTTGAATCCAGATGGCGTCTTGTACAGAAGAAACCACGATTTGGTGTTGTTGCGTTGTGTAGACGAGAAAGAGGCAAAGCTTCTCATGGAGGAAATTCACGAAGGTACCTTTGGTACGCATGCTGGTGGGCATGCTATGACGAGAAAACTGCTGAGGGCAGGTTACTTTTGGCTGACGATGGAAACTGATTGTTTCAAGTTCGCGAGGAAGTGCCACAAGTGCCAAATCTATGCTGACAAGATACACGTGCCTCCGAGTCCTTTAAATGTGATGTCATCTCCATGGCCATTCTCGATGTGGGGAATCGATATGATTGGGAAGATCGAGCCGACGGCCGCTAACGGGCATCGGTTCATCCTAGTAGCAATCGATTATTTCACCAAGTGGGTGGAAGCGGCGTCTTACGCAAATGTAACGAAGCAAGTGGTGGCTAGATTCATCAAGAGAGATATCATTTGCCGATATGGGATCCCCGAGCGGATAATCACGGATAATGGTTCAAATCTGAACAACAAAATGATGAAGGAGCTCTGTCAGAATTTCAAGATCGAACATCACAACTCCTCCCCTTACCGACCCAAGATGAATGGCGCTGTTGAGGCGGCCAATAAGAATATCAAGAAAATTGTTCAGAAAATGGTGGTGACCTATAAAGATTGGCACGAGATGCTACCATTTGCTTTGCACGGTTATCGTACGACGGTACGCACATCAACCGGGGCAACTCCATTCTCGTTGGTATACGGAATGGAAGCGGTATTACCATTAGAGGTTGAGATCCCTTCTCTGAGGGTATTGCGAGACGTTCAGCTGGACGAGGCAGAATGGGTAACGAATAGATTGAACCAACTGAGCTTAATGGACGAGAAGAGGCTAGCTTCTCTAGCATACGGTCATTTGTACCAGAGACGAATGAAGAAAGCGTACGACAAGAAGATACTTCCGCGAAGCTTTCAGACGGGCGACCTTGTGCTGAAAAAGATTCTCCCGCCGCAAGCAGATCACAGGGGCAAGTGGACCCCCAACTACGAAGGGCCATACGTTGTCAGAAAGGTCTTTTCAGGAGGAGCGTTGTTGTTGTCCACCATGGACGGAGAAGACTTTGCGTCACCTGTGAATTCGGACGCAGTTAAAAAATACTTTGCTTAAAATAGACCCGCTGGACAGAAAAAGAGAGTCCAGGCAAAAATGGGGCATCCTGGCGAACCAAAAACAGAATGAAAGGTTCGGGCAAAAGTTAGGGATAAAATTGAAAAAATGTACACCCGCGAAGTTGAAAACCTACACTGGGCGGCTTCGGCAAAAAAGGGTATCCCGGTGAACTGAAAACCCGTAAAGGGCGGTTCACGCAAAAGTTAGGGATTTGAAAAGCAAATGACTGCGGTCCGAATTTGATATTGCAATGAGCATCAATGCGGGAGAATACATTTGAGGAGTCAGTTATCGGATACAATCTCTTCAGAAGTGGGGATACCGGGAAAGCATTAGAGTCGGATGAGTCATAGGAGGATCATCTCGTGGTGTTCATCTGCATCCCGTTGCCGACATGTGTACAAATTTAATTTGTCGAAATATTCATGCTTCTTGCATACTTGTAGACTTGCTTTGCGTAGCTTCCTCTTTTCAGGAGTTACATCCCGTGTACAAAAACTCCGCCCATTCAGGGGCCCAATCAATGAAAATGTGTTATTCAGTACTTGATGCCTGTTCTTTACTGTTTTGTGCATGATAAAACGCCTAAGTTTAGTGAAGCTAGCATGAGTATAACATCACTGGCCCTTGCCAACAATCATTAAAGCTTTGAATTAACTGAGTGTAACGTCACTAACCTGAATTGATTTGATTGCATAGGCTTGTCGTGTCTTGTTTGTGTTGTTGCAGGTTTCATAACCATACGAGGAAGATGATCAAAAGATCGCGATAACGAAAGACTTGATCCCCACGCAGGTCATGCATGTTCTTCCCGAAGAAGGATAGAATTCCCCAGCTAGCCGTAGCTTACCCAAAGGGAGCAGAAAAGTTATTCGTCCTCAATAGGGAATTGACGATTCCAAGATCGTAAGGCTGTATTCAGACAGGTTCATCTTTCCCCGCAGGGTCATGCACTCTCCCCCAGTGGAGTCAGTTAATTTTCCCCAAGAGAATCATCCCATCCCCAGCGGAATTCTCTTTGCAAGCGTTTTCATTCCTTCCAGTGGAATTCGAAGATTAAGACTCTCCCAAGCAGAGTTGATGGTGGGTCCTGTCATTTGTTTTGTCAGAGATACTGGTGATATCAGTTCACGTTCCAGCAGAAAGTCCGATCATACTATGCACATCTGCTATTCCCCAGCAGGGGTTACCTCAACAAGGTGTTTGGTTTAAGTTCCTAATCTCCCAGCTGAGTTGACGTCACCCTTCCAGCATTTATTTTGCTGGAATAATTCTGTAGCATCTGGCTATTCCTGGCGGAGTCGGCATTATCCTTCCAGCATTTATTTTGCTGAAGCAGTTTCTGTACTATAGCAGTTCAGGTGAAGAGAATTCTTGCTCAAATGAATTACCAAATGTTCAAGATCTCGGCATGAGACATCCAATGATAATGTCAGTTTCGGCAGTATTCCCCACAGAGTTACCAGGATAAGTTCTCTTTATTCCCAGGCAGAATTAGTTGTCATCAGGGGTTCCATGAATCAGGATTTCAGAAGCTACCGCCGGTTATCAGAGCAGGCGTCCGATAGTTTGGTTTCCAGACATCCCCAGTAGAGTCCGTCTCAAAGTCGCTGTCACGTCAGTGCTAAGAAGTTTGTGGGTGAGGATCATTGGAGAACTAAGTCCTGACGCGGACAATTTATTCCTATATTGACGGGATTTCTTCAGAAGTGGGCGTCCTAACGAGGACAGGTTTATTTCCCCGGATTGGTGAGGTGTGTTAGTCCCAACGTGGGCAGATTCGGGTTCTCGAAATTAATGGAATGGGAGGTCATGACGTTGACAAAAGTGATTACTCTTTGTGTTGGTGCCCTGACGTGGACAGATCAGACTAGCGTGTGAGTCCTTACGTGGACAAGTCTTATTTCCTCAGCGGGTCGAAGATGCCTGAGTCCTAACATGGACAAATCAAGACGAGATCAGTGTCCTGACGTGGACAAATCAAAGAGATTATTATTCCTAACGTGGAGAAGTGGGTCCTAACGTGGACGATGTAGTCCTTACGCGGACATATCAGAATAGGAGTCCTTACGTGGAAAGAGGTGATTCCTAATGTGGAAAGAGTAGAGTCCTTACGTGGACAGATTAAGATGGCATTCCTTACGTGGAAAAAGGAGTCCTGACGCGGACAAATCGGAAAGAAGTTGGTATTCCTTACGTGGAAAGATCAGAGTCCTTACGTGGACATATCAAGAGCATCCCTTGCGTGGAAGAAAAATGGTTTCCTTACGTGGGAAGACGAGTTTATTCCTTACGTGGAAGGATTGAGTCCTCACGCGGACATATCAAGATTGATTCCTGACGGGGAAAGAAATGGATTATTCCTGACGTGGAAGAGTTTAGTCCTGACGCGGACAGATCAAAGAAGTTATTCCTAATGTGGAAGAAGAAGATTTACTCCTTACGTGGGAAAATTGGGGTCCTTACGTGGACAGGTTCAAGATTCCTGACGTGGAAGAATGATGTACTCCTTACGCGGAAAGTTGAGTCCTGACGTGGACAGGTTCAGAACTAAAGTTGGATTCCTTACGTGGAAAGATTGGAGTCCTGACGCGGACATGTCAAGTGGTATTGGAGCCCTTATGTGGACAGATTGATATAGTTCTCCTTATGTGGAAAGAAGATTGCTTTCTAACGTGGAAAGATGAAAGGGTTAGTCCTGGCGTGGACGGATACAGAAGAAATGATTCCTAACGTGGACAGGTGTTACTCCTAGCGTGAAAGAGTTTTATTCCTAACGTGGACGATTCAGTTTATGGAAATGCAGACGAATTATCCCCAGCGGAGTTGCCGAGATTTTTCTGGGTTAACAGCAAGTGGAGTCCTAACGTGGACAGGTTTTAGTTGAGATTTCTTCGTATGGATGACAGACAGAGTCCTAACGTGGACAAGCAAGCAATCTGTTATGACAGAATCCTTTTCAGAACGATGAAGACAATCCCCAGCACAGTTGCACGAGATCAGTGGGTTGCCGTAACAGTCAGATTCAACTGATGAATGTCGTTCCCCAAGCAGGAGCGCAATTTAGTTCTGCGGTTGGCAAATTTCTGGTTTCACTAGTATTCAACCGACTCGTACCGCGAATGTCTGAAGGCTCCGGGCTCTTCACCCAATCGGGTCCAAGTCGCTTGAATAGGGGCAGCTGTTGCACCCCAAAATTTGCCCAACCTTATTCACTTGGTTTATGTGTCAATGTCATTAGCATTTGCATATAGAGTCATGTGCATAGTTTAATCATCTGCATAGCATAAGCATAGCAAGTCATACAACAGGGGGACCAATCAGTATTCTCATCTCTAGAAGCCTATCAAGAGGTTATTATCCCAATCCAATCTCATTCAAGTCATCAGGAAAGAATTTGAAAGCAAAGAGTTCAGCAGATCAAGCCTTGAGTCCATCTCCTAGCTGAGGGTATTTGAGGGGCAACAAGAGGAGTGTGAGCTGTGAGTTGAAGGCATGTATCTAGACATTGTGAGAGACTTAGAAAGTCATTTAAAGAAGGATACAAGTCATTGATGAGGGCACAAGAGCTATAGCTGAAGACAGTCAACTAGGGTTTCATCTAGGTCAACCCTAGGTCCACCCTAGGTCAATTGACTGATTTAAGGGGCATTCAAGTCTAGTGGAGAGATGTGGGGTTCATCATTGGACATATAAAGAAGGATATGGAGATATGCCAAGAAGAATTCAAGAGAAATCAAGGAGAAGAGGAGTTTCTAAATTAGGGTTTCTGTGTAAGATCCCCTAGTTTAGGTCAAATTTCCAAGCAAGATAAGTCCAAATGCTAGCTTCAAATGGCTTCTTGGCCAACATGAAACTTGTAGAGGATCTCAAGACCTTTAATTTGAGTGGTGGAAGACATCAAGGAGATTTATATAACTCAAGTTATGGTCCTTGCAAGTTACAGGTCATCTGAGGTATCTGAAATTTTGTCTATGAAAGTGACTTGACTTCCAAGCTATTTTTGCCCCTCAAGGAGATTTCAAATGAATTTCTGGTCAACATAAGAATTGTTCCTCATTGTCTTAGCTTTCTAGAATGGTATAGTATGCCTTCATATGATGTGTGGAACTCAACTTATGGTCTTGGCAAGCAAAGGGTATTTTGGGCATTTGTGAATTACAGGTCATTTTAACTCATGTCCAAAACTCATACAAGGAGGCCTCAAATGGAAAAACTTACAACATCAAACTTGCTCCAAATGACATTTTGAGTCTAGAAAGAAGGTCACAAATTGTTGGAAAAGCTCATAACATGAAGTTGCATGATTGGTCCAAATTTGAACTAAAATGGCTTATAACTTGAATAAAGTCAAAGTGAAAAATGGTTTGGGAGATTTATAAGTCCAAATGGAGACTTCCAATATATGATTTTGAATGGAAAAGACATTCTAAAGACAATGGTTCAAGCACTTTTTTGAGTTTAGTGGAAGATTTCAAAGTTATCCTTGGTTACTTGCATTTTAAGAAACATAGCCAAAATGAATCAAAGTTGGAAGGCAAGGGAAGTTGTAAGAGGGATCTAGAAGTTACCATTGAACACTATATATTCATGAAATCAGAATTGAGCAAGGGTTGGATTCATTTTTCACCAAAATTTCCCAAAGTTTCTCATTCTTTCTCATTGCAATTCTCTCCAAATTTCCCAAAATCTTCATCAATTCTCATCAACATTGATCCTCCTACATTCAATCATCATCCTGGATCAGAATTGAATCAAAGATTTGGTGGTTAGAGCTCAATTTCGTGCACTTTCTTCAAGAACACACAAGCTGCAAATTCAGTTGGAATTCAAGATTCAGTGCAAGACTCCTCAAAGTGTTGCATACAGAATCAAGTAGTGCAATTGTAGATCAAGATCCAAGCCTCAAAAGCCTCAGATCCACAAGTTTCATCATCATCCACAAGATTTCACACCAGGTGCATTTTCTCTGCCACAGCTTGATTTAGTTAGTTTAGCATGGTTTTGTTAGTTTAGATATGATGTAGGATGTTAGTAGAGCAATTAGGATGAGTTTGGAGTAGTTTAGTGATGATTGTTAGCAGGTGTACCAAGCTGTTTGGATCAAGAATTCGTAGGATCTTGCATTGTAACCTTAGCTTGTTAGTTTAGAATGATCACCATTATGCATAGAGTGGATTAGTATACGTTTGGTTGAGAATTATTGTGATGCATCTCAGTGTATTTTCATGGAGCCAGAAATTGTTGCGCTCGGGTTTATTGATTGGCTGAGTTTTAATGCAAACAAAGACCATAGACGTGTAGAGGGAGAGATTCTGAGTGTTTTTCATGTTGGGATCGTGGTGTTTCATGGATTGTGGAAGGAGAACAGATTGGTGGAATTGTATGCGTGCATGGAGTTTCATGGTGGAAACCCTAAGTTCTCATCAAGCCAAGGTAGGAGACGAAATCTGGGACGTCCATTTCGTATTAGACCTTTGACTCAGAAACCAATCCTGTGGCTCTTGTTTAAAGCAGATTTTGGAGGGAAGCTGTAGGTGCCCTAAACGCACCGTTTCATTAATTGAAACGGGCGGGCCTGAGTGCTGAGTGATATCCCCACCCCCCAATTTTAAGCCCAATCAATTTGAATGTGAATCCAATGCTGAACGCACCCCCAGCTTGTTTTTTCATTTTCTTTAATGCTGACTTCGTTCTGGGCTTAGTAAGCTTGCTATGCGCACCCCACTACTGCTTGGCCCATCCTGATTTCAACTAAGCGTGTTTTCTATTAGTACCCCCCCTATCATTTTAATTGATTTAATTGTTTTTAATTCCACTTTAATTTTTAGCAACTTTAAAAATTCATAATAAATAGATAAAAAATCATTTTTAATCCATTCTTTTTACATCATTTTCATTAGAATGTGTAGAAAATTGTCATTAAATAAAATTGCATTTTTATTTTTATTTGATATTTTTTCCATATTTTCTAAATAAATGCCATTTTAAATAGCTTCATTTCATACATGATTTTGCTAATTTTTGTTCTATTAGATGCTTTAATATTTTTTGTTCATTCTTTTTAGGTTGCTTAGATGAGATGTTGAACTTATAGAAACAATGTAGTTCCCATTTTTAGAAATTAATTTTAGGTGCTTAATGTAGGCTTGAACAACATGAACAAATTAGGGTTTTTAGGTGATGACTTAGGAAGTTTGATTCTTTCCCTTAGGACTTAGGGTTTGACTAGTTTAGCTATGGGACTATAGGGGCTATGGGTAGTTATTAGATCCCCTTAGAAGAAGTCAGGATTCCCCTACTGCTATTAATACTCTGTGTATGTCTGATTGATTGGTGTGGTGTGCCCTCTGGGGATTATTGCTTGCTTGTTTGGGTATTGGGTTTGTCTGGGGACCTGGGAGAGCTGAAGACTTGAGGAGATGGAAGGCCATTGGAGATCCAGGGATTGGAGATCAACTGCCAGAGTTGGAGAGGAGGTTCTTGCTAGCAGCTGCTGAGGAGACTAGGGTTTAGGAGCTAGGCAAAGCTCTAGATTAGAAAGCTTGTTTCTCAAACATGGAATGCCTTGTCTGCATCCATCCTTTCTCTATGATTCAAAGTCTCTTTCAAATATCCACCTCCTTCCTTTGGAAGGATCAGTGAATATATTTGAAAGATAGAACTTTTGAGAGGAAACTTTCTGTTTAATGTTAACAGTTGATGAACCACCCTTGGTAGGTAATTAACTGTCTGACATTCACCCAATTCACTCTTGTGACTGATTCCTCATCCTGGAGGTTTGAGCTTGAAGAAAAGCCATTGCAGATGGAAGACTGATGATCAAAGCCCTTGCCTGAAGGCCATGAAGATGGAGATTGATGCTTGTTAAAGCCTGTAGCTGATTGGAGATTACTTGAAGCCAGATGTTGATTCAGAGCTGCTGATGCTGTTTCTTTTGCTGTTGTATTTCATTGCTGATATATTGTTTGGATTTCCTGGTTGTATTGTTTGTTGTTTACCCTGTTGGGTTGAAAGTGAAGCCTGTTCACTTTCGCCTATTGTTTTCTAGGTTCGAGGTTGAGTGGGACTCCCTTGCCTCGCTTGTACTGTTGCATCCATGCATTTTACCGCTTTATTATATCTGTTATTGTTTCTGTTTCTGCCTATCCCGTAGGATCTCTGTTTCTCTCTGTGCAAGAGAGGAACATGATAGACACTAGGTCTTAACCCATGCATGATAACATTAGGTTAGTTTGATTCCCTTCGCAACCGTAGGTTAGAGTTCTGTCTCTTCTCTCTCAAAACAAACAGAAAAACACATAAAGATTTCAAACACAATAAAAGACACTTCTTCCGTAAAAGAATGTGAACTCATCAAGACGTCATTTTTGTCCGCCGGGACTGCTAATCAAAAAAAAAACCTTTTTCAGAAGGAATAAAAACAATTAAGACAGACTTGTGTCGTACGTGGCCCGAACTACGTTTGCTCTGATCTTTCACGCTGTATGAAAGTACGTAGGCATAGGATGCGATATCCTAGCGAGCAACCTCCCCTTCCTTTCCCGTAGGTAGGCGAACTACGTTGACTCTGATTTCTCGTTCCAGGCGGGAATACGTAGGCATAAAGTGCGATACTTTGCCGAGTCATTTTTATTTTCATTTTATTTTCTTTTTAACCCTTGACCTATAGTTTAGATAGAATAACAATCCATACCCGAAAACAAGCGTGGATCCCGTCGAGTACGACGGACGTGAGGGGTGCTAATACCTTCCCCTTGCGTAACCGACTCCCGAACCCAGGTTTTGGTTGCGACGACCATACCTTTCCCGTGTTGTGTGAGGTTTACTCTGAGCGTTTCCTTTCCCTCCCGTGGGATAAATAACGCACGGTGGCGACTCTTCTGTTCAGCCGGCGCCGATTTTCGCAGTAGCGACATATACCTTCTATAAGGATTATGAGAAGGCATGTCATACTTAGAAGTGTCTACAACAAAAGTAACCTTGGGTTGGAAAGCCTTATCCAACTTGGCTTTAAGAGTTTTTGACTCTTTTTGCCAAATGTGACAAGTTTCACAACCAAACCATGAAGGTTTAGTATCCTCATTTTGATCCTTTAGAATATCTAGCATAGACTTCCTTAGAGCTACCATATTCTTTTCATTTTCCAAAGTTTTAGCTTCTAAGCGAGAAATTATTCTTTTGTTTGAAGCTAATATTTTGAAAGGATTTATGGCTTGTCTTTGTAGATTTTTAAAAGATTCTTGTAATTGAGAAAAAACTAAGTCATGAGAAGTTTTAAGTTTAGAGTGACTTAAACATTTTTCTTCTTTTTGTTTTCCATGTAGCAAAGCTTGGTCGATTCAACACTTGAATTGGAGCTTTCATCACTTGAAGAAACACTTTCGCTTTCTCAAGCGGCATAAGTTCTTCTAGACTTGCTAGATCTCTTGTCATGGCCTTTTTCTTTGCCTTTCTTGATTGTATGACACTTCGGCTTATAGTGGCCCGGTTTGCCACAATTGTAGCGTGTACTTCTAGACTTACCTTTCTTGTTCTCATCTTCCTTGGAGGAGTTAGATAGCCTTTTAGATTTTCCATGGTTCTTGTCGGAGTATTTATTTCCATGTTTCCTCATGTATCTATTATATCTTTTGATAAACAGCCCCACATCTTCTTCATTGGAGTCTTCGTCATTTTTAGTTTCATACTCACTTTGCTCATTATGGAAGGACCTTGAACTTGAAGTCTATAGAAATAGAATTTTTCTCTACTTCCTTGTCTTTTCCTTTCTCTTTCTTCACCTTCTTTTCGTACTCTTTTTCATGTTTTACTAAGCAAGAGAGTTCTTTCTCATGCTCTTCTAATTTTCACAACAAAGTTGTGAGATCAAGTACTTTAAGATCATTAGCATCTTTGGTAGCGGTGACCTTGGTTTGCCATTCCAAATTTAAACATCTCGACACTTTTTTAGTAGCAATCTCATTGGGGATAGGATTACCTAGTGTATTCAATCGATTGATAACATGTGCGAACCATTTTTGCATGTCTGCAATGGTTTTAGGAGGTTTCATATGAAATAGATCAAACGCTTGATTTAATGTGATGATCCTAGCTTGTTTGACATCATTAGTACCCTCATGGGTAACTTCTAATGTGTCCCACATAGCCTTGGTGGTCTCACAATGAGAAACGCGATAATACTCATCAAAACTTAAAGTGGATGTGAGAATATTTTCCGCTTATCAATCATGTGACCATAATTTCCAATCATTTTCATTCCATTGTGCTTCCGGTTTAGGTACGATAACACCCTCAGCATTGGTCACGGTAGACCATTTTTGATGGCATCCCATATACCCTTGTTAATACATTTGACATGAATACACATACAAGTTTTCCAATAGCCATAATTTTCACCGAAAAAACTGGTGCTCTATTGTACACCCCTTTAAGTTCGGTAGCCATTCTTCTAAAAAGCAAATCTTAAGCATGAAGTTAATCGGAGCTCGTGATACCAATTGTTAAACGATAGGCTTCTATTTAGAGGGGGTGAATAGATCACAAATTTAAATTCAAACTTTTAGAAAAAATGATTTTCAAAAGTTTTAAGGCACATCAGAAACAGACCGAATCGAATTGTCTAACCGAACCTCTATCGAAAAGGTAGGATATATGTAATGGTACATAAGTGTATGAAAATGAATACAAATTTCCCAACAACAATTAATCAGAAAACAATTGAATGCAAAGCTACACGTAGATCTTATTCCCAATTATCAAAATACACAAACAAACAAAAACACAATAAGGAAATTTATCGAACACTTTGTGTGCAGTCGATATCGTTTGGAAATTTGATTTGTTTTGTTGATCCAAAAACCAATCACAATCAAACGGATTATGACTATATCAACAAATTCAATTTCAAAATGTAATCAAAAATTAATTTCCAAATGAATTGATTAAACAACAATGGATTCAATAATTTGAAAACACAAAAATTAAAAGATAATGAGAGAGAGAGAGAGGGGGGGAGAGAGAGAGAGAGAGAGAGAGAGAGAGAGACACACACACACACACACACACACATACACTCAAGGATTTATTTATCCACTTCCCCAATCGGCCTCGCTATGGGTAAGTTTGCCCTCAATTCAAATTTGAATTGAGATACTTACAATTGACCATACTTTGCAAAAGGTGTACATACAAGAGATGAAGAACTCTGACCCTACAAACCCTGTGGTTTGTTCACTACTACAGAAAACCCATATGACAATAGTTGGAAAAGGGATACCATCACGCAGGTCTAACCGTTGTGACATAAGGTGTGATTGTATGTATGATGATTTCAACCATGGGCGTGCGACCGTGATTGTATCCAAGTAGTGTGCTATCTATCATAATGATTACTTTACACAACTGTTGTGGTATATTAAAATGCAACATATTTAACAATGGTTATTCTAGACAACCGTTGTTGTATATAACCCTGAGTTTATTATAAATTATATGGAATGCTTATTTTGCCAATGCTCACTAAACATATAATCTTCCATTCTGCGCTAGAACATTATAATATGACAAGTTAAGTTATATTATAATAATAAGTACACGTTCAATATTTGACGAGGCCTCTTCAACTCCTTATCTATATTTTGTTTTTTGACAGTTAGAACTTGGTTTAATGATCCTAGTTCTTAAACAACCCCTGCCTTCAACTCTAATTCTTTTTGCAAAATATTATTTACTTTGAAAACAAAATTAGAGGTGGAGAGAGGGGTGGTTGAATATCTAGGATCACTAAATCAAGTTTTAACGGTCAAGGAAAAACATGCAGTTAACAGTGTGAAGAATTCTTGTCAAGAATTGAACATGTACTTATTTTCTAATAAAATTTTATCTATCATATCATAATTTTATAATGTAGTTTGGGAATTTATATATTTGGTAAGGGATTGGAAAAAACTCAAACCCACATAATATATAATAAACTCATATTTTAAACAGACATTAACAATGACATTCATCAAAATTATTCATCAACAATAAAAAATAACCAACAAACATATCAAGGCATAAAATGCTTCAGAAACATACCATACATGTCAAGTCTTATAATGGTGTGTCAACAATGAAATAAAGATGAAGAAAAAATTAGACCAAAAACTTGTGTATATTTTGAATGGATGTCATTCTAGATCTTTGACACAAGTTTGACAGGATAAATTTATCTTCGTCCTCTTTATTACAATAAGAACTTATATCTACAAGAGGAAAAAAGAAGAAAGTTCCAACATCATGAAACAATATATTGAAATAGATTTTGAAAAAAAAATACAGAGAAAACAAACTTATAAATACCCATTGGCTAAGACTTTTTGTTATGGTTTCGCTTTTTGGTATCCATATGAGAGAGACGAGGGACAGATTTGTTAGGGTTTCGTGTTGAGACTATGTCAGTCGTAATATTGGTGTTACGAAAGGGTTGTTTTGTATTAGTGATTGTTGATTCTACCACCTCTAAAACCCTTCTTGATCAAATATTGATCAAGTCACCAAAAATGTTGCTTCAATTCATCGATTCATGCTACTTATTTTCAAGGCACCTCCTTATCCCAAGGCTTTCACACAGTTGAATTAATCCCAAGCACACACTTTTTGAAACCCAAGATTTTCTAACATGATACACCATCTCACGCTACTCCCTTGAAAGGCACCCCATGTCCCATGGCTTTCACTCGATCGGATCTGAATTGTGTAATCTTGTCCAAAACCTTCAAATTCTCAATGACTTGGAAAAAATAACTAACTCAATTTTCTTATTTGAAACTCTTAAAGAACTCAACCCAATATTCTCGGTACAACAACCTAATTGGACGTTATAACCCTTAATCAAGATGGTCACCCAATCAAAAAATGATTACATATAGTTTGATTGTGTGTATGCATAGAAGGGAGATTAAAGATGATGAGTATGCTTTAAAATCCTAGTTTTGTGATATGAAGCAAGGGGCGTGCAAGAGGAAATGAAAAGAAAACAAAAATCAATATTTTCATGTCTATAGGTCAACCTATGAAAGCATATGTGTCGACCTATAAAGTTATTAGGTCAACCTATTTGAGGTGAAACATACACAGTGGCTACAAGCTTCAATATTGAGGCGTGGGTGTCGACCTAAAAAGTTATGTGTCGGCCTGTGCTGGAAGGAAAACTTGTATAGGTCGGCCTAAAGTCGTATTTGTCGACCTATGCAGTGTTTTATTCAAACAAAACTCAATTTTGATGCATAAAAGAACTTTTCTTGATGCATGGATCCTTTCTAAGTCATTTCCAATCATGTTGACATGCAACCTAATGCTAAAATGAACAATGCACACCTAGAATTGGTTGATACCGTCTAATGTACGAAAACGCTAAAGTTTGTCCTAGTTTTGACATCATACAAAATATATCTAAATGGAAGATGCACTCACATTAACAAGTTTTCTCAACTTTTAAACACCAAAGTTCATTTTAATTTCTATTATTTTACTTTCAGTATTCATAAACAATCAAGCACACTACTACAAAATATACCTTTGGTAATACTATATTACTACGGCCCTTTTGTCAACCATAGTAATATGACATTTTTAATGCGCCTAATTTTTATTTTATTTTATTAAAATACTTTTCATCACGGTTTTTGATAAGAACCATGGTGAAAAGTAAAAAGGCGTCACTTTTATCCATTGTTTGAATTTCAACCATGGTGAAAAGTGACGTTCGGTCATGGTTCAAATCCCAACACCGGTATTTTTGGTGTTTTACTTATTTTTAAGCCACTTTTCGCCACGGTTGGAATTTCACACGTGGTGAAAAGGGACGTCTAGTCATGGGTTCGAATCCCAACACAACATTTTTATTTTTTTTACTTATTTTTACGCCACTTTTCACCACGGTTGGAATTCCAACCATCGTGAAAAGTGACGCCTTCTTTTTTTTAAAGATATATAAAGATGTTAGTTCATTCACTTTTGCTCTATACATACTTAGACAAAATTCATCTTCTGCCTCCAAACTTTTTGCATTTATGTAAAACTATTCCTCCACTAAACCAAACTTGAAAGTATCATTTCTTCCATAAACGAAACTCAAAAACATTTCTTCCATTAACGAGTTTCGAAACTCCATCATCTCTTCTTCAAATTGAACGAGGTATGAAAAGCAGGGATTCAACTTAGCAACGTAGTTGTTATTGTGTCGGGTAAAATGTTCTTATTTAACAGTTCTATTTATTTATTTTGTTCTTGTTGTTATTATTCTTGTTTTTGTTCTTGTTTTTTTTTTTGTTGTTATTATTCTTCTTCTTGTTGTTTTTTTTTCTTATTGTTTGTGTTATTATTGTTGTTTTTCTTGTTGTTCTTGTTGTTCTTATTGTTGTTCTTGTTGTTCTTGTTGTTGTTCTTATTGTTCTTGTTGTTGTTGTTCTTGTTATTCTTGTCGTTGTTATTGTTATTGTTATTGTTGTTCCTGTCATTGTTCTTGTTGTTCATGTTGCTCTTGTTGTTGTATGTTAAAAATATTTAATATTATATATTGTGATCAAAGTTATCAATTTAATCAGGCAAAACATGTGACAAAAATAAAACATGATAGACCTTTCACCACAAGTATTTAAGCAATTATGGATATAGGTAGCGCACTTTCTAATTTTTTACCACGGGCACTAACTTGTAGTTATAAATAACCCACATACAATCACGCCCTACCTAATAACGTTTGTTCAATCGTTAGTATAGATTTTTCACAACTGTGATTATAGGTGTTTTTCATAGTAGTGACATTTGATAAACAATTCTTAAAGTTATAGAAATGATACAATGGTGTTTAAAATATTGTCACTACATGTGGAGATGATAAAGCACTTCCCTTTAATGCTGACAATAGGAAGTCAGCCAAAATAAAATAAAATGCTCGCCCACATTACTCTTGGCGTCGAATTATGTGTTATAGAGGGAAAATGGTGTCTTGTTCTATGAATGATTTGAGGAAGTGGTTTCCTTTAGGGGAGATCCCTCGAGGTTCAAACTATTCTTGTCATCCAAGTATATGGTCACATCAGGCCAGACAACTTTGCCTTTTTAACTCTGAACTGGGGATGAGGCCCCTTTGACCAATCCAGTCGTGAGAGTATTTAGAGGTCTAGTAGAAATAATAGTCTCCCTTCTATTTGGTCTTTTTCTCCTTTGACTAGTAAGCTGCTATAGTTGCTTTTTGGGTCATCTAGCCATTTCTCATCCCACTGAACTTTCTTTCTAGCATGGAAAGTTTTCCTCTCTACAATGCTCATTAGGGTCATCCTCCCTAAAAATAAAGAAAAAAAATTGAGGCAAGGTAAACATTCCATTCATCACTTTGATTATGCTCCGCCATTTCCTTAGAGCTTATAATACGAAACTCCTCCAAAATCATGATAAACTCCCTCTCTGTCATAATTAGGCAATCATAGTTAAAGTCGTATATGGTCATAGGATCATCCTTACAGTATAGTGAAAAATAATTTTTGTCATCCTCCCCAAACATTACCATGGGATGGTTATAACGCCCTCATACTCTCACGAATATATCTTTCTATTTTATAAGTTCTTTGAGTGAGGAGTAAGAAAACCTCCCAGGCATGGTGCTGAGGGTTACCCATCTGCCTTTGCTCACCGTCTTAGTACGATAAAACAAAAAATAATATGCATATTATAGCCATGAATTATTTAAAATACCCTGATAAAGGCCTATCCGTTGGGAGACATTTTAAGAGGGGAAAAGTTAATGGTTTTAATAACCTCAAATTCAAACAATGTGAAAATAATTAGCACCCTCAAGTCATAAATGACGGGGAAATGCATATAAAAGAACTAGGCTTTTAAGTCAGCAAGGGATACTTTATTAATATTTTCCTCTTCAAAAGAAAGTTCTAATATAATGTTTTCTTCTTCTCCGAAGCCAAATAGGTTTATGATCTTGCAAAAAGAATACATATTTTCCTCAATTTTATAGAGTTTCGAAGTCTTTGACTCTGAAACATTTCTAAGAACTGGTCGCCATCAGTAAGCTTTCCTTTCTGGAGAAAGAAAATTATAAAATTAAATAACTATCACAACTAGAATTTGAATTGATATCATAAATGTCAAACATTCCTAATTCTACAACTATATATTCGACAGTCCCATTCAACTGCCTTGCATTATCCACACAATTTCTCCATGTGTCTATAACTCCTCGTGAGTGTAAGGTTCCATGACATTATTATTTTCGTCTAACTCCATAATAATTACTATCCCCAGAAAAATATAAAATAAATGAGAAGGAAACATTCAAGTACCTAAGTGTATGGTTTGGTGATGATAGTAGAACCAAATTTAGAAAAGAAAAGATGAAGAAGAATATTTTCTCAAAAGAATGTAGATTGCATGTGAAGAAAAAAGTGAGAAGATCGACCAAGATTTGCACATTTATAAGGCCAGATACCTAAGGCAAATTGGTATTATTACTAAGTAATACGGTTGCTCCTACTAGTGGGTGGTAAAACATCTACGACCCATATTAACGCATGTAAAAAACCTAAAGTCAAACACCCTGCCCCTTGTGGCTTCAAACTTTCAAACCCTAGCCAACCTCTAGCTTCAAACTCAAAACATTTTCCCAGAGATGAGACATGAGTCATCTCTATGGAAGAGATGTCTCTTCTATTCCCCACAACATTCAAACAAACTTTTTCAAACTTTTTTCCATTTAAGTGATGCCAGTGGTACACTTGTTGATTCAATATCCAAGTTGTGGTCCCTCTCTTATTATAGTACAAAAACATTTCTTTCATTTAAGTGATGTAAGTGGCACACTTGTTGATTTTATATCCAAGTCAAGGTCCCTCTCGTAATATGCAAAGATCCATTTAAAGGAAGATGTGACATTACTCTGGATTTTCTACATCCAAGTTCAAAGCTTCTTTCCTAATTACTTTCTCAAAATGTTTGTGGTGAATAGATGAGATATCTCCCTTAAGATGAAAATTTGTCTCTTCTCTCAAACCCAACAAACCTAAATCCATCCATTAGTAGGTGAAACTACAAACGCTCTGATTTCTCAATTTCCTTTTTGAGAATACGTAGGCATAAGATTGTGAAATCTTAGTGAGCATAGTAATAAATAAAACCCTTAGGTTCATATACCTTTACCTCAAACCATTATACCACAAAAACAACAAAAATATCTCTTATCACTCACTCAAAATAGTCAACAAATCTCCAATACACAGCAGATGACTTTATCATCAAAAAACACAAATATGCGTAAGAGGTTTCTATAGAATACTATAGATACTTAGGGTGCTAATATCTTCCTTTAGTATAACCAATCCTGATTCTCAAATCTCTTAGTGCATTATATTACACGCACTCACGGGTTTATTTATATTTTTTCCCCTCCCCTCTCCTGGGATAAATTAAAAGTTCACATGTAGACAGAAATGGGTGACCTCACTTCGAAAGTAGGGACCAAAACCCACATCCACACATACAAACTTCTATGTTTTGTCACTTTATTATAGTTTTTCTTTCAACCACATTCCACCATCATCATATCGTCTCTTTCAAACATAGTCACGATGTCCAACTCTATTAATTGTCATTCAAATCAATATTTTTTGTTGTTGTCAATTAAGACTTGTTTGTCGTAGTTCAACTCAAATTCGATTTTTTGTTGTTTAATGAAATATGTTGTATTATTTATATTTTCGTATTCTATATTATTTAGTTTAGGTACTCTTAATTATTTGAACTTCATTTTAGTTATTATATTCTATTATTTTAATTTTGTTTTGAATTAGTTTTATTTATTTTATTGTAATTCTTTAATTTGGTCAAAATATTCTTAAATAATGGTTGAAATGAAGTGTAAAACTATGTTATGTTATGTATTACTGCTATGTTGTATTAAATTTGTAATGGATTTTTCAAATATTTATTTTATTAAGTTGAGAACATATAATAATGTGTGACATATCTATGAGATTTAGTTTCATATTATTAGTTTATTTAATAAACAGTTCGACTGTAGATTTAACTGGTTTAACCAATTGAACCTTAAACTGTAAGTTTCACCTGTTCGATCTTTGGTCCGATTTTTAAAACATTGCTCCAGAGTGTAAGTTTAGAATGAGATATGAACAGAATCTTGTACTAAGAAATGACAATAATCTCATTATCTTGGATTAAATCTTTTGACTTTGAAATCATTGACAAGCTCAGAACTAGATGGCGTTAGCTATCAGAGATTGACATAAAGCATATCAGAGTATTATATTAGTACGGATGACAGAGCTCAAAGAGAAGTTGAAGATTTCTCATAGAAGTGTCTTTTAAAACAAATTCCATAATGATCCTCAACTAAGAAACAACGGATTTTCTTAAGATATCACCTTAAAGAACAAACTTCATATAATCATATATTTTGAAACAATATAGCTTTAACAACATCTCTTGTTTTTCAATACTTGATTTTTTATTTCAGAACACATATACTTCTTTTCATCTGCATCCTACACTAATATCAGCTTCAAACGATTAAGCATTGAAGAGCGTCTGATATTAGGTTCTGTTAGAAATTTTTTCTTTCTTTCAGATTTGGGAAATCAGTTGAAATACATATATTTCAGAAGCTCTTGAAGTTACTCTTCTATCAACAGATATCACAATCCATTCATCCAGTGTGAAAGTCTTTCTGACAAGAAACCTAAGTTTCTAATCATTAGTCATTCCAAAGAACTTAAGTTAAATAAGAGAAGATGATTTGTTGAATAGTTTTTCATCATCCAACTTCATTTCTTTCCTTTAAAGACTACAAGACAAATCTTTAGAACACAGCAGGTTCAGGATGTAAACATAAAAAAAAACGGTGACTTTAGATTTATGTCAAGAAACAGTCCTCTCGGAATTTGCTTGAAAAGATTAGATGAAGTGTAACTACTTTAAGCTTCACAAATTGGTCCCCACAAACCCAAGCACAAGACTTCAAAGATAGTTCAAGCATCAGACATATCAATGATGTTGATGTAAGTAGAGTTGCACCTAAGAGGGGGGTAAATTAGGTACTAAAAATCTTTTTTTAGTCTTAATGAAGATTTCTTGTTTTACTTTCCTAAAAGTTACTAAGTGTTGAATGCAGTAAAAGTGGAAAGTAAAGAGACACGGTGATGTATCATGGTTCTCCTCATAGCCCAAGAGTACTCCAGTCCCCTTTCAACATGAAAGAGATTTTTCAATATTGTTAGATCCTAAGACAAGACTTCTACCTAGTCTTTTTTATACAGACTCTAACCAATCAAAACACCAAGAACAATCCTCTTGGATTTTTCACTAAGTCCAATAAGAATAATCCTCTCAAAATAGACCTCTTTCTTCTAACAATCCTGGACAGCAAGGTTACAATCTTACAAACTTATTTCCAACAATCCTAGAAAAAATAAGATGTAATCAAAGAACAAATAATTCGGATTTGAGTAAATTTGCAGCAGTATTCGATTATCAATCTTGCGACTGGTCTTCTTCTTGAGATATCAACTCTTATATATCAAATACAAGTGTTCAAGAATAGAGGAATGAAACTGTAAGGAAATAATGAAATTTGAGGTGTTGTAGTTTCACTCTTTAAAATTGAGAATTTTTTACACTTGTGAAAATTTGGAATTTAAGAGATGAAATGAAGTTTGAATTTTTGCAAGAAGGTTAATCTCAAAGTCTGAGATTATGAGGTATATAAATGCCTCTAAACACCTTTTCAAAAGAGTACAAATGACCAAGAGTTGCCATGGTTCAAGAAGAAATGAGAAAACACAATTCTGCCAACAGATGCAATTTTCTGGCTCACTATGCTAGTAGTAACCGGTTACCATATGTGGGTAATCGATTACCAGCCTCAACGTTTGAAAAAATTTGAAAATTTACATAGGGTAATCGATTACCAAGAATAGGTAACCGGTTACTCTGAACATGTTTTGCAAAAATCACTTTGAAACAGAGGCAAAATGCATTATAATGGTTTTAAAACAATCTTAAAATGATATGCAAGAATGAGAGGTGAAGTTGAACACTTGTACAAGCTATATAAAAGATGAATTTTGTACCTTCATTTGTGTAGAACTTTGTCTTCATTCTTTAACAAGTCTTGACATATTGATTTGACATTAAAGTTCTTTGAGATTCTTTTATCCATCCTTGTTTGTTGTAGAGTGTGTCGTCATCAAAATCGTTTGAAAAGCCATGTCTTCACAGTTGATATACTCAGAAGTGAGATAATGCGTCTACCAGAATGCAACTATCTCTGAAGATATTCAATATGCATATTCTGAGTTGGTGAAAGAGATTTTCAAAAAGATCATCTATAACACCATCAACTTCTATAGTAATACCTTTTTTAAGGATATTCTATAGATCTTCAACAACCCTTTATCAAGTCCAATGAGTTAAAAATATGTTTAACTTTTCCATCATTTAAATTTAATGGAATCACCCATTTGAATATGGTAGGAAAAGTCGTATGATATTTTTCATGTGGCACTTAAAACCTTCTTGAAGAAGAAATATATTTTTCTTATTGGATCAATATTTGCATCACTGTTAAGTGTTAAGCATAGACCATGCTCTGATACCAATTGAAGGTGTGAAAAATACACAAAAAGGGGGGTTGAATTGTGTTTCGCATTTTCTTATTATTTAGCTTCTGATCAGAGTTTCAGAATCAGAACTGATATTCAGATTCTGAATTAATTCAGTTGGCAGCAGATACAACAGAAACAAATGAAATAACAGCAGAAGACACAAAAGATTTATATTGGTTCCTCCTCTAACTAAGAGTAGTCCAATCCTCTTGCCTCATAAGAGCTTTTCATTATAACCACTTCATGGTTAGAATCGCTTATGCTTCTACATAAGTCTTTTACAACTACTTAGACCAATTGTCTGATACTTCCCTTGCTTATAGTGCATGTGTAAGACTTACCCTTTGCTCACACCATCAGACTGAGCCGCCTGCTCATCTGCCCTCTGGTTGAGACTTCCCTTTTCTTAGAGCACATGTCTAAGACTTTCCTTTGCTCACACTATCAGACTGAGCCGCCTACTCATTTGTCTTCTGGCTGAGATTTTCCTTTGCTTAGAGCTCGTGTCTAAGACTTTCGTTGCTCACACCATCAGACTAAGCCGCTTGCTCATCTGTCTCCTGGATGAGACTTATCTTTTCTTAGAGCACATGTCTAAGACTTTTTTTTCTCAATCAGACTAGTTGAATAAAACTTTCATAACTCAAGCACTTAAGAAATGAGACTTACGTGGCTTAAGCATCTTTGATCAAGACTTGTTGCTTGAATCTCAATGAGATAAGACTTTTTGCTCTAGCACATAGCATGAGACTTAATATAAACTACTGAAAGCTCAGTAGAATAGAGAACAAGGTGTACATGATGAAAGCATCAGAGGTACGGAAGATCACCATAACAAAGACCTAAAGCACTTAAGATTTCTAAATATATACAGGGTTAAGAAATCTTAAGGCTTTTACAATAACAACCTACAACAGAAAATCCGCATATTACGTAGAGTTAATAATTGCTTGATCTTGCTACTCCTTCAACAGAAGAATCCTTGTTGAAAATTCAGGCTTGAATCTTCAGCCATATATATAGCCTTTCTAGAAATTAGTCGTTGAGAAGGTGACTTGATCAAGTGTCTTTACTTTTACTCCATAGTACAAGAGATGTTGAAGATGGATGCACAGTAGATTTCTGAGTCTTCAAGAGGTTCTGTATTAATAGAGTCGTTGAGAGCAGACATCCATAGAACGTACCAGCTTTTCTTGAGCCTTGCAATCTTGTAGACTCAAGCTGCCAGACTGATAAGATAATATAATGTGCTTTCAGTAGTATGGATAGTCCATAGCTTTATCACTAACTCTGAATGGTACCAGAAGTTGATATACAATTACTAAGTGCAGAAACTCATTTGAATGTTGAGGCCTTCAGTTCAGAGTCTTCGTCAAACCACACTAGAAATTTTTCTTCAGACTCTGCCACCAGAAGCTAGCAATGAAGCAACTCCAAGTGTATCTTAAATAAACAGATTCTGATTATTTATGTACAAGGACCTGCATAAATAAAATATACATCAAATAAATCATTGTTCTTTTAATACTTTTGTTATCATCAAAACTAAAATAGAATATATCAAGAACAAATATTGTTCTAACATTATGTCAGAGAGACCTCTTCAATAAATGCATATGAGTCTCCCTTCTCATTTTTGTGTGAGAGAGAGCCTACAAAAGTAAGTTGGTCCTCCTTTTATTATGGTGAGTTGTCCCACTTTTATTGTAGAGAGAGTATTCGTTGAAGGAAATTGAGTAGTGGGAATCATGTGTGCATTGGCTAGTGGGGAGAGGAGAGAATTTGTTATGTCAAGAGATTTTTTTGTTGAAAGAGAGAGGAATTGGATACGTGTTTTAATTGGAGAGGTGGGGGAATATATTATTTATTTTTATTATTTTATTATTTAATCTATTTAATTAAATCCTAATTTTCGATTGGATGAATGGAAAAAAGGTGGATAACTAATATGAGCCCTTGATTAAATTTGACTCAACGATCCAGATTAAATCAAAGAAATATACCTAATCTAAAATGCCAAAGTTGCTCATTCTAAAAGTTTTAATTAATTAAGTGGGATTAAATCAATTAAAACAAATAACATTCACAACTTCCTAAACAAATATGCTAAAAAAGAAAAAGAACGTGGAAAATTCTATTTAACTTTTCTGAATATTTTGGCAAAAGAATAAAATTAAAACGAATGAAAATGAATAAAAGTCGGGCGCAAATATGCTCAAAAAAATAAATCGAATACATTAAAATGATCAACGCGAAATAAACTTCTTGAAAACATACAGGTTTTTATCATATTTTAAAATAAAATTTGATCGGTTAAAAGGCTCAGGCTATTCATAATGTGTCTAAAAAAATTGCTGAAAAAATAAAATGAGCATATCAGGTTAAACTACACGAATCGTAGATTCATAAAATTGACGTTTGCAAGCTGGATTTAAAAATTTTGTGTTTGCTTATTTCAAGTACAGTTGAAAAACAATTCAACAGGTCTGTCTATATATCCAAAACTTTATCTTGACCGACTCTTTAGGCGTTATTCATGATGAAAGACATGTTATGCTATACAGATGATGCAAAGTAAAAATAAAGTCAGATGAATAAAAGTTTTAAAAATGCCCGAACAAAATTGGGGTATGACACATGCACATATAGAGAGAACAACATAACTTTGTGTTTAGTCATTCATACATTACCAAAAAACAAATAACAATGTCAATGTGTACAAGTTAAAACACCATTTGAGCACCGAATAACAAAATAACAATATGTATTATAAAGTACACATCACCTAGAAGAAAAATGGGTTATCCATCATTTGACACAACAAAGAAACACTTCAATCATATACTAGACCTTAAAAATACAACACATTCTTCCAAGACGACAAGAAAGCACATTCTGCTACTAGAAAAATCTTCCATTAAAATCATGATATCTACGTTTAAGGTACAACACATTCTTCCAAAACGACAAGAAAGCACATCCTACTACTAGAAAAATCTTCTATTAAAATCATGATATCTACGTATCCTCCATTAGAGCTCCTTACAAATCACAATCGAAGAGGTTAATATTAAAAAAAACAAATGAACAAGATTTAAAAGGGATGAACAAGATTTAAAAATATACCTCATTTAGTTGTGAAATCGGAGTCATTTCTAAAAATGTATCAAATATATTAACATAATGTGATTCAGTTTGGTTATATTCGGTTTGCAAAATACAAACTGCAAATCGAAACGAACTGTGCGGTTTTGATAAATATGGCATAAGCACATCTGAACCAAGTGCAATTATTTGCGATTTTCGATTTGGTTCGGTTCGACTAGCGATCTTCTATTAGGTTTGTTCGATTTTGAACACCCCTACCTTACGTGTTTCCCACGCTTGAGGGATTCTCCCTTTTAGTCTTACTTGAGGGACTCTCCCTCAAGCTCTATTTTAGGGACTCGTTTCCCCAATTCTCGCCTAAAAAAAGACTATATTCAACCTAGTTTAAATCACTTCCCCCTTCCTAAACCTCGTACTTGAGAGACTGGAATAGGATAACTTCAATTGGACCTTAGAAGAGGCCAACCCATAACCCGATCGATTCAAAAGCAATGTAAGTGGTTAGAGGATAATTAAGTCGGGCGGATGTGACATAGAAGACAACGAGATCACCCAACCCGAATCAACCCATTGAAAAAGGGGTGTCCGGCTCAAACGAAAATGGTTAAATACTAATCTTTGACATAAAAACAGAAATTAAAGTAGACACTCGCTAATGGTTAAATGCTAATCTTTGACATAAGAACCGAAATTAAGAGAAAATGATAAAAATGTAATATGTCATGAGAAGTATATACAATTTTTACAAAATTAAATTTATAAAAGGGAAGTATTTTCAACAAAAAAAAAAAATAAGTGTAACCACATTAACATAACCATGTGTAATAGTTACCTCACAAATAAAGAAAAAATGGTTAACCAAGAATAGTTCTCCCACTTTGACGTATATCCACTCACAAACTTCTCTGTCGATGTGTTTCTCTTCTCTCTCTCTCAAACATACGCACACCCTTCATGTGTAATTTTGCAGCCTGATGATTATTATCAAAAATAAACTCATGCATGACTCGAAAGTTCCCCGTAAATGGTTTGTTACAATCACCAAACAATGATTGGCAACAACAACATGAACATTCTATTCTTTCTCGTATTTACAAGAAAAAATGGTGAAACCTACTAAGGATACAACATTTTCTACCTATGAAATTTTGTGTCAAGTACAACCAGACACTCACCCTTCTGGTATCTTTTATGGTGACAACCCCTTAACTCATGCATTCTCATTACTTTTGTTTCACCTCATTCTTGTTTCTGCCATCACACGTATTGCTCGTTTCATTCTTAAGCCTCTCAAACAACCTAACATCGTTTCTCAAATTATTGTAAGCTTCATTATTATTATATCAATTCTCATGTTAAACTTTTTCTCTAATAATGGGAGTTTTTATTTTCATGTTTGATTTCTTTGCTAGGGTGGTGTGATTGTTGGACCTTCATTTCTAGGAAGAAGTAAATGGTATCATCGATACTTGAAACCGGAAGCGGCGCAATTCCTAATGAGTAATCTAGGCGTGATGGGGTTCATGTTTTTTGTTTTTGTCTATGGCGTGAAAATGGATCCAAGTCTAATGAGAAAATCAGGAAAGATGCATATATCAATTGCATTGACCAGCATAACAATTCCAACCATAGCAGTGTTTATTATAGGAGTATATTTAAGGAAAATGATGGACAAAGAACTAGGTTCAATTTCATCAATAGGAGTATTAGCAGGGTACTTAGGAATAACAGCATTTCATGTTCTATATCATATTCTCAAAGAGCTTAACCTTCTAAACTCAGACGTCGGCCAATTCGCGTTAGCAACAGCGTTAATCAGCGACGCGTTTGGAATTCTTAGCGTTATAGTTTTTGAAGCATCAAAACAGGGAGAAACAAAATCTGAGAATGCTTTGTGGTATTTGATGTCTATTGTGGTTATATTTACAATTTTATTAGGTTGTTTTAGGCCAATAATGTTATGGATAAATCATAAAACACCAGAAGGACAGCAGGTGGATCAATCTTTGGTGGTTGGAATTCTGTTGGGTGTTTTTGTGATGGCATTTATAACTGATATGTTTGGTATAGCAATTGTTAATGGGCCTTTGTGGTTGGGCTTGGCAATTCCTGATGGGCCGGGTTTAGGTGCAACATTGGTTCAGAAATGTGAGACTATTATGAATGAGTTTCTTATGCCATTTTCATTCATTTTGATTGGACATCATACTGATTTTTTCGCATTGGCTTCTTTTGATTGGAAAAATTTGAAACCTTTGTTTCTCATGGTTATTACTGGTTACTTGTTGAAATTCTTTGTTACTTGGATGGCTACAATGTATTGGCGCATGCCATTCAGAGATGGTTTAACTTTTAGCCTCATTATGAGCTTACGAGGACAAATTGAATATATCTTGTTTGTGCATTTGATGGACAAAAAGGTAAGTAATCTCCAATTATATTTTGTACACTAATTTCACTCAGTCAGCCACGTCAATGGTAATTGGGTCAAGTTTGAAATATGTATTTTTCAATCTCGATCCAACAGATATTTATGTGACTGACTGCGTGAATGTAGGAAACTTGCGACTCAAAAATCTAAATGTGTTTTTTGGTGTGGATGCATATAGATCTTGAATGTACCAGAATTCACAATGTTGGTGACAGTGACAACAGCATTGACAGCAACGCTCACTCCACTAGTCTCCATATTGTATGATCCAACAAGACCCTACATATTAAACCAAAGGAGAAACCTTCAACACAATCCACCAAGTGAAGAACTTAGAATAATGTTATGTATTCTAGACATAGAAAGCACAAATGGACTCATTCATCTACTTGATGTCACAAATCCAACCTCAACCAACCCTATTTCAGTTTCTTGTCTTAGACTATTCGAGCTCTCCGGTCGCGCAACTCCTTTATTGATCGATCACACAATACAAGAAGCTCCTCAGATATATAAATGGACACCCATCATAAATGCACTTCGAAGTTACCAACAAATCAAACAAGAGTTTATGAAAATCCAATTTTTCACTGGCGTAGCTCCCAAGCAATCAATGTTTCAAACCATCTGCGAACTCTCCCTCGAACAAGAAGCGTCGCTAATCATTTTACCTTTTATAAATAGAGGCTTCTATTACCATGGAGTAAGAAGGACGTTGAATTCACAAGTGTTGGATAATGCTCCTTGTTCTATTGCAATTCTTGTTGATAAAGGTCTTCTTGGAACTTCCGTGCCTACAACCGGGAATTCAATGAGGCATAGTAGACATCGATTTGCTGTCTTGTTTTTCGGAGGTGCAGATGCAAGAGAAGCACTTGTTTACGCGGATAGAATGGTTGCGAACGAGGAAGTATCACTCATGGTGATACGGTTTCTGTCGTACAACAATGTAGGAGACAATGAAATGGAGAAGAAGCTTGATGATGGAATAGTAACATCCTTTTGGGTGAAGAATGAGAGGAATCAAAGAGTGGCATATAAAGAGGTTGTGGTTAAGAATGGTGAAGAAACAATAGGAGCAATTCATGATATGAATGATGGTAGTTTTGATCTATTGATAGTTGGAAGGAAACATGGGATAAACCCTAATATTCTTACAGGGTTATCAGAATGGAGTGAAAGTGATGAGTTAGGGCTCATTGGTGATTATGTTAGTTCTCATGATTTTATTGGATCAGCTTCTGTTTTAGTGGTGCAACAACAAGTTCTAAGAGGTTAACTTGAAATGTGTGAATATGTAAGGTTTAGTCTTTAGATGAAGGCATGTTCAATGTACTTTAGAAAAATATAGATGTTATAGTTTATTTATAGACACAAATCAGGTATCACTTCTACTTTGGGTGAATAGATAAATGTAGGGGGAAAAACAGTTTTGCATGTGAAATTTTTTATAAAGAAAAAGTATTATACAACAGAAAATTATATCTAAATTTAACAATATAAAGAAATAACTTCAAGAAAAATAAAACCACCTACCTTACAAAATAATAAAATCATGATATTATTGCAATTATTAGTCGTAATCCTTCCTCCAATCCTATTTATTAGAAAAAAATTATTTTTTTAATTTATTAAATAATTGATATATATGATCTATTATATAAATTAATATGTTGATTATTTAATGCATTTAAAAAAAAGTCTCTTATAAATAAGTATGACACTAATTAAGATATATATAAAACATTCTTATCCATTTATGTACATTTTTCTATTCATTCTTGCAAATTACTCATCTTAGATTTCATTAACATGAGTGCTAACTTTGCTAATACACTCTTGTACCACCATACCGGAAAGCTTCTAAAACAACACATCACCAAGATTGTTCCACGCAAGAATGGTAGCACCGTATATGGTAAGCATTTTCTTATCCTCACGAAATTCATGTTCCATGCAAGAATGGTAGCGTCGTATGTGGAAAGCATTTTCTTATCCTTGTGAAATTCCGCATCCAATTCATCATGTTATTTTTGTTGCGCCGCCACAAGTGTTTTTGTTATTTGGTTCTATCATCCCGTGTTGCATAGTTGTCAGCGATTGGCATTGTCTAAAGCGACTCGACCAATGGTTTACCAAGGCACTGTCACGCCAATTTCGACCCCCACCACACATTAACCTTCATTTGTTTCCTCAATTCCCAAAAGAGTATCCTGCTTGAAAGAGTCATTCGAAAAATCCATGAACCTCCGTATGTTTCCTCAATCCCCAAAGAAGTATCATGCTTGAAAGAGTCATTCCAAAACTTCACAAACCTCCATGAACCTCCATCTGTTTCCTCAATCCCCGAAGAAGTATCCTGCTTGAAAGAGTCATTCGAGAAATTCATGAACCTCCATCTACTTCCTCAATTCCCAAAGAAGAATCCTCCTTGAAAGAGTCACCTGAAAATCCATGAAGAGGAGAATCTCTCGAACAAATGCAAAGGAGGAAAGTGAAAGGTTGGGGAACGGAAGTCCCATCCAATAGTTTTGAGATAGCAAAAAGGTAAAAGGTGGACGGTGCCTCCAACAAAGTGCTTCCGGTGGTCGTGGTCATAAAATCTAGAATAATAAACCACAAAGTATTAGAAATTCTATCCGACAGAAGAAGCTCATGTGACATCATATATTTGTGTCTCTTCAAATTAGGATTGAAAATAGAGAAGTTATCGCTATATTGTCAATGACAGTATTCATGACTGTTTAATAGGATATGTGATGGAGATATGGAGGTTGATCAAAATCCCTGAGTTTGAAACATACAAGGTGTTAGAGTCTCAATGAGACTGCCAAAAGATCAAAGTCATATCTAAGCATTTGAAATAAAATAGCAACAAAGATACAAGTACAACTATGGAGGTGGAAATTTTAGCATTTGCGATGTATGAGATCCTCCTGAATAATATGTGAAATGGCCCCTTGCAGTTCGCAAGGCAACGCTTTTTAGTCGACAAGTGCCCTTAAAATAGTAGAATTGAACACTTTCACAAACTGGCGTGCATATAATTGGAGACGCATTTCCATTTAATTAAAACGGGTCTACCTGAGATACTATCTCAGGGATTAGAGAAGATAAGAAATATCACTCTTGCACATGCGCCTAACAAAAAAAGATATTTTGAATAATAACTGAAGGTCAGAACAGAATATTAACTATATGTATATCAAAAATGTTTTTTAAGATGTCTTTCTATGCATTAAAAAATAAAATTATTTTGTTGGTGTGCTTTCCCCAATCAAATATCCAAAATAAAATAGAATTCAATATAAAGTAAATTAACAAAATTAATTAGAAGGTACAATTAGAAGAAAAAAAATAATGTTTGAACTCAAAAAAAACGGCATACATTTCAAAACAAAATTTTTGTTAAGGTGACATTCATTTTGAAACGGGAAAAGTATTATTCAAAAAATTCAAACTATTAGTACATTGCCAAAATTTTTGCCCAGACAAACAGCTAAAATTCTCCACCATCAGCATAAAGGGGGGACGGTTGAATATGCACTCATGGAAAATTTTACAGAATGACCGACAAAACCAATAGTAAGCAAGCAATAACACCGTGACTTCAAATGAAGCTTCTCTCATAAAATCAGTAGAAGAAACAAACAAAAATAATAGCAGAACTGAAGCACATTTTCTCAACCTCGACATTGAAGTTTCCTTTCAGGACTGATTAAAGGATCGTTTGTCAAGCTGAAATAAAACTCCTGCACTGATGCCATTTCTTCATACTTGAGCTATCTGCTGTTTCAGAGACTGCAATAACTTCAATTTTGATTCACAGATGGCTGAAAATTCCATCAAAACTTTAAGCTTCCCTGTCATCATTTTTCTGGCAACATCAGCGGGACTCCAAGACTTAAGTGAGTGGTATATGCGGTCACCAACTTCCGCATTACTCATAGAGGAAATAAACGTTTCTAAAATGTGAAAGACCCGGCCTGGCCCATCATTATGCCCATCTTTCCTGAGAAGAGAAAGAATGTCCTCTGAGTTCTCATCTTCAGGTCTTTTGCTCCATTCATTCAGCCATTTCATAACATCCTCCAATACAAGAGATAATTGCTGAACAGAATCTGTGATTGCATGAGCCAAATTTGAGCTAGACTGATAGGCCGACCCACTTCTCTTTTTCTTCTTACTTGATGGAAGACAGGATCTTAGACAAGACTGGATCACAAGTCCATGCCACGCCAAAGGTTCTGCAACTAACTGCATCAGAAGTTGAATGTCACTCCAAGGTGAACATAGCTGGGGCTCCATGGACCTAACCTTCTCAAAAATATACTTTTCCAACATTGAATCTAAGATATTCCAAATAATAGGCTTTCGTTCATTTCTATCTGGCTGTACCAGTTCATGGGAACTCAAGTTCCACGCATTTAAGAATACAGTAAAATTCAACCAGTCAATCAAGTTGGAGTCAGAAACCTGCAACATTTTTTTGAAGATATGAATCAAATTCTTAGTTGTAAATTGCAACAATAAATAAATATGTTATCCACACGTGAGAAAAACATATGAAACATGATGCTACTTAGAAGTTAGAAATAGCTAGAACCCCAAATTTTAACATGCAGCAGTTCAAACAAATGGCTCAAATCTGCAAGCCCTACACTAAATTGTAAATTCAGATCTAGAACAGCTTGATTTTCCACTACCACAGCACACCAAGTGTGTAAGGATATACTGTTTCCAGTAATCTCTTCCATTTCATTTCTGAATTGAGATATCTAGACCATCACATAGTTATTTCAATTTAATTCTCTATTAACCAAGTGATTGGGCTTAAGTGGTTACTGAGCTCCACTGACGGACAGCTCGTTCAGAAGAACCCGAATTCAAATCATGGGGGAACAATTCTTAGACCTGCCATACTTATCTCCTGGCCAAACTCTGGATTGCCAGGGGGCCCTTCCCCTGGAAACCAAACCAGAGGATTAACACCAAAATAATTTAGTTCTCCATTAGTAAAATAATCATGCAAATCTGCATTTTTACGAGTATAACATGCAAAAACATTAAAACAGTGTTCCAAAGTCTCAGTTTCATGGATCTCCTAAAAGTATTTTGCAATGGTGCATAAAAGCATAAGCATTCATACCACAGATCTTTCACCATTTGAGAAACCCTTGACAACTTCTACTGCTTCACTAAGAGAAAAGCCCAAAAACTGTGCAAAACGCTCCAGCAATGATTTCAGCTCCGATGTGATGCCTGGTGTAACAGAACCGTTGACCACATGCTCCTTGATTGATGACGAAGCACTTTGAATTGATAGATATATCATCCGTGGGAGTAAGGATTTCTTCTCAATGTCTCTCTTTAAAATTGTCTCCCTTTCTTTGGTCTACAGTGTTGATAAACCAAGCAGTAAAGAAAGGAAATATTAAAAAAAAAACTGTTTTTACAACCACAAACATTATGAATTTTAATCCGACAACAAATTGTTCAGATGGAATTGACTTACCAATACTTCTCTAGGACAATATGAAATTCCTTGGAATGGCCCTGAAACAGAAGACAACTATCTACTAAGTTTAATTGTAAAGACCCTAACACCAATTATTTTCAATTTTAATTGGATCTTTAAAATCTCAACGCTCAAAAGATACGGACGGACCACAGGTACTGCATTACTTAAATGTGTGCCATTTTATGTATTTTTTAATAATATTTTGTAATGTCTGATCATCGAAATCAAGTTCGGTGGCTGAAATGGAGCATAAAGCATTGATGTATGGGTGGTCAAAATTTTAACAAATTTGAACAGATTAATCAATCAATAATCAATTACACCATAATATTGTAATGGACCTGTACTTTGACCATAATATTGTAAAGAACATTTGCTTGAGGTAATATTGTTAAACAGCTTAACATTAGGTTACATTATTTGTTAATTGTAACCAAAACATGATGCAGTATCACATAGTAAATTTGTAAAAAGCCAATTTTATATTCATTTTAACAAATGGTATCACATAAACTTTCATTTGTAAAATGCCAATTTTATATTCATTTTAACCCATGAATCCCGGACACCTCTAAGAGTAGGCATCTCATGGTACTCTGACACTCGTCAGTATCTGACACTTGTATGACATCTGTGAGACACGTGTCACAAAAGAACACTTTTTGAATTGATGTTTGACACCTGTATAACACTCATTCAAAATGTGTCGAACAATTCAGACAAATATTTAAAAAAATTGTTTTTTCTTTGCTTTAACACACTTTATATATTTTCTAGACAAATCTGATACACGTTTAAAAGGGTTAAAACGTGTGTTGAGGCAATATTAATCCATGAAGGATTAAAGCCATTAAATTTGACTAATATTTTTAACTCCTTTAATAGTATATGGATAAATAAAAGTCAAATACTATCATATATGTAGTGCGGACGGTGTCCTATATTTTTGACATTTATCCATGTCAGAGTGTGTTAGTGTCGTGTCCCAATCCGTGTCAGAGTGTGCTTCATAGATTTTAGCGTTCACACATACTTTGAGGATTCTTTTTCTTTTAAATATAAATGTTAAATAGTTGCAAGAATACAAGATGCATACTTTATAAGCTGGAAATATCATTGAGAAACTAACCTAGAAGGTAATTTTTCTCTAATGTTGGTGTCCACCAGGGCCTTGACTCCAAGTCTTCATTGAAGGTCAAAGACTTTGACCCAATCTCATTAGACAGCTCAAGGAAGTGAGCCCCACATTTCATGCTTTGAAGGATGCCCTAAGAAAATATGAGCTTGTTAAACCAACCAACATATTTATAAAGAAAGGCAACATGGAACAAAACTGGAAGATGTTAATCACCTCTTCGTCTTCAATGTTATTTGCATTCTGTTTTAGCTGTAAAAGGGGTGTTTCAACTCGTGCCACCAAATACTGACTAGAATGTTGCAACCTATCTTTGAACTGGACAAATTCCATTATCTGGAACACGAAGTAAATGTAAGCCTCAATTCAAACTTGGACACAGTGCTTTCAAGATTATGTTAGAACCAAGATGAGATAAAAGAAAGAATTAAAATGACAGAAGAGATAATTCGACAGAATGAAGACGAAGTAATTTCTGAGAATATGTTTCTGTATTGTGGATCTGAGATGTGAACTAACGTTTGTATCGTACATAATAGTTATAAGCTTAAACTCATTTGCAGTAGGACAACTGTAATTCGAACTAACTGACTGGCTTGTGTGTGGCATATGTGAACAGTGTTATTGATGGCAGATGGCGGTCCATGGCATGGAGCCAAAATCCCGTAATAACCCCAACATAAGACACCTCTACATTGGCATATGGTGGAAAGCCTAAAACCAGCCACCGATATCTATCATGGACTATATTTGACAACAGTGTGTGAACTGTACATATGCTAAGAGTTCATTTGCGTGATACAGTATACAACACTGAAACTACATAGAAACATAAACCATACAGTACAAGTTATGTACTCTAATATGCCATGTCCACGTTTATATATTTTTATGTTACCTAAGCAACCTCATCTCAACCTTGAGCACTAAAAGGACAGATGCATACTAACCATGTTTTCAATACAGCAGTCCACTAAGAATACAACAAAACAAGATCAAATATCAACTTCATTTCTAGATAGATTCAGCAGAGATCAACACATTAAGTAACAAAAAACTTCCTTTGCAGTATTCTACAAAAAGAACCCGTTCTGCCCTTATCATTTTTGAATTTTCGCCTTGCATCAATTATGAATAGACTTAAAACCTAGTCAACGTTGCAGAGGATTCAACCACAAAATATGTTAATTTTTTTGGGAGAGGTGGGGAGGGCAGACGGATTGATAATCTCTCTAGATATGAATATTGTACCTACGCATTGATTATCTAGCATGACATGCCTGAAGAAATCTTTTATAGAAACTAGGCTTGCAATTGCAGCTCCATGCATCCATAAACTCCATTTATAATCTAGTTTAAAAGGATAGTTTCTAGAAGTAATAGACTCAAGTATACATACTTTGGAGTAATTTTTATGATGATAGGCAAGCGATGTTAAATCTGCAGATTCTCTAAAGTGGTCATCCATAAACTTCAGGTAGTCCTTTAGCAGACCATTTAACTCGGACCATAGTGGAGAGAGCAACATCTGAGGCAAAATGTGGTGTAACATACTTTCCATTAAGATATTCTTGATATCCAGTGATTTATACCTGGAGAGAAAAAAGATATGCTTTACATAGGATAGTGGCAACAAGTTACTTAAAAGCAGAAACACTATGGATACTTTCTACGACTTAAAAAATAATGAAATGAACAACCTTACCATTCATGTGCCACTGAAAGAGCACCAAAGTGGCAATACAAGTGCAATAGCAATATCTTGTACTGTGATACATATCTGCACAAACAAGAAAGGTGCATAAGTTATTTCAAAGTAAAAATACATTATAAAAGAATCATAAGTATTTAGCTTAAGAACTGCCACTTTGAACCAAACCATCTAATGCATCAAAGGCAACAGTGTAAACGCACTAAGTAACCAACATTGACAGTAATCAAAAGATATTATACACTACACTCTTCAAGAATAGAAACTATTTTGCCATTGTCAACCAAATATCAAATTAAAAAATCCATTCCCGTCTGAAAGTATGCATTCAGTTCATATATATTGAATGGAGTACAAATATGAATTATAATATATTTTGTATCATCCATAGGTTTATTCATTCAAGAAAGTCAAACAAGCTACTGACTGGTGTACTATAGGATACTTGGCATGATCAATAGGTTTTCAAGTCAAAAGTCATCATATACCAATTGCTAACTAACTTTATCGTGATAAACTCAAATCCTTCTTATGCAAGTATTTAAATAAATAAGGCAGTTCTAATCCACAAAAAATCAAAAAAATACAAACAGTAATTTGAATTAAATCCAAGAGATGTTGTGTTAAGTTATTAAATTATAAAGCTAGGCTCTTTAAATTTTTGGACACTATTATCTTATGATTACGTAGCTATTCTGCTCACTAAGCAGCTTCACTAATAAGATAGTTCACAATTGCATAATACCAATGATAGTATAAAATTATAACAGTCCTTTAAAATGAGTGAAGTGTGAAGAGAGAATATCAAATATAATTTTAACAAACTCGTGGTTTATTATGAATTACCTATAATATCCACCTTTGATTTGTTTATCAATGATATTAGGAGCAACTCACTTTAGAGGGGCCGGATTCTACAGTATTATACTACATATGTGCTGTAAAAAAGATACAACCTTGGCCATATGTGCTACATGATAATGTTCGATTTATTATGATTTACCTATAATACCCACCTTTGATTTGTTAATCAATGATATTAGGAGCAACTCGTTTTATAGAAGCCGGATTCTACATTATTATATTACATATGTGCTGTAAAAACACAAAATATTGGCCATATGTGCTACATGTAGCCAAACACCTATGCAAGTTAAATGAAATGCTTCTTCTGCTTGATGCACTTTTATGGGATATTTCAAGGTATAATACGAAATAATTATCAGCACTGAATTGGAGTCATCTAAAATGAGTGGAGTGTAAAGAGAGAAAACCAAATGTAATTTTAACAAACTCATAATTTATATGACTTACCTATAACCTTTGATTTGTTAATCAATGATACTAAGAGCAACTCACTTTAGAGGAGTCAGTTTCTACAGTATTTACCTATAACATATGTGATGTGACGACACAACATTGGCCATATGTACTACATGATAGCCAAAGACCTATGCAAGTTCAATGAAATGCTTCTTCTGATTAATGCATTTTCATGGGAGATTACAAGGTATAATACAAAATAATTATCCCTGACCTTCGTATCGACAAGCCAAACTCCAAAACCATGACCGCCTCTACCAAATAGCCGACATTTTTGGTACGCCAAAATAACTACATAAATAGTAGTAGTCAATAGCAGTAAGATTATTGTCTAAATATTTGCAATGATAAAAATTACCTGTAACGGGGGTACTAAAACACAAGAATGTTTGGCCATGTTGCAAACATCACATGAAGTAAATATACACAACTTCAAGGCAAAATAAATAATTTAATTTTAGAAGTAATATAAATGTAAAATGTAAACTATTTTTTGGTTTTAAATTTACTTGAGAAACAAACAAATTACCAGTTTTTAAGTTCTATTGGCCATTTAGTTATATGTTTGTTTTGGAGAAAAAACCTGATGGATGGGCTAAAAGCCTTGATCACTTCAAGCCTCTGAAGCACAAGTACATCAGAAATGGATGATTACATGTAATGGTAAGCGTGTGGTACTATATATGAGTCTCGCACCTTTTATTTTGGTTTGGTACGCAAACACACAATAACACATGTGCTAGATCACACATAATAGATCAGGTTCACAACCCGGGACTACCTAACTAATATTTTAGGGTTTTCTTAATTACAGGGAGGGAAACAATATTGGTGAATCTGCGGCTGGGAAACATTATTGGGTTCTCTTCTCTAGCTTACCAAGGCCAATACT